>JACEFO010002900.1:0-473835 GCA_015342445.1 Digitaria exilis
CGTGGATCATCGGACCGTTGCTTTTTCTTTGGTGGCATCGTGAGTTGTGATTTTGATTCTACCCACGGTCGTGCCCATGTTGACACGGTTTTTAGTATTACAAACATTGAGAAGGTTACAGATGACTTCTTTTTCGTTCCTTCAAAAATTGTCCTCTACAGTTACTGTTGACCGCTATTTCTAGGGGATCAACCTCGCTGATTACAAGACCGTTACTTCCCGGCCAGAATCTTATAACTATCTTAGCTTCAGATAATATGACCGTTGCTTCCCGCAATCTTGCTCGCAACCTCGTAATGGAGAAGATTCGTGCTGACATCTCCCTGTCTCGTGCCAGCTCGTTCTATTGGCTCTTTTCATCCTGACCTCTTCGGTCCGCTCGCGGCTTTACCCTCTTCGAATTAGCTTCGCGCTCGTTATCTTCGTCCCTCAACCTCTCTGACTCTCCTGTGGACTTAACCTCTTCGAACCCCTAGTTCACAACTTATCTTCTTCGTTCTACTCCATTCTCGCCTGCAAAAATAGAAAATACGATTTCAAGGGCGCTCCCCACACAACGAATGCAAACAAGACCCGTGCAAATGCAGTACGGCCCAATTTGGCAGTCTAATACAGCTGACTGCTTTGTTGTGCCATTAGAATGATTGGAGACATTAAGGCTTTGCTCAGCTAATCCTGCTTCACTAGGGGACCCAGGGGGTTAGAGGGGAGCTGATAGGGATTCTGAATGTAGGGATTTAATCCCCTCCCAAAGTTTTTTTGTTTTCCTGAACCTTGTACAGCCCTACGCATGCAAGTCCATGCGAGGCTCTCCGTTTCCTTCGCGTTCACAGTAGTGCGCGGCAGATGCACAATCGTGGGAGACGGTAGTAGTGGCGTATGTGCGCGATTTTATGCCATTTAGTGCCATGTTTATCTAGTTAGATGTCTACTTATAGTAGACAATACAACAAAAAATGCAGCCACATTTTGTAGTACCAAACACCGAGTTTCCACTTGTGTTCGCGTGTGTTGTCTTCCCCGTCGCCGGTGACCTGTGTTCCCGGCGAACTCCGACAATTGGTACCAGAGCTAGGTTACATTTCTAGGGCCAACATGAGCGCCGGTCTGCTCCACAGCTCGGCGGTGGTGATCGCTCGCCAACACCGCCACGACGCCACCAAGTCTCGCACTCTCCAGCGCTGCGTTGTGGGCTCCATCGCGGCGAGGTTGTTTTCTAGCGTGTCGTCAAGGAGAGCGCCGACACCGTCTAGTACCCCATGCTCACAAGCTCCAACTACCAGCACTGGTCCTTGCTCATGCGCGTGAACATGCAGGCGTAGGGTCTCTGGCATGCCATGGAGCCGGAGCAAGGCGACGTCATCAAGTACCGCGAGGATCGTCTTGCGCTCGCCGCCATCGTCCATGCCGTTCCACCCGAGATGCTGGGTCCCTGGCTCGCCATTATTGGCTCGCGTTCAAGAAAGGCGAGCTCATCGACGTTTATTGGGCTCCCAACGAGATCCGCGTCCTGGATCACCCCGTATCCGATGTGGAGATCATCAAGAAGATGCCGCAGATGGCCCCCGACAACATCTCGCAAATCGCCATCGCAATCGAAACGTTCCTCGACATTGACACCATCGCCATTGAAGAAGTGGTGGGGCCGTCTTCGTCAAGTGGAGGAACGCGAGCTAAAGAAAAAGAAGAAGGCGACCACGCCGTCCGATCGTGTCGACGGACAAGGTCGTCTCCTCCTCACCTAGGACCAGTGGCTTGCCCGCTACAAGCTGCACAACAATGACGATGGCAGCAACTCCGGTGGTTCCAACAACGGCGACAAGAAATGTGTGGGCAAATCACACCGTGGTCGCGGTGGTGGGCGCGATGCTGGCCGCTCACGATCTTCGTCAGGCCATGATCGTCCACTGCCGGGTCCCTGCCCTAAGTGCAGAAAGACCGGCCACTGGCCCGGGACTACCACTCCAAACCCAAGAAAAGCCTGGCCAACCTGCCCAAGGTGAGGAAGATGAACCAACTCTTTTAATGGCCCATGTTGTTTCCATCACCAACGCCGCAGCACCACCGCCGGAGCCACAACGCCGCATGGATCCCCATTGAGTTTTTAACAAACCAATGGCTCATTTGATTAATAAGCTGACTCGAGTGAGCTTGCGAGCTAATCATTGTTGTTTCTCTCTTGTTTTCTCAAATATCTACAAAGCTACTGCATACATATTTTCATATTGGCCAACTGTGGTGTTGGGGAAAGCGTGCAGGGTGGGAAAAGCTCTTTTTTCTTGTGTTTCAAACCTAGGCTCTAAAAGCAAGGAAAGTCTTGAAAGTTTGCACAACACAAAAACAAGGTGTAAACAAGAAAGCTATGATCTATCATGGGTAGAAACCGCCTAAAGCAACTGTAAGTTGCATTTCGACAAAAAATAAAAAAATGGAAGTACTTTTCAAACCATAAAACCAGGAAAAATTTTATCTCCAAAAGCTCTCTAAGGCTAAGGGGGGAGGGGGACGCTTTCCCTCAAAAGAAAGCTTACGTATATCCTTAGAGTTGCTTTTCCAAAAAAAAAACAATAATCTAATATAAGTTTCAGCCGCAAAGGGGCTTATCATAAACAATAAAGTCACGGAGTTTCATTAAAAACTCAAAGAAACAGTACTATGAAAGTGAATCAGTAAAGTTGGAAACTTTGCACACTAGAAAGTCTCGAGATCCAATTTCTCGCCAAAGGGGCTGATCCCCGAGCACTGAAATTTCGAATTTCAATTTTATTTTTGCCGCCTAGGGGCTGAACCTTGAGGATGGAGTTCAAACAAGCTACAGCTCGAAGTTGCACGCTATATGCTTATCATACGCTGCAACCTACGGCAAAGTTCTGTTATAAACTAATGTTGATTATTGTCAAAAGCAGCTGCAAGCTGCTCAACCAACAAATGCTTAATGAAAATAAGAACAAATCCGAGCGAGGTTTCTTACCCAAAAAACCTTCGTAAAAAGGTCCACACACACCATTCGTACTAGGGCACCATTGAAAAGTGTTGGATAAGCTTAGCACAAGTAAAAGTCATAAACTTCATTGCTCGATGGGCTCAACATGATTCTCGCCATCATGACTTCCGGTACACTAGCGCAAGATCAACATCGAGCCTTAAAATAATATAAAAGCAAAACGAAGTTCACGTCAAGGACCGACCCTCGAGGTTTCCAAGAAAGCACCTTGGCAACGAGAATGACCTCACGGCAACCACGAATATCCACACTAATGAATTAAGCTCCATACCAAGCTAAACCGTCGAGGCTCTAGCAAACGTCGCGGCAACGTCGTAGCAAGCGTCAACCTCGCACCAACTTTGCGACTGGTCGTCAAGGTAAAATTTGCACCTAGCAGGAAAGCATGCAGGCACTAACGTACACACGATTGAAGCTGGCTGATCAAGCCACAATATAAATACTTGCATCCGTTTATCCGCAATGGTAAAAGATACCAGATCCCATGGGTTTTATCTTCCAAGCTACATTTTCTTTCTTAAGAAAAACAAAAGAAACTGTTAATCAAAACGTCAGAACATGAAACGGAGCTGCCAGGAAAGTATCTCAATTGATGTTTCAGCCCAAGAGAAGCCGAGCCGGCTCCCACGGGCTTCGGCATTGAAACTGCATGTTTTGCATTACGATCTACGTGAGGCTTATGTACATATTGAGAAGCTACTCCAATCAAGCTTGTTATCGCGCATGTAAAATGGATGTACCAAACTCCAATCGAGGTTGAAGGACGCCTTTACATCACTAGCGCAAAACAAAACATCACCTCCGGTCTTTAAGCTGAATAGGAACTAGTACGGTTCAAACAAATAATTTGCGCTCTCTGAGATATTGCGCAGCTTCGCATCCTCAGCAAGCAGCAGTGAGCAGCGAAGCCAAAAAGATCTGCGTAACCAAGATCAAAACTCCTGGACATGATTTCTAGTGCATCATGCGCAGAGTTTTCTCATGACGAGCTAAAAAAAAATTCACCCTTTCACGTGTGAAACCAACATGCAAACCAGGCACCACCAACAGCCCAGGTCGTCATCTCCGTGTAGTAGCATGCATATAACCAATCGAAGATCACGTTTCATTATTCTTTCAAGTACATTATTTTAATCACTAACCTTCGATAGTTTATTGAGAAAAAATAAGAGATCTTTGTTAATCACCCTTGTCCTTTGCTTTACTTATCAAGCTCGTACAAGAAGCTACCCTAAACTCCAAGCTTCCACCAAGCTTAACGTTCAACGCAATAGCTAGCCTTGCATCAGGTAGCGACACAACGCTCCTAATCATGAGTGCATGCACTTTCTCTTGCCTAGTCAGCACCCTTAATTGCTCGTGCTCGAAGCTGTGGTCAGAATGTCAAGCTACTGAACCAATATAAATTTGCTTCGCAAAAAAAAGAACAACCAATATAAAATTATAATACGATAATGTCGAAAGGCAATTGCAAGCAGCTCTATCGAGAATACTTAAGAAAATATAAGTACGAACCCTAGAGTGGTTCGCTACTTATGCGAAGCTTGTTAAGCTCGAACAAATTGAAAGTCGGAAAAAGTGACCCCGAATGAATAAGTTTCAAAGCAAAAGCTTCAGACAAAGGCAAAGAAAAATAGTGTCGATTAAGTTAGCCAAGAAGCAAAAGATACAGCTTCAGGCAAAAATAGTTTCGAAACATAAACCTAAAATCTGACAAGACACCCCCCTGATAAATCGAAAAAATAGAAAACTGTACTATTTGATGATACAGAAAAAGAACAAATTAAAAAAAATTATCACTCTGAATCTTTCCAACCCTGAAAATGCATAGGGGCTAAGGAGGAGAGAGGATGTTTTTTGAAAAAAAAATATTACGATAACATTTTTCAGCCAAAACGAGGCACAGTCACGAAGTTAATTAAAATATTACTGAACATAGTTGTGTTAAAACACACAAGCAGCTAGTTCTTGTCAAGAAAAAAACACACAACACAGTTTCAAGCCACGAACGAAGTTAGCCTAGGGGTTGGTCCTTCAGCAAAGTCGAGCTTCTTTTTCGAAAGATCGAGCATAGTAGAACGAAATATGAATTATTCGAACAAGACAATTATTACAAACATTATTCTCAAAGTACAAAAATTTAAAAACCTTTCTTTGATGCCAGAGTCCAGGAAAAGTTCCATAAACTCGACTACAATTGGATCCTGAGGGGTCCACGTCACATGCATAAAAAAAAAGTTCACTTTCATTAGCTTTGCAAGAATCGAAGCAACAAGAAAAACTACTAGCGTCCCTATGGGTGGAAAGAGGACAACTGACTGCTTCGGCTTCTGAAAAAGTGGTTTGTGCGAACCATCTGCGCATGAAGATAATAATTGAGAATATAAAACATAAGAGGTTATCAAAATTCAAAGTAAAATATTTTTGAGAAACTAGCCTCGTAGGAGGCAAAAATTTAGAATCCTCGAGTAGATCTCCGAATGGATCTTCGAGCAGATCCTCGAGCTGATCATCCGCCAGATTCTTGAGCAAATTGGCGAACGGATGTTCCGAATGGTCGCTTTCACAAAAAAAAAGAGTCAAAGGTGAAAAAGGGGCAATCAGAGTCGGACACGTGTCTTACCAAACTTTGATGAGGGGGACCCTTTCCTTAGGTTTCAAAAGTTCCGAATCAAGGGTCGAAGGGGCTACTGTTGGGGAAAGCGTGCAGGGTGGTAGAAGCTCTTTTGGGACCTTCACACTAGGAGTTTTGACGGTGGATTCAAAAGCTAGTTGAGGCTTCGTGTTCCATCTTTGCTTGTTTCAGCAACCTTCGGTCATAGAAGTGAAGGTTCCAAGTGAAGCTAAGCTCAGGAAAAGTCTCGAATGGGCAAATAGAGGAGCCACAAGCTAAACAATAGCTGATGAGGTTAAACAATAGCTGACGAGGTTAAACAATACCTGACGAGGTTAAAGCTTCGAAGACAAAAGACTCGAGGACAAACAGGGTCTAGAAGATTAGAAACGGCTTCGAAGAAGCAGCCTCGATACTAAAAGACAAGTTTGGCGAGGTCCAACACGAAGATAAGGCTCAAACTGGTGGGAAGCAACAGTCGTTTCTTGGAAGAATAGTTATAGATTTTTTGGCGGGAAGCAACAGCCGAATAAAATGTAATGCGAAGATGACCCCTATAAATAGTAGATGAACAGTCGCCAAAGGGGGCATGTAATCAAAGAATAGTTGAATACATCATACCGTTTGTGATATGAAATTCCGTGTTACAACATGTGGATTGTGTGATAGAAAATTAGGCAATTTCAGTTTTTAATTTAATCCAGTAAAATATGATCAACATGTTTGTGACATCAGATATGTGCACGTGTGATCCAAATGTGATGATCATATAAAAGATACTAATTATCACAAGAATTATATACCCAACGGCAGAGCCGGATGCACTAGTCGTCATAGTGCTTGTTAGTGTAGTAGTCGTTGTAGTACAGAAGGTTGTCGTGCCGATCAACGCGACGTCGGGAAGCAGACAATCACCGAAGCCTGGAAGAAGAGAACGAAGCGAGTACTCGTGCGTGCAAGGACCAGAACGGGAAAGACTTAGAAAGCAGAGAAACTGTGGATTTTTCTCTCACGGTATTATTCAAATGCAAAGCAATGAGGGCCTTTTATATTGCAGCTGGAGGCAACCAAGGAGACCAAGAGTCCTCAAAAACTCCCGTAACACTAGAATTAAGAGTCCTCAAAACTCCCATAACTCTAGAATTAAAGAATGAAAACTCCCACATGCAATTGGCTAGGAATAAAACTACCTTCATCATGTGGCAACACGAAGTCCTTTTTTCACTCCCATAGGTTACTCCCAGCCATTACTACGCAGCAACAAAACCAATTCATGCATGCACCATGTATGTTACTCCCAACCCACTAATGGCTTAGTGCCCAACATTCTCAATGCACAATATTTAATATGGCCTTAGAATGTATTTGATTTAATTAAATAAATATGGACAAAACCCACATTGCATCTAACAATCCCCACCAAATTCTAAAACACGTATTAAATAATCTTGAATCCATTAATTTTTAATGTACCAGATTTTCAACGGAGACTGTTAAGTTGAACATCTGTCTAGAACAGGGGTTACACTTATTCACAACTGAACAATTTACTATGCCTTGACTTGACAGTTTTGTGTGAAGTAAGTTTCACCAAAATTCTTTTCCAGTGCTAGGCTGCAATAAGCGTCCCCTCTAGTTGAAGCATATAAGTCACACTTCGAGGCCTTTCATGAGTATTTACAGATTACCCAATCTCATAGACTATGACTAGTAATCAAACTCATATAGGTGTGTTCCTTCTATGATGTTCTGTAGGACAACATCCCTGCTTAAGTAAGCCACTCGGATCACATTAAGAAATTAACCATCCTGCCATACAGCATTGGAGAAACGTGCATCTCAAACGATTTCGACTTTATTATAAGGGGGTCTCTCCATGAGTCAACCACTAGCTTGTTTCACCATTCTACTTCACCGGATCTTCGTTCACATAGAACAGGTTACTACCATGGAATGACTTCTTAAAGGGTCGCAAGCCTATTTCCCTTGATGCACCTCCTATCACATTATGTGATAAACCCATAGTGAATTGATCTGCCAGATTCTTAGATGTATGGACATAGTCCAACGCATTATTACTCTGGAGTTTCTCAATTTTTGGACAGATTTTAACCGTCTTTTCACATGCCTAGTAGACTTCATGTTATCCTTAGAACTGTTCTCCTTGATTGTCACTGTTTGATTATCACAGTTCATAGAAATAGTTGGTATTGGTTTCTCAACTACTGGCAAATCCATAAGGAGTTCACGAAGCCACTCAGCCTCAACTGTGGCGGTATCTAATGTTGTGAGTTCTGCTTCCATTGTTGACCTCGTTAAGATGGTCTGCTTACAAGACTTCCATGAAACAACGCCACCTCCAAGTGAGAACACATATCCACTTGTGGCATAAATCTCATCAGCATCAGATATCCAATTTGCATGACAATAACCCTCCAGTACCCTTGGATACCTGGTATAGTGAATGCCATAGCTCATAGTCCCTTTTAGATAGCGCAATACCCTCTCAAGAGCATGCCAATGATCATCTCCCGGATTTGACACAAACCGGCTGAGTTTGCTCACGACAAACGAGATGTCAGTCCTCGTGGCGCTAGCCAAATACATAAGAGAGCCAATGATTTGTGAATATCTCAATTGATCTCGTGCTATTTTCTGATTTTTTTCAGTAGCACGCTCGGATCATAAGGCGTTGGAGCATAGTGCAATCATTGTATCCAAAGCGAATCAACATCTTTTCCACATAGTGGGATTGCACAAGAGTAACCCCACCATTTCGTTCTCTCAATAGCTTTATGTTAAGTATAACATCAGCCTCTCCCATATCTTTCATTTCAATGTTACTAGACAAAAAAGCCTTTCACTTCCTTGATCACATTAATATTATTTCCAAATATTAGTATATCATCTACATATAAACACAAGATCACACCTTCTTCCCCACCATACCGATAATAAACACATTTATCAGCTTCATTAACAACAAAGCCAGCTGATGTTAGAGTCTTATCAAATTTCTCATGCCACTGCTTAGGTGCTTGCTTCAGGCCACACAAGGATTTCAATAACTTACACACTTTCCCCTCTTGACCATTTGCGACAAAACCATCTGGCTGATCCATATAGATCTCTTCCTCAAGCTCTCCATTCAAGAAAGTTGTCTTAATGTCCATATGATGAACGAGAAGACCGTGTGAGGCAGCCAACGAAACTAACACTCGTATGGTCGTCATGCGGGCAACTGGTGAATAAGTATCAAAATAATCTTCACCTTCTTTTTGGGTAGAACCCTTGGCCACAAGGCTTGCCTTGTACTTTTCAATAGTACCACAGGTCTAAGCTTTTTCTTAAACACCCATTTACATCCAATAGGTTTGCACCCGAAAGGACGATCAACAACTTCCCAAGTTCCATTAGACATAATTGAATCCATCTAACTTCGCACCGCTTCCTTCCAGTAGTCAGCGTCAGGACAGGAGTATGCCTCTTCAATGGTTCTCGGAGTATCATCCACAAGGTACACAATGCAATCTTTTGCCTCTTGCTCCTCCTAGGGGGTTCATTGTGTTCCTCCTCCGGATTTTTCCACATGGGTTTCAATATCAGCGTGTATTACCGGCTCATGTGTCTCAGGGAATAAAATAGATTCATGAATAGAAGTGCTAGGTGTATTTTTCATAGGAAACTCAGTCTCGAAAAATGTAGCATCTCTGGACTCCATAATTGTACCAACATGCATGTCGAGTACTCCAGATTTTATTATTAAGAATCTATATCCAACGTTGTGAAAAGCATAACCTAAAAAGATACAATCAACTGTTTTCGGGCCGAGTTTGTGTTTCTTGGCAATTGGTATGTTTACCTTTGCTAAACAGCCCCATGTATGCAAATATGAGAGTGTCAATCTTTTATTCTCCCATTTCTCTAATGGTGTCTTCTCTTTGGTTTTCATAGGAACTCTGTTAAGAATATGGCAAGCCGTCAAAATAGCCTCACCCCACCATTCCAAAGATATTCCCGCTGTATCTAACATGGCGTTAACCATCTCAGTTAGAGTGTGATTCTTCCTTTCAGCCACTCCATTTGACTTAGGAGAATAGGGTGGTGTTCTCTCATGAACAATACCATGCTCCTCACAAAACAAATTGAACTCATTTGAAAAATACTCTCCACCTCGATCCGATCTAATATGTTGTATCTTTCTCACAAGTTGATTTTCAACCTCAGCTTTATAGACCTTAAAATAATGTAACGCTTCATCTTTTGTTTCTAACAAATACACATAGCAAAACCTCGTACAATCATCTATGAACGTCATGAAATATCTTTTGCCACCTTTGGTCAAGTTTCCATTCATTTCACATAAATCAGAATGGATTAACTCTAATGGTGCCAAGTTCCTTGCCCGAGCAGCCTTGTGTGGCTTGCGAGGATACATGACACTTCAAATCTTTGACCAACTTAAATTTTGGGATTAAATTCATACCAGCTATGTGTCTCATGCTACCGAAATTTACATGACATAAACGAGAATGCCAAATATTAATCTCATTATCAAAGCTCACATGGTTCATAGAATTAACACAAGCATCAGATAAAGACAAGCGGAACAAGCCTCCGCTCTCATAGCCTTTCCCAACAAATGTCCCATACATAGAAAGTACACACTTATTGGACTCAAACACAAGTTTATAGCCATCTCGACACAACAAGGAACCACTAATTAAATTCTTCCTTATTGATGGGACATGTTGCACGTTCTTCAGTTGCACGGTCTTTCCCGAAGTAAGATTCAGATCGACCGTACCAAACACCATGAACAGCTGCACGCACACCATTTCCCATCAACAAGGAGGAAGTCCCTCCCGACCTGATAAGAAGAAAACAAAGAAAATATCAGCACACACATGAATATTGGCTCCTGTATCAACCCACCAATTAGGTGTTTGAAAAACTGAAAGAATTGTAGACAACAAATTACCATACCCCGATATTCCTCCATCAGCCTTAACCATGTTTGCAGATTTCTTGGGCCTATACTTGCTCTTCTCGCATTCAGCGGCTTAGCGTCCCTCGATACGACAACTATAGCACTTGCCCTTCCCTTTGTTCTGTTGATTCTTCTTCTTCTTCTTTAGCTCATGGGCACTAGAATTTGCCTCAACAATTTTCTTGCCGCGGACATCTTTAGCTCTCGCCTTCTCTTCAACATGCAAAGAGCCAATGAGAACAGCAATGCCAAACTCTTGTCTCTTATGTTTCAGAGAAGTAGCAAAATCTGTGCATGTTTGTGGCAGCTTGGCAATGATGCAACCCGCGCACACAATTTTTTCCGGTAACACACAACCAAAATTCTCGAGTTCTTTCACTAGTGTTTGTATATATCATGAGCTTGTTCTACCATAGAACAGTCCTCTGTAGTCATGAAACTGCTCCATGACATACAACTCGTTGCCAGCGTCAGAAGCTCCATATTTGGCCTCTAGTGCATCCCACATTTCATTACCAGTGGACATAGTCACATATGTATCAACTATGGAGTCTCCAAGCACGCTGATCATTGCCCCCTTGAACATAGTATCCACATCTATGAACTGTTGCTCAGCCTCAGCAGTATGTGGGCCAAGCGATCTAGGTTCGACAACGAAATAGCAATGCATAACAGTTAACCATAGAATAGACCTTTGACGCCACCTCTTGTAATGAGGACCCTCAAAAACATTCGGTTTCAGCATTTCTGCAAAGCTAGTAACCGAAAAGTGCCTATGACGGGTTTTGGATTGTTAGAAAATTAGGCAATTTCAGTTTTAATTTAATCCAGAAAAATATGATCAACATGTTTATGACATCAGATATATGCACGTGTGATCCAAATGTGATGATCATATAAAAGATACTAATTATCACAATAATTATATACCTAGCGGCAGGGCCGGACGCTGCACAAGTCGACATAGTGCTTGTTGGTGTAGTCGTTGCAGTGCAGAAAAGGTTGTCGTGCTGATCAACGCGACGCCGGGAAGCAGACGATCACCGATGCCACCAGGAACAAGAGAACGAAGCGAGCAGTCGTGCCGCTTGTGGACACTCCCCAAAAACGTGAATGCTGACCTTCACCCGAGTAGGCGAACTCGTGGACAACAGCGCTTCGGAGGCCTACTCTTCCAGTACTCGTGCGCGCAAGGACCGGAGCGAGGAAGACTTAGCAAGCAGCGAAACTGTGGATTTTTCTCTCACCGTGTCATTCAAATGCAAGGCAACGAGGGCCTTTTATATTGCAGCCGGAGGCAATCAAGGAGATCAAGAGTCCTGAAAAACTCCAGTAACTCTAGAATTAAGAATTCTCAAAACTCCCATAACTCTAGAATTAGAAAATAGAAACTCTCACATGCAATTAGCTAGGAATAAAACTCCCTTCATCATGTGGCAGCACTAAGTCCTTTTTTTCACTCCCATAGGTTACTCCAGCCATTACTAGCCAGCAACAAAATCAATTCATGCATGCCATGCATGCACCATGTATGTTACTCCCAACCCACTAATGGCTTGAGTGCCCAATATTCTCAATGCACAATATTTAATATGGCCTTAGAATTTATTTGATTTAATTAAATAAAATATGGGCCAAACCCACACTAAATCTAACGTTGTGTATCCTCCAGACCTCCACGAGGGGTTTGAAATGTGTAGAACTTTATAATTTTGATTTTCGTTTTGTGTTTTGTATATAGAGAGAAGAAATTAGCAGACTCTCCTCGTAATTAATGGCAAATTTATATAGATGACTGGCGAAAGCAAAAGGTGCACTCTGGCTTTATTTTCATCATTGATGAGCATCAACATGGATACTACTAATAAGGAAATCAGCACCTACATGAGTACCCGAGGGCAATTGCAGTGAAACCGTCTGCGTGTAGTATAAGCATCTGTAAAAATAGTTGACTCCGTATTTGCATGAAACCTCTGCTCTCTCTTGCTTTAGTGGAAAATTTAGTATGGGTGTTTATTGATTTAGCATTTAATTTAGTATGGCACGTTGCTTAGCTTCTGTCTAACAACATGGCAACATGCCTATGCAGAACGTGTTTCTGCATACAGTGATACCATCAAGTTGTCTGCTTGGTGTGCTGCTGTAACACCATGTGTATATGCTGCATTTTGAAATTCACTAAAAAACTGAACTTTTTCTTTGGAATAAATTATGGAGGGATTTGTGAGCTGATTGTCAGAAATATGAACTTTAGTTAAATATGTTAAGGTGTATTAATGACCATGGAAGTTTCAGTTTATATGAGTTTTCATAAATATTTAGTGGCATTAAAATAATTTCCATAACAAGCAACCAGCCTTTTATATACGAGCATAACCAAAACCGTAAAACAAACCTTCTCATGGAAATTGATTAGCCAGGACCCTTGAGTTCCCGGACATTTATTTGAATGCATTACAAAAAACTCTGAAACTAATCATCTCATGTAAATTGATTAGCCAAGACACTGAGTCATAGCACACTGATCCACGGATTTTGCCCTGCTGCCTTAAGAAGCAGCCACCAGTGATCGAGTCCTTTTCAGTTACTGGTGGTTTTGGGACAACTACAGTTTCAAACGAACTACAATTTAGAACGGAGGGTAGTAGTATTTAATTCTCCCTATTGACATTCTTGTCAGAAGTTAAAGGGGCACAGCCCCTGTCCATTTCCATTAGGGTCAACACAAGGTTAAATACCCTTTACAGTTCAATACACACCAATACCTATCCCAGCTAGACTCACACAGCACTCTACTCCAACATATATATGTCCCCAACTCCCTAACATCGCTGGCAGCCCTTGTAGAAATCCTGAACGCGGCATTTGGGAACTTTTTTTATTCTAATATGAAGGTAGAAATGGAAGGCACAAGGAATCATACCCTAGACTTGTGCGACCAAGCACTTACAGGTTACAGCAGGGGAGCACACCACCGCTTCTGTAGACGACCGTTCTGCTGCTACCAGGGAGCTCTCCTGCGGCTGCTGGCTCAACGCCGCTGCACCCCGTGCGCTCATACGACTGCATCCGGGAAAGTGAAAGAGAAAGCACAATGGCTGGATAAGGTCGTGGGTAGTGGGCCCCTCATGTATGTGAGGAGAATTGGGTGTGGTGGACTGTAGGGAAGGAAGGTTTGGTGGATTGACTGTTGGGAAGGAAGGTTACTGTCAATTGTAAAATTATCATTGGGTTGTTAGGCATGCACTTGTTATCCTGAAGCTTTGTAGCTGGTTTCATTCATTTGGGGCTACATTTTTACCATGAGGGCTAGCTTCAAAAATAACTGCGTGCAACACTGTTTGCTGATCCGTAACCAATATTCCACAAACATATAAGCCTTGGAAATATTTTATCTTCCCTCTCGCGTGTTGATGCTACTGTGGATGGTAAAATCCCTCTCTCTAACAGTTTAAAAATTGCTTACATGCAGGTCACCCACAGACCCAAAGCCACCCAGGATCTGGAAGAGAAACTATCAGTGAGCATGTATCCAGCAATGGGCAACCATAAGAAACCATTGTTGTGAATCCGGGTGCCGTCCATTTCCATTCACAATTGCATGCAAATGGCGCACATCTAGGCAGCCTGGAACTGTGAGAAATAAATCGAAGTGCATATATAGATGTGATTCTTGATCCATTTCCTATCTATAACTAAAAAGGATACCCAGTAGTTTCTCTGCTGCTGTGCTTCCTGAAAGTAGCAGCGGCATGTAGACGCTAAACTCTCTCTTAGGTGCCCTTTGTATTAAAAAATAAAGTGATAATGCTATTTGATTTAGTGCCACATTAAAAATTGATCGGAAAAAGCACAACATATAACGTCAAAGATCAGACTAGACCCATGAATACAGTCTTTTGGGTTGAGCTAGTCCCGATGCATTAGTTGTTGTGGGCTCCGGTGTACCTAGTCCGGTGAGTTGCCGGCTCTCCGGAAGACGTGTGCTCAGTCGGAGTCCCCCGTGCATTCTAATAAATAACCTCTGTAATTAAGCATCATGCGTTTAGTAAAAGGCATGTGAGCACCAACAAATTAAACATGTGTGCAAGAAAATTAATCCTCAATCCAGGCTTACTAAAAATCCAGACCTTGAAGTTCAATCGAAATTAACACATTCTCCTCAGATTTGCATTGCTACAGAAAAGTTACTGAACATGGATGACAACCTGCGGACCTAAATTCACAAACCTATGTGGGACATACAGAGCCCAATTTTGCTTGGAACAGCATCTTGAGTTCATGTTGAATCGATCGAGGGAAGCAAAACATCATTCAATCTCCACGGTCCTATATACTCCGTCCGTTGCAAAATGTAGGTCGTTTGAATTTTTCAACCCTAAGTTTGACTGCTCGTCTTATTCAAAAATTTTGTGCAAATATAGTCAAATTTAGGTCATTCTCCAAATTCATTTATTACTAAAGCTAGTCATAACAAACAAATATGATATTTTACAAAAAGTTTAATCCAAATTTCACAAACTAGCCAACAAAACAAGCTATAAATATAAAAGATTGCTAATAACCAACCTTTGCTAATGTGTATCCCTTAAAAAACTGGCACTTTTGTTGAACAATGGAGGAATGAGAGAAGGGCGTTGGGTTAGAGGAGGAAGGAGGGGAGAGGGGAAAAGGAAAGGGGGTTTTGTACTGTACGCGGTCATCACCGACGGTCCATATTAGAACCATTGGTGAAGGGGGCACATCGCCGCCGGTTCCAACGGCTCCACGAGTTAGTGCGCGTGTCAGAACTGGCAGTGCGCGTGTCAGAACTGGCAGTGATGACTATAACTGACGGTTCTCCAAAAACAGGCGGTGATGAGGCCGACAGTGATGACAACTTCAGTAGTAGCGCAGGTTTACATGAAGACGAATAATACACCAAAAATATCAAATTTGCTTAAACATTTGCAATTTAAAGATTGACATCAACTTTCTTTAGGATTGATTACATTGGGATGGACACAAAATTCCTCTGGTACTGTGTGGTAAAGAAGGAGTTAGCAATTTTGCCTTCCACAGGCCACAATGAAGCATGGTGCGCCAGATAGTATAAATACCTGTGCAGCCTTAATTGTACAGAATAATGATGATTCAGATTTTGATTACGGCCTGAAAAAACTAGTATTTCCATATCTTGTGCTAGTTCCAGATTCATTAGAGCTTGTTGAAAAACTCATGACACCTGGTATCTCTCATGCTCAGCTAAGACCTTAGATGGCATGATGCAGCATGATCTTTTACGTGCAGCTCAGAAACATGAGCGTGGCAGCATGTTGGTTACTAATTTGGATTTCGAGGCCTGCTAAATGTGAGCCATATTCACGGAGGGAGATGCAGTACATATATAGGAAGGGATTCAGTTTCTTGTATATACACAGAGGACCCTAGCCCAGTACTAACTTACAGAGTTGACTCACGCCTATTCATCTGAATCAAGTGGGAACAGCACCATATATACAAATAAAGGAACCATAAATGCATATCCAAAATATAACCATAAAAAAGGTTGTATACACTTGAAAACTTGTTGACTAAATATTTTCGAACCATATCATGACGGGTGTTTATAACATCTGGAACATACACGTGTACAGTACATCAGCAATTGATTCTGAGAACTTACAGATAAGAAACACAAAATAGTTCGACGAGTGCTAAAATAAGCTTACCACAAAAAAAAAGGATCCATCATCCATACCAAGTCGCGTCCTTTTCTCTCAGTAATATTGAACGGATTCAATTTATTTTATCTTCTAAGTGCTCAGAGTAATACAACATAGTCTTTGAAAAATGAAAACTTTTATGATCCCAAACAAATCAAGTGTGTTTTGATGGAAATATCTTGATATGAATATATTTGTCACCATTTTAGCTAGTATACAATAAACAAATAAAATTCCAGTGACATACAAAAAGTTTACCCATTTGTACTTGTTTTATATTCCTTAAAAAAAACTATACTCTGTTTTGTGCTCCTACTAAAACAAACAGTAATAATTTTTGTTCTATGTTTTTAAAGCAACAAGCTGAAGTTTCAGTGACATTCCTTATTGCTATCAGTACACTCCAGAAATAGGCAAACGAAACAGCCTTCCTGGCCTAAGTAATTTATCCCAAAGAGCAAGTGGAACTTTTCCTTACAGCTACTTTCATAAACTATAATGTTACAGTGCAATTACTTCATGGTTGTCCTTGGAACACAGATGGCAAGAGCTGTCAGCTTGTCTGAATATCATAAGGGATTAAGACAACCAATAATGGTCTGGAGAAGTCCCTAACCACTCCCATTTTTATCCAATATCAAAACAGACAACATGGAAGCCAGGAGGGAACGTGACATTGGATATGCTACATGCCAACAATGGAGCATGAGGCCAAAAATACTCTGTTGATGATGGGGAAATGTTAAGTAACTTCGGAACATTGAAGCACATAAACAGTTAAGTTTAGACATTCTATTAAAGACGATAAATTATAAAAATAGTGCCACGAGTACTAGGTAACTCTGCTATGTAACTTGTAATTTATCATAAGAAAAAACATGAAAAATTTATTGAACAAGGTAGCCTGCTGCAAGGAATTTTCCCACCTCACATAGGCACATCTCAAACCCAGCCAACAAACTTATTTTTTTTCTATATTTTCACATGCGTTTCCACAGTTTTCAACCTGCCTTTTAGCACCGTAGAAACATAACTGCCTGGTCAAATGGAAAACAGTTTAGTTTCTACGGTGGTTGGCATTTGCAACCATTGATCAGGCCCATTAGCAGGAGTGAATCTTCACCGATGTACCCGTGTGGTCAAGAGCACTTTCTGATTGCTTCCCATTCCGATCCCTTCCATTCACTATTTCTTTGTGTACATTTACTCAATTTGTTGTGGAGTGCAGGAGCTATTAGGTCTCTTGTAAGAGAAGATACCTATATATTGAAGTGAAAGATAAATAGCATATAAGATGAAAGTAGATGATAGAGAAAATAAGGACCTTGGATAGCGAAGCTATGACCACATTGCATTTATGATTTGTTTTTTCGTTTTTCCAGGCTAGAGCTTTTCATTATTCCGGGATAGTGCATAGACTCCATGTATTGGCAAGAAGCGAGACCTATCCTCAAATAATTCTCCTTCCAAATAATTCTGTTACGAGTCCTGTAAACCAAGTTGGACAAACAAATTAAAGCAATATAATGCTTTTATACCCGCCGTGTTTGAACAGAGATATTTCATAATACTAACACGTAGTCGCTGGTCCTTAACCACGTGGGGCATGATGTGTTGCAGTCAAGTGAATCCGGATACAGATGACACTAAGATCACGAGTTAACTGATTACAAAAGACACTCATATCTTCACCCTGAAATGTAACGAGGCAACTATACATGCGAGTTTCTTTCCATAAATCTGATCTCTAAATTATTTGTTTGTAAAATTCAGAGAACGAACACATTTACTGACGTAACACATGGTATGTTACTGAAGGATATCAAGGAGGTCCTATGTATTGAAGCAGCAAGGTAATGACGACACGTGCTAGTATGGAGCTAGCTTGGGTAAGGAATTTGTTTAGGAGAGCAAGCAATGAGGGACGGGGGTGTTATTATTCCTTCAATAATGGGGCTGAAATGAACAGGATCTCCTGGACTGGCAGCCATCTCTACTTCATTCCACTCTAATGTTCATGGTTACCATGCCAGCATCGGAGCGCTCTGTGCTTGTAGTGGCACCAGCTCTATCTGGTAATACAAAGTCCTACAATCCCTTCACTGGCACTGAATGGACATCTGTATGTATCATGTGTGGTCTCGTGCGTGGCAGAAGCCTTGCTGCAAAAGCACCACTGCTGTCTGGGCATGTGTGGGTAGTGAACTGGGAAGAGGAGGATCGGAAGTGGGACGGAAGTTCCGCTAGCTGAGATCTGGACGAAAGTGCATGGTTCATGAAAGGGAAGGGGATAGCTGCTGTTATCGTTGCTCAGGCTCAAGAGAGGGACGGCAGGGATGTTGGTTGTTGATGCACAAAATGTTGAGGTTGGTAGTATTGGCATTGTATTATGCGGTAACAGATCCTACTATGAACTGACAGCGAATCGGCTAAAAAAACACAAAAAGTAACCATATCAGATACCACTGTAAACAGATAACGCTGCAAAACCCAGAAGCCAAACAACACCAATATTTGTTAGACTCTAAAAAATCATTATGTACAATGACAATACTGATAGTTATATTAATTATATAACACTTTGAATTTTCTTTCAGTACCAGCTGTGACAAATAAAATTTATGATTCTCCACAACTAACACTAAGTTAGTGCGTTGAGGTATCCAATTGGACAGTGCATATGGTTCGAAAGCCTTTAAAGTTTCGCTGTGTCTAGTTTGGACTTTCCCTGTCAAAGAGCATGCAACATCCATTCCCAGATGGCCCTATGTCAAAATCGGTCAATTCTCACTACTACAAATAGGATTTTAGGAGACACCGCCTATTTATTTTCAAAGGCAGACAAGAATCTTAACCGCTTCTGTTAATACAAGCCATTAACAGAGGCGGACGCCTTTATTTTCAGAAGCGGTCACATTTAACCATCTCGGATTAACGGAGGCGGTCATTTTAAAACAACCGCCTCAGCAAATCATCTATTTTCGGAGGCGGTCCTCGTAATTTGTCCGCCTCCATTAGTCGATTTTCGGAGGCCGACGATTATAAGGCCCGCTTCCAAAAAAGACCTTGGGCCCAACAAGCCCAGTTGACCCGATAACCTTATCTGCTATATATATGAACTACTAAAACCTAACCCTAACCCACCACTCTGTCCCTCCCTCTCCCAGCCGCCTCTCCCTCTCTCTCTCACCACCAATCCGTCTCTCTCCCTCTCTCACATGTCCAGCGGCGCCTCCTCCTCCAGTGAGCGAGCAGGGCACATAAGTTGGCGGCGGCAAAGCGCGCGAGCTGGAGGTGGCAACGGGTTAGGCGCGTGAGCTGGCGATCGTGGGCATGCACGCGGTGGCGACGGCGGGCTGCGAGCTCGAGCTAGCGGCGGCGGGCTGCGCCAGCGTGCGGTGGAGACAGCGGGCTCCAAGCTCGAGCTAGCGGCGGGGGGCTGTGCCAGTGCGCGGGGCGGCTGCAGCGTGCGCGAGCTCGAGTGGGCAGCGGCAGCGGCCGGTGCCAGCGAGCGGTGGCGCCGCGGCATGCTGGCGAGGATCCGGCGGCTGAACGCAGGCGAAGATCCGGCGGCCGACGCAGATCTGGCAACGGCGACGCTAGAAGGGCTCGGCAGGCCCATGTATGGGCTCGTCGGGCCCATCTGAGGTTTTGGATTTTTTTATTTTTTCTCCCATTAACAGAAGTGGACACCTATCAGCCTCCAAAAATAGCCTATTAACAGAAGCCCCATGTTGGAGGCGGACACAAAAACCGCCTCCGAAAATGGTTTTGACTGCCTCCGAAAATCTATTTTGTAGTAGTGTCTGTCTGTCCCAAGAAGCTCAGTTTAGTTTTAGGATAAGTGTCAAGAAACTCCTTGGTGCTATAGCATGGATGAGGGTTATATTTTCCACAAAGTTATTTTTCTAGGTGCTCAAAGGTTTGTTTTTAACACATATGGCTCTACAGTGCTAAGAACTTTAACATGTTCATGGATAAGCCCAAGACATCTTTATATATTTCACGATGTAACTGACATAAAAAAAGGTTATTTGTTATTATCGACACGTACTAGCTAAAAACCCTGGAGCTGATTTACAAATTAAGTTGCCACTATACATAAATCTAGAAATGCACGACCCACAGCCTCACAGGTTCCTAGGTATCAACATTAATTACATTTTACACCTAGAGGCCTAGGAATAGTCATGTTTAATTGATAAAGCCTACAACAACTAACATTTGGTGTTTAGTATCGCTACACAATATATAATGTTTCTAGCACTAAGAATGTTGTCATGTAAAAGTATTTTAATTACAAATCTTGTCTAATCCTGGACATTTAACAAGATTGGTTGAAGTCAAATGTTTAAACAAATTGATCTGAATACCGGCAGGGTACTATACGGAGGGAGTGCTCTTAATTAGTACTTTTCATTTCAGCACTGTACATTTTTATTGCAATAAGACCTCTACTGACAAAAATCTCAGTTCCTTACATTTCCTTTAAGTGACTGAAGTCATGGTAGAAAATTTGTGCCACTGGTACTATTCCACTGGTCCTGTCACAGTATCGCCTACTTACATCGCGCCACTATGGTGTGATCATGATAGCCTTCTGTGAAGGATGGCTAGCTAATCTGTCCACGTTGCCCCCCGTGACAGGAAATTTGCTGACACTTCTCATTCCTATCAAGTTTAATAGTAGTGCAGTGCATGAGATCGAAGGTTGCTCGTAAGAGAGGAGGCATAGTATTTATGGAGCTAAGCAGCAGGGTTGGTTAGTGACAAAAATAATAATAAGGTCATCTTTGCACTGGTGTCTCGATTTCAAAATATGTGTTGTGTTGAGTGCAGAGAGTTATGTGTATGCAGCTGCACTGATAGAAATAAGGGCTTTAGTACTGGTTTTCGCAAACGGTATAATATTTCTGGTACTAACTGGGTAGTCATTCACTACTCGTTGCAATAACTAGTACTAAATGCATCTTTTACTACCAGTTGCAAGCACCTCCTGATACTAAATAGCTGCCATGCTGAACGATGGGGGGAGGGGGGCAAAGTGTTCTGTGAATGCTGGGACACCTCTATAGAAAATGGACCATTAGTACCGATACAACATTTCCCGTACTAAATGGGTACTTATTAATACCGGGGCATTAGTACCTGATGGTTACCGAACAGTACAAAATGTCCGTCATCATTTTTCTTTTTCAGCCATGGCAGCTTTTTTGTTTTTGTATAATTTTATTTTTGTATTAATTTTCAGTGCTATATGAGTTCATATATTCTGGTTTTTGTATCTATGTTACTATTCATATATCTACAAATACAATATATTAAATCAATATATAGGGAGACTAATGGGTATATACATATATTACATGCATGCATACTTTTCAAAATATTGCTGGTGCCAGTAATGTTCCAAGTGCAACATAAAGACCACGTAGGTCAAAATATTCGGAATCATTCTTTTCGTTGTCTACTGTAGGACAAAAGAGCTTTCCATCAAGGAAGGACTCTCAGCTTGGATCGATTACTTGGTCCAGCAGAAATCCACATAGCTATTCTTAGCCTACGGTGATTGTATGTTCTTTCATATTCACAACCTATGCACATCCAAACATCAATATTTAAAAACATAAATATAATTCTATGCAACATTTTTGGTTTACGTACTTTAAATTTGGTGGCAATCCTCTACTTACCGGGCTCCATGAACACGTGCAAGAATTCTATATGTAGTAGCCACAGAGGGTTGTTCCCTCGTTGTTGTCTCATAAACTACATGTATGGGGCAATGCACCATGTTAAACGGACCTAAAGTTTCTTGGATGAAGCAACCACATGCCTGGTTCAGTAGGTCAATGACGTCCCAGTCTTCTGATTGTGGCCCCTTCCATAGGTCTAGGACTACGACCCTTCCTCAATTGGGCATAATAAATAGGAGTATCAAGTGGAAGTTGTTGAGAGACATATACACATACTATGTTAGATGTACTTATTTCTTAGCCAAAGGGATGAAAAATAATTGTTGGAGGTATACTCACTATAAGTTGCATGACAACAATATGAAATCCATATATGATGTTTCCTATCGAAGAAGCTGAATATATTCCTCTTGGTCCTACACGAAAAATCTTTCACACAAAACACGTTGATCACATATTGGTCCATGAAGTCAATGTTTATATCCTTTTTTCTAGCAAGTTTGTATCTCCATTCTATACATGAAACAAAATAAAGGAGGAATGAGACAACGAACAGTGAAGATAGATAGCATATAGGAATTATATGAAACTCATTGAAGGGCTTCTTGATCGATTAGATACAAAAAATTCTGAAAAGCTATGAATATTTCATCTGGCTCTCGAAAATACATGAATCATTGTTTGAGGTACCGCATCAGCTCTAGCCACACAATAGGTTGCCCCAATTGGGATATGGTCATCCCCTTCTAGTCGTTGTGCCGATCTTTTGGGCATTCATATTGTACAGAGTACAATGAAGACTTTTATCAGCCTAAAAGCTACACACCAAATGGGACGAAAAATGGCGTAATATAATCCTTACAACCAAAAATATGAATGCTCAAAAGATCGGCACAACTAAAATAAGGTCATGCTCCGTATTTACTAAGGGACGGCACTTTATTTTAATGTGTTCCTGTATATGTGTTGTTTGCTCTCATATTGGGGTTTGTTTCCTAACTTAAGGTCCTCTCTCTATGTTAGTAATGTTATTGCGAAAAGCCCCCGGGTTAGTTCTGATAGGGTTGGAATAATTGATTGCTGTGATTGGTTTACTCTTATCTCCTTTGAGGTAACAGAGTACCACGGTCTGTGGAGATTGAATTGCTCTATTTTATTGCTCGTTTCATTACCCGCTTATTTTTATTTTAATTAATAAGCAAACAATGTCATACAATGTGTATGCACTTGGTTATAATTAATTATTTGTTGCATAATTACGCATAAACAAGAAAAAGGTTGTTTTCAACCCTCAAAAATCACATAATTAAGTGTGGCATTCATCAAATTAGTCCAACCAACTTATTAAATACTTGAACGAAGTAATGATCTCTAACTCGAGTTAACAATGGTTTAGTGCCATGTTTGAGTTCTTTAGGCTTTGTAATCACTATGCAGGAAGCTACGCCTAATGATGAGTTCGATTTCGATATATCTGTGGAGGATGTTAGAATAAAAGCGCGGAAGCGATAACCTAGGATCACAGAACCAAATCAACCTCGTTAAAAAACATCGTGCCTCAGTGTCGTTCTCGTTTCTTGTGATCTTGCGATTTGGTTCTGTGATCCTGGGTTATCGCTTCCGCGCTTTTATTCTAACAAGTGGTATTAGAACCAAAGGTTCAGAAACCGGTAACATCTCCGGGGTCACATGGTGACGGGGGAGCCCATGAACGTCTCCGGAGGGTCACAAGGATGGTTGTGACTGGAGAGTTTGACTCAGGGCCTGGGATAACTTCTTCGAGAGATCACACGGATGGTTGTGATGGAAGAGTTGGGCCCGATGTGTGACGAGAGAGATTGTTAGATTTACTCCCACATCGGTAATTGATGGTAGGGAGCATAACATATAAGGTGGGCCAGTCCTCATACTATCAGGCTAGTCTTAAAGGTTGAGTTAGGCCCAAGGCCTTGATTGTTGTTGGGCTCCGGTGGACCTAGGCCTATGGGGCACCGGCTCGTGTGTACAGCGGGCCGGGCCGAATTCCGCTGTGCCACTCTAACAGAGTGGTATCAAGAGCCAGATCTATGAAGAAGATCCACGTGGAGGCTCGATGGGTATGTTCCACACTGCGCAAGGTCGCACAAGCTGTCCATGGAGGGACAGGGCGCAAGGTGGAGCATGACGGCGATCGACGACTCGATCGGTGGTGTTGGAAACTTCGGACGGGTGGTTAGAACCGTCCAATGGGCTACGATCAATAGGGATCCGTCCAGACATGGAGACTGGGTTGATGGCGACCAGTGGCTGCTGTTCGATAGGGGCCGGTCAGCCGTGATGGCCAGGTTCGACGGTGCAGCTGGAAGACATCACGGACAAGGGCGACGACTTCGACTCGCAATCAGATTGACGGGAGGTCAATCGTGATTGGGGTGGCTGTTGCGGACTCATGTGGAGCGGCAACGGTGGTGGTGAAAACCGTGGTGGACTTGATTTGTTGGTGGTGTTGGATCTGTTCAAGATGCACGATGATGCGGAACACCGTGTGGTGTTGTCGAAACATTGGCCCTTGCGGCAACGTGGACATGTGGCGGCTATTGGCGTGCGCCATACCTAGCTGAACTAGGGCACAGGCGTCGGCGTTGGCTGATCAAGATGCAGGTGGGCCAAGGTGTGAGTGCGTGATTGTCGCTAAATGGAAACGTGAAATGTCTAGACGACAGGCAGTAATTAAGGTTGAGTTGATATGGAATTGCAATATTGCACGCATGCATGCATGCTGGAATTTTTTTTTTCTCAACGAGTCCGCCGCCATGACTTGTTTCGTGTGGCTACGTACTGGACACTCCTGGTGGGCCTAGTCTTGCATGATTCGGCATCAGGACGTGCATGTGGACGTGTATCTCATGGACAAGAAAACGGAGACGTCCAGAACAAGATTGGTAGTAGATGACGGAGGTCGAGGGGTCTGATGTGGTTTCGGACTTGTGCTGTGTCGTCTTGGGCTCCATACAACATATAGAGAAGTCCATGGAAGATTGCACGAGGCAATCAGGTTGTTCGGTTGAACAGCGGGCGAAGCTCGGGCGGGTCGTCATGGTCATGTGCGACGGCCAGGAAGTCGACGAGGCTCGCGAGCGGAGCTAGCTGTGCATGGTCTAGTGTGCAGCGGAGGCAGAGACGGTGATAGGGTCAGCGATGACGACATAAGAGCGTGACGGCTGATGGGGTTATTGTTCTCTGTGGCGTGGCGACACGTGGCGCGAGCTTGGTATGCAGGTTTGCATGGGAGGAATTTGCGTGCTTCCAAATCAGCAAAGGCGCGGATCGATTCGAGTTGCACGTGCGGTGTTGAATCGAAGGGCGTGTTGGTTGTATACCAAGGGCTGGACTGGAAGGGGGTATAGACTATGATGTCTATGCGTGCAACTGGAGTAATCTGGTTGGTCAATGCGGCAGGATACTACGATATAAGACGTCAGGCGTAGTATGCAGCTGTAATGGAAGATCAGTGCTAATGTGGCAATTCCTTTGTGTGACTTGATAGCAACAATGAGGTTCTCGGTATCATGTGTGCAGTCGGCAAAGCTTGCGGTAATATAAGGGAAGGTGCATTGTTGCAGGTAGAGTCATAGAATCTGGTGTTGCAAGATAGCAACGTTTCTTCGGGTTGTTCTGAGTGAGCAACAAAGGGAGATTATTCAAGTGTGGTACACAGAAATTCACGAGTAGAAGGCTCAAGGTGGCGTGCATATTCGCCAAGGTAGAGTTTGTTGGATATGTGTCGAATATGTGTATGGTATGGTTACGATTGGACTTGATTTGTAATTTGATAGGTTAGGGATAGAGTTGTAGTCAAGCTTTATATCCTCAGCCCATAAATATGAGGGCACTACCATTGTAACCGTGAGACGACTTGGCGGCAGGTGTGGGCGGCGGCGTTGGTGCGGTGGTGCCCAGATGCCGGGATGGGGGCTAGTCTTTTTGGTTGAGTTAGGCCAAGGCCTTGGATGTGTTGGGCTCCGGTGGACCTAGGCCTATGGGGCGCCGGCTCGTGTGTACAGTGGGCCGGGCCGGAATCCACTGCGCCACTCTAACAGAGGATGCGCTCTATCATAACACTCTCCTGTGAAGATGACAAAGCACCATGATCTTGGTCACTTCCATAGTCATCTCTACTTCAAGTTGCCTGGAGACATCGCAAGTAACCATGATCCAGAATTCGAGCATAACCGCTGTCGAAGTTGTAGCTCGCTGTATTTTGAAGGTGTTCAATATTCTTTCTACAATACACACAATGAGGGCTTCCGTAAGTTCATGTTACCTCCCATTGAAAGCTACCAGTACATATTTTAAAAGGTGACCAATATTTAGGGAAACATGGGAGGTAATTTTATTTGGTTACTTGTAGTTGCAGTGGGGTGGGGAAAGTAGAGACAAGGGGGCAGAAATGCACTACTTCAATGAGAAGTAACAAAAGTGAACATAACACATTAGCGAATGTGGTTGGATGTGATGTTATATATGACAGCACAGATGAATTTCTTGGCTGCATATATATATGTGCGCGTTATAAGGTCACATGTGTGATGCAACACCGCAGGGCAAGATAATGAAGTTGTTCCAATACCAGGGCCTAGTTACTGTTTCTCAGGTCACTCCATCAGTTGCAGTAGCCTGTATATATCTTGGTGCTAGATTCAGTACAATATCAAGTGATTGGAAATTCACTGATACTTCACGTTCCTAGTAATGAGTAGCTATAGTATGTACTTATTCCTTGTATGTTTAGAAAGCGTGTGCTTATTTGGTATTATGCTGGAGCGACGGAATGCCATGTCTAATCTCTAGGTAACTTGTTGAAGTAGCTTGCTGTGGAATGCCTGTTCTAGCTAGTTGCAAACATGCCTGGAGGAGAAAATGTTATATTCAAGACGGCCTATAGAGAAGGACAAGATATAGCTTTGGTGCAGGGAGGAAACAATATCCTTGCAGCAATCGGACACTAATGGAGGCATGCAAATTATTCTGTTATTCGTATATGCAACACACAGGTTGCTTGACAGTGCTACAACACCGTATATATCACCCTAGAGATTTCCTGCACTACAATTTCGATTCACATGTATTCCTTGGATTATGTGCAGTTTTTTACAATAATGAGCACTAGCCAGTGTTCCTCAGGCCCCGTCGTACCCTCTATGTAGTTGCAAATTCGTTGATATTTCCCACGCCTAACGAGTTATTAATTCATTTCAATAGTAGTGCAGTCACGAGATAGTAGTAGTTCGCTGGTGCCATTAATTAGCTTGTCCATACAAGTCCTACAATACAACTGCCTGCTACCTTTGTTTCAAAATATTTCTGTAAATTCACGCAGCACCCTGTTAGTTAACAAGAAGCAAAATTTTGCTTTCCGCTATACCAAAGCGCGTGAGATTTTAATAATAAGGGCATGGCAATTGTGATACAAACTTAGTTCTTATCTTGTTGAATGTTTAAATGGACTCAAATAACGTTTCGACATTCATCCTTCCTTATAACTTGGCAAGCTGGATTCGTCATCATTTTCTCGGTGCTTAACTTTCTTGACAAATATATTTCAATAAGTAGAAATTGTGACAAGTAAATATAACGTTTCTTCAGAATTTACACCTGCAGTGTTTTTCCACTAATACAATGTTGTTCTTCACGGCCACTCTTCTGACTACACATATTGATGCTGACCAGGATGAAGGCTACCTTGCTAAAAGATAATTGAGGGATGTGTGGGGCTTAGCGTTGAAGGTCCTGGGTTATTTGGGGTGTATGTGTGCCTTCTAATATCCTACTCATAACTGCTGTAAATACTTGTGTGCAACCCATCCGACTGCTGTAAATACTGGTATAAGTCCTTCCCATGTCCATCGGCCTTCTACCTTGGACTAGTACCCTCAGTCAAGTGCGCAAAGCTGAACAGTTCGAAGAACTGAACATGCACAAAAGAGATGATCGTTAAGTAATATTCAAGCCCCTCTTCATGATACATTCACGTGACCGTTGTGTTGCTGATACCTCCTATTCCTAGCTACTGTTACTCCATCGAGTTAAGAATCATGTGCGCTCATATAAGTGGTCCACAGTTGGGCAGACTTGCATCCGGGTGCGATTAAAATTTAAGAGTTAGTTCCACAAGTTACCTATAACTAGCAATACACTATTTATATAAAGCTTATGACATGGGCAACTTGGCATGAACGTGTGGACCACAGTATATATCGAACACTATTCATAGTACTTGAGAAAATAAATATGTTTGTTGTTGAAGTACTAATGCAATAGATGTAGCAAGCTAAGTTGAGCTTACCTTGGTTGGCGTGGCTGCCGGGTAGAGTTGGTCTCAGAAATCAGAAACTCGCAAACTGGTTCTGCTATGTTATAACTCGCTCAATCCCCATTGAGTTTTTTTAAAAACCAATTGCTCATTTGATACAAGCTGACTCGAGTGAGCTTTCAAGCTAACCAATCTAGAAAACGACTAAGGTAGTGTTTGGTTGCTTGAATCATACGAAACATGTATGAGATGGTTCACCTGAATAGGATGGTCTTGGACGAGATGATACGATCAGATTGTTTGGTTGTCTGAATGCAATGATACATGATTTTGTTTGGTTCCTTGAATGGAATGGTGCAGGACAGGACAAATTCATGTTTGGTTGGATGAATGAGTGCATGTAGGATAATTTCCTTTAATTTTAACAGAAAAATTCATGCTGTCTAATGTCTTTACATATTAACCAAAATATTTCTATCATATCTAACTTATTAGAAAACCTTGTAAATATTCAGAAACGTAGTAATGGGTGTTTCCCCCCAACATTCAGAGATTTGGATCTCTTAAACCGTTCAGTATTTGAACCGTACCTAAACTCTATGTAAACTTATAGCCCTATATATCATCTTCAACTTTTAGTAAATTCAGGATCGCTTAAACTTCAGATTTGAACTTATTCCACTCAAATAGGAGCTGGTTTTTAATGCACAAACGTGCTATGCAGCAACTGCCTGCCTGTCGGATTGGAGGCGACCACGCAGGAGGTTACTGCTGCGCCTGCGGCGCCGCTGCTTGATTTCACGATGCCACGCACTAGGAGACGCAGCAGTTCGTCATGTGCCATCCGCAAAATTTGAACAAAAATCAACATCTGTGTCATGCTCATCACGCTTTTTCCACCCGCGCACAAAGAGCAGAGCGGAGCTCCGCCTTTTGCGTGATTTCGCGCAGCAATGAGGACCGTCACCGGCGAAGTCTGGACGCAGATCCAGAGCCGGAGGCGCAGGTCAGCGGCAGGCATGGCGGCGGCGATCGACGCCGGGCGGAGGTGGAGGCCGCCGCAGCCGGGGCTGGCGCCGGCGGTGGGGGCGTGGCGCAGGAGACAACCGCCAGGAAGGTTCCTCGCGGCGCCGGCAGGAGTGGAAGACAACCCGAAGTGAGAGAGAAACGAAAATAGCTCGGGAGCGTCTCATCCTGGACGGCGCGGTTCGACAAATTGTTCCGCACGGGATGCACTGCTACAAAAATTATTTTTGGAGGCGGTCAAAATAGATTTTCGGAGGCGGTTTTTGTGTCCGCCTCCGAGCCAACGCTTCTATTAATAGGCTATTTTCGGAGGCGGTCGTATGTCCGCCTCTGTTAGTCAGGAAAAAAATAAGAAAAATCGAAAACCCTAGATGAGCCCGACGAGCCCATCTAGGGCCACGGAGCCCATCCAGGGTACTGCCGCCGCCGCCAGTACGGCTGCCCGCGTTGCGCCTTTGTGGATCCACGCCTCGTCCTTGTTGCAGTCCCTCGGCACGCTGCCTCCTCGCCATGCGCCGCATCTCCTCCTCGCTGCCCGCCGCAGCTCCTCCTCAACATGCGCCGCACCTCCGCCTCGCCGTGCGCCGCGTCGTTGCTGGATCCGGAGAGGGCGGCGCACGGGGAAGGTGGAAGAGAGAGAGAGAGGCGTCAGTGGAGAGGGAGGCGCCGCCGCTCACAGAGAGGGAGAGACAGGAGATGGATAATGTGACTGGAGAAGACCCTAATTCTGATTTATATATGAAGAGGGGGAAGATCTCTAACGGGCCTTTTGGGCTCACTTTGGGACGTTGTATTTTAGGAGGCGGGCCCTATACCTGTCCTCCTCCAGAAATTGATTTTTGAAGGCGGACATCTTAAGACGACCGCCTCTAAAAATAGAAGATTTTCGGAGGCAGACGTTTTATTGCGTCCGCCTCCGTAAATCGATTTTCAGAGACGGAAATTTGCAAATGCCTCCGTTTATAAAAGTTGTCCGCCTCCGTTAATGCCTTGAATTAACAGAGGCGGACGGATTTTCTGTCCGCCTCTGAGCCTTATTTTGAAGTGTCCTGCAAAACCATTTTTTAGTAGTGATGGTTCAGTATGGTAGTGTTTGGTTCCCAGTATGAACCCGTTCGTGTACCAAACCATCCAGAACCGACTGGTTCGATTCCGATAACCAAACACGGGGACCATGCCAGATTCAGGATGGTTTGGTACATGAACGGGTATATACTGGGAACCAAACACTACCTAAGTGCAGCGTTAGATTTCTTTTCCCTTAAATTTCCATAGCCTACTGCATACATATTTTTCTGATTGGTCAGCTGTGGGTTGTGCATACTCCCCGTGAGGTTTGAATGTCTAGAACTTAGATTTCAATTTTCATTTGTGTTCTATACATATAGCGAGAAGAATTTAGCTGACTTTTTGGCTTCAGTATACCTGTTTGGAATTAATGGCAAATTTATATATCCGAATGGCGAAAGCAAAAACTGCTCTCTCTTTGTTTTCATCATTGATGAGCGTTAATATGGATGCTAGTAATATGGAAATCAGCACCCACGTGAGTACCAGAAGGTAACTGCAGGGAAACCCTCTGCTTGTAGTACAAGCATTTGTAAAATAGATGACTCCGTTTTAGCATGAAACCTCTGCACCCTTGCTTTAGTTGGAATTTTCGTATGGGCGTTTTTTATTTAGCATTTAATTGTATATTATGTCCCAATTGACTGTAACAATATATTATGTCCCTTGACCATCATTTGCATCATCATCAAGACAAGGTTAAATAAGGTTGACAGTTCGTATACATGCCATGCTACCCTTGGCAACTAATATACCCAGAGCACTTTCGTCCAACATATCTCCCAATCTTCCAAACATCGCTACCATCTCGGGACAAAAAAGAAATACCAATGCTTGGCTACAAATGGGCAGACGCCTTACATAGAACGTAGGTGTGGTAAGTTTTTTTTTGTTTAGAAGAAGATATAAATGGAAGGGTCAAGCAATCCTGGAGCCTCATGGCTGCCCAGGACTTGCACCAGGTACCCAGACCAACTCCGATCCTCAGTGCCTGCTATTGCTAATGTTTTTCGTGTCATCCTCTATCTAGTCGGAGTGTCCGAATTATCAAGTGCACCATGTTCTATGAATAGCAGTCTGTTGGAAAACTAGTGTCACTGAACACGCCAATGTTGAATACACTAGTAGAGAAAAGTCCCCCAGTACCGGTTGCTAGGCACCAATCGGTGCCGGTTATGCAACTGGCACTGGCAATCCGGTACGGATGGGCACGCCCATCGTGGCGCCGATCTGTACCGGTTGTTACAACCGGTACCGATAGGCGCCCATCTGTACCGGTTGGTAATACCAACCGGCCGGTACCAAACGATTTTAAGCCTAAAAAAATTGAAAAAAAAAATCAACTCTCCGGGGGCCACACACACGAATTTTTTACGCGTAAATGCGTGTGCGCGGTCCGTGGGACTCGAACTCACGACCTCCCCCCCTCGCGCAATTCCTCCTTAACCACCCCACCTATAGAGCACTTATGGTTGAGAGCAGGATGCTATCCTTTTAAAGTAACCTTGGGTGGTGCATTCAGTACCGGTTGGTAACACCAACCGGTACAGAATTGCATTCAGTACCGGTTGGTAACACCAACCGGTACAGAATGGTGGCATTCAGTACTGGTTGGTGTTACCAACTAGTACTGAATGCAAAAGGGGCCTCGGGAACCCCCCCTGGACCATCTAGTACCGGCTGGTAAAACCAGCCGGTACTGAATACCACCATTTAGTACCGGGCTATGTTACGATCCGGTACTAAATGATCCTCGGGGGGTCCTGTGCTTACCAACCGGTACTTAAATGGGCCTTAGTACCAGTTGGTAAGCAAACGGTACTGAATGGAAGGGGACGAATGAGCGTTTTTCCTGTAGTGATAACTATGCTCCACCCGTAGAGTTTGCTGAGTCCATATATATCTTCCTGCAATTGGCTGTGATGAGTACGCCACATCATCCGTGGGGAGGACTAAGCATTTAAATCATGATCTCCATAGCGATCCCTGCGCTAACAGAACCATTCATGGCGGTGTCACAGCTGGCGGAGTTCCTTGTATCGTTTTTAAATATTATAATAGTCCTAAAAGTCTAAAACTAAACACAAAAAAACATATATATATGTTCATATGCACCCATGGACATTTGATGGCATGTTGGTTACCTTGTGTACTAATGGTTACGTACATTTCAGTTTATATGATTTTTTTCATAAATATTTGGTGGCACTAAAATCATTTCCATGACAAGCAACCAACCATTTATACTGGAGCATAACCAAAACCCTGAAAAAAACCATGTAAATTGATTAGCCAGTACCCTTGAGTTTCCGGAGATTTATTTGGTTGCATAACAAAAAACCATGAAACTATTCTTCCCATGTAAATAGACTAGGCAAGACACTGAGTCATAGCACACTGATCCATGGATTTTGCCCTGGTGCCCTAGGTAGTAGCCACCACTGATCGAGTCTTTTTCAGTTACTGGTGGTTTTGGGGGTTAATTTCGGTCAGCGTGTTGTGACAGGCACGTCATTGGTAACCACACATCAGAAAAATGATAGTTTGCTATCTTCATGCCCCCATTTCTATTTCGCAATAAAAAAATTCACTGCGCGTGGTTACCAAGAGTGGAATTATACACTCTGGCTTCAGAATATGAGCTCAGACTGAACTGCAAATTTATAGCCCAGTGGTGAATGAAAAAACATCTCGTTGTCTTTATTTCTGTCCTTCAAGAGAATATCCCTCCGGCCTCCGGGTCTAGAAGTTCAAAATCTATTCTTTTAATTTTTTGTTGGGAAAGTCATCTAATAAAAAACGGGTACCCAATGTAAACTAGCCAATTGTTGTTTCTTTAAAAGGTTCACATATATACTGTCAAGAGACACAGGAAAATAATTTTGCATGAGTAAAAAATAGTACTCTGACCAAAATTATAGATTTCATTAATAAACAGAGAATCTACCACATATTTAAAAAAACCATCAAACTTCCATTTAATTTGGAAATCCACGATATTTCTCATCATATTCCTGATTCCTTTATTATTGCTATCATGCTTTCTGCCATTGGTAAACTGGAAACAGCTTATGCAAACAAAATTTTAGGGATAAAAAATTGCTCAGTTAACCTATTAGTTTATTTCTTTTAACTATTTCTTTTATATAATACTCAAACTATTAGTTTATTTCAATGTAGATCCTGTATGTATTAACATTATAAGCATAAATATTTGACTCTCCATTTGCATGAAACCCCTGCATCTTGTTCTAGTTGGAATTCTAGTATGGGTGCATTGTGATTTCTCCTCCGTTCCAAATTCTTAGTCGTTTGACTTTTTTAATCGCAACTTTGACCACTCGTCTTATTCGCACGAATGATGACATATGCTGGCCGTCTAATCCTAGTGAACTCTGTTCTTTAAAAATTTCAGTTGAGATCTTAGATCAAGTTGTTAAGTACGGAAAGAATTGGCTATGGAATGGGCGGGGGGGGGGGGGATTTATCGATGAAGGGGGGCTGCCTGGTTGCCTGGGAAACAGCTTGTCGAAGCAAAGAGGAAGGACCATGGCTCTTATTCTCAAATATTTGCATAAATTCTACAGTAAAGTTGATTTTCCTTGGGTGCAGTTGACTTGGGAGTGTCTCTATCAGAATGGATCTAGACTACCCCATGTGAGGAAAAACATTGGTTCCTGCTAGTGGAGAAATGTCATCTCTCTATCTAGAACTTTTTCATTTTTGGTTAAGCTTTATTTTAACATTCGCCCCACCTAAATGTTTTTCTGGGTCCACCACTGGCGTAGTATTAAGGTAGGACAAAGTGAATGGAGCTGTTAAAGTAAGTTAAGAACAGAACATTCAAAAAAACAGATGGTTGGTCTGGAGTGCTAGTGCCCCTCCAATGCTCAAATTTTCTTGTTTTGTGTAATTTCTTGCGATTGGATTATTTAGAGTTTTCACGTAGTGTATCTACCACTCATCAGTTATACTTCGGGCCTAAATGGACAAAGCAGCAGTGAGGCTTTTTGGGCTAAAGAAAGCAGGCCCACGAGCGTCTCAAATTTGTCGGCAATCCCGTGTTACCTGTGTGGTCTCCAGGGCAAGACAGCTAGCTAAAAACGACTTAGAAAGCAAAACATAGGGACTAGAGTCCTGCCTTAGTTGTTTCTTTTTTTAATATGTACTAGAGTCCTGCCTTAGAAAGCAAAACATACTCAGACATGTGGAAGGAAGAAAGGCTACCCATCTATCTATTTGACTCATGTAAACCGGATGCCGAAGAAAAGGGCAGCCTGTTTGTCCACTACCTGATCTTTTGCTTCAGCTGCAGTTACATGCGTTAGCTTTAACTTTATAGATATGGAGGTGCCCACTTGTTCCTAATCACTCTCAGTGTTGAGTCGTGCTGCTTGCAGGACCATGCAGTGAGCACCGCTACAGCTTTCATCTCTAGAAAATTATTTCTCCTCCGGTCACTAGATCCTCAAACACAACTTATGTTACATTCTGATGAATGTCATAATTATAACGAGTTCTCGGATGTGGATGGCTTGGAATGACTGCATTTTCAGGAATGCACAGCCAACTTTGCAAAGGTTAAAGATTATTCAGAAAGAATTTGCCCTGGTCATGCTACGGGCAAAGAAGAACATCCCAAACATTATATCCACATGGATGAAGAATACGTTGTAACTTTTTTTATTTATTCTGTTTCCTTTTTACACCACAAGAAATACGCTGTTTGCCAAGTGTTCTGTTGTTTGTTGAGTGCTCTCCATCAAGTGTCAAAATAAAAACACTCAACAAAATAGTCACAAAAAGGGACTTTCCCGAGTGCCAGAAATAAAACACTCGGCAAACAACGTCGTAGCACTCGACAAACTGCACCATGTGAATTGTTATCCGGTGATTTTGAATATCTTGTTCACCAAAAATGAACAGGAAGGTGCCGCCAAATGTTCCAAAATTCTATAAAAAGCAATCGGAGTATGAAAACCATGAGATTCATCAAGATGTTATGATATCACCACTGCAAAATCAAAGACTATTACTGAAACATCTTAGATGAGCAACTGCAACATCAATGGTAAATTACTGAAATATCTTAGGTAAACGGCTGCAACATCGCACACAAATTCTTGTTCTGACATCTCAAAATTGATTAAAAACCTCAATTTATAGCTGCAGCAATGAGGAAACAGCTGGACGGCGATGGGCTTCAAGGTTGAGCCACCATCAAATTATACTCCTAGGCTCAGGCGTGGTAAAATTTGGTATAGTATCCACACAATAAAATTGTATCCATATACAAGTAGATTTAAATCGAAATCTAAGGATATTATTTTCATATGATACAATTATTACACAAGATTAATTAGGTCTCCAAATTTAAAATTTCTAATCTTGACTAAGTGCGGGCACTACTACAAATTCGCTTAAATTAAACGCCCCTTTACAGTCGGTTTTGAAACAACCGGCTGTAAAAGGTCATCACAGCCGGTTGGATTACAAACCGGCTGCGTTGTTCCTTATCACAGCCGGTTCGTATTACCAACCGGCTGTGATGATGGGTGAGGGCAACGCAGGCGGTTCCAGCTACGAACCGGCTGCGGTGCTACTCATCGCAGCCGGTTGGTGGTTGGAACCGGCTGCGTTGCTACCCATCGCAGCCGGTTGTAGCCACGTACCGTTTGTGTTGATCAACGCAGCCGGTTCTATAGTTGGCAAATATAATTTTGAAGCCCTAAACGTGTTCAAATTGAAAACTATTGAACTACAAAGTTGTATAACTTCTCAAGATATAAAACTTTTATATTGGTCATTTGTTTGTAGAAAAAAGTGGCAGTAAAAGTGTTCACAAATCCTACATCTCTCATATAGGTTAAGGGTATGAAACTAGAAGAGAGATGTAGAATTAGTGAACACTTTTATTATCACTATGTCGTATGAACAAATGACCAAAATAAAAGTTGTAAAACTCGAAAAGTTATTAAAGATTGTAGTTGATAACACTTTCATTTGAATTCATATTGTCAAGAAAAACCAAGTTTGAAATTATTCAAATTTGAAATTCAAATTTCGCAAAGGCCTCGGATGGAGAAACTGACAACATGAAAGTTGTAGTGTTTGAAAAGTTATGAAACTCTGTAGTTGATATGTTTTTAATTTGAATTCATTTAAGCCTTCAAATAAGTCATTTACACTTAGGTTCGTATAATATGTGGTGAATGAAAACGTGATATGGTCACATACAGCCACGTAGCGCAGTGGTAAGGGAGGGTACGCGCGAGGGGGAGGTCGTGGGTTCGAATCCCAGCTACCGTGTAGCGCGCGACTTGCGACTGGCTGGCCGATGGGGTCCCCCTCCCCCATAAAAAATTATTTTGCTATTTTTTTTAGCTTGCGACGCTGGCTGGCTTGGGCACCCTCATCACATCCGGTTCCAGCTACGAGCCGGCTGTGATGAGGGCCTATCACAGCCGGTTCCCAACCGGCTGTGTTAACCAGACCAACGCAGCCGCTATAAATCAAACGATTTCTAAAACCGGCTGTGATGAGGGGTTTGGAACCGGCTGTGATGGCTAATCTGTGGTAGTGGGGACGCATGACAGAGGGTCTATTTCTTGAAAAGTACTTGTGTAATTACTGCAAGTTTAATATGCTTGCATTGTAGATTTCTGATTACGAAATGAAGACCTCGTACTAAGGTATCATTTCCTCACATTTCCATTCCAGTAACTAAAGTCATGGTTGAAAAATTGTGATACTGCTATGATTCCACGGGCCAAGTGGCCTACCCTGTTGCTAGGAACAGAGGTGGCTGGCGGATCTTGACAGCTTGCCGACAATGTTGCCAAACCACATACTAACCACAATAGTTTTGAACAAAGGATAGAACACGCAGGGAGAGCCGCCTTGCCCGGCGTCATATCCTATCTGTAACAGGAAATTCACTGATACTTCTCACTCCAATCTGACTTGTCAATTCTTTACTATATGCGTATGCATGAACAAATATGGTAGTGCAGTGCACAAGATAGTAGGCTGCTAGTGAAAGCAAACCTTGGCAGATATATATGGAAGAGAGCGACATGGGACAGACAAGATTAATTAAGTGGTGGGTGGGGAAATGACAAAAAAAAAAAAAGAATGCCTTGCACTGGTATCTCGATTTTGGAATGAAGTGTTGTGTTGAGTGCAGAGTGTTCTGTGAATGCAGGGTGCAGCCTCTGCAATTGACAAACCCCAACGAGTTCAGATTAATGTCTCACAGTTTGCCAATCCCTCCATTGACAGCGTGATATGAATAGAATGCAGTTTCTATTGCAGTGTCTAAAAACGGAACTGGTCAATTTTACTAGTGGGGTTGATTAGCCTAAAAAATTTCTTAATGTGCAGTGCATGTTCATATTCGTTAGGGTCACATTGGCTGCGTTGGATAGCAGACAACTAAATTTTCCTTATACCACAAAATAAACTATGGCACATAACTCACCAATGGCATGTCATACCCAATTTTATTAAGTGGAAAACAATTATTGTGTAGAATTAGTGTGTGGACACGAATAACATTTCAACATACTGCCGTACATGCGTAGAACTTTTCTTGATTCGTCATTATTTAAACAGTAGTTAATTGAATTTTCTAGGGAAAAAAATTCAATCAGAAGAAAATGTGATCGTTCTGCCCAAAGAAATCACTATCTCTGGTTAGGAATGGACACAAACAGTATAATCTAGTCATTTTACTATACCTTTCTCAGTGTCAAGATTCCATGTCCCTCTTGGTTTCGGGAAGGGCACTATTATATATTGCCCACATATCGATAGTTATCCCATGAACTTGGTTCTTTTCATGTTTAATGTTTACATGGACTCAAATAACATTTCAACCATTTCCATCCTTGCCAGCTACAGCAGTCACATGGCCATCTTTTTTTGCGGATACCTCCAATTCCTAGCTAGTGTTACTCCTTCGACATAAGTATCATGTGCGCTAATACGAATGGTCCATAGTTGGGAAGGTTTGCATCCGGGTGCGATAAAAAATTTAAGAGTTAGTTCCACAGGTACGTTAGCTATAACTAGATATTCGCTATTTTTAGAGAGCTTGCGACAGGGGCAACGTGGGATGAATGTGTGAACCATACTATATATACAAAACTTATTCAAAGTTCTTGAGAAAATAAATATGTTTATTGTTGAAGTACTAATGTAATAATTCAAGCCAGCTAAGCCGAGCTATCTTGGTTGGTGTGGCTGCCTGGTAGGGTTGGAGGGGAAACTCAAAAACTTGCGAGCTGGTTCAGCTCTGTTGTAACTAGCTCTGATCCCCATTGTGATTTAACAAGCCAGATGCTGGTTTGATTAACAAGCTGACTCGAGTAAGCTTGAGAGCTAACCGATCCTGAAAGCTACGATATTTTTTTTAATTTTACTCTTTTCTAATAATATTATATTAACAGCCGGGCCGGAGCAATATTTGCACCAGCTAGCCGTTTTGGCCGCGCCACTTTAGCTGGCGCGGCCAAATCGCTCTGCCGCGCCAGTGCATGTGGCGCGGCAGGGGTGCCACGCTGGCCGTGGGCGCCAGCTAGGCAGGCAGTGGGCCAGCGGCTGCATGTGCCTGCCGCGCCACCCCGTCTGGCACATAATTAGTCACAAGGTAATCAGAACATACTATGAAATATAGCGACAGAGAGTCTAATACCTATGTGCTCCTCGACCATATCCTGCCAACCCTCGCTCTAGATTATTCCTGTTACTAGCGCCCCTTCTAAGGGGAGAGCGGAGATCATCTCCCCACAAGGGAGGTGGAAAGTGTGCGTCTCTGGATGCCACCGGTCAACCAGGCAAGTAAGTAGGGGCCCATCCATGGGGCGTGGGCACATACAAACCGTTCTCGCTATAAGCAGAAAACCAGCCCGATGCATGTACGGGGCGTATCGGCTGTCCCAGTGCATGGGTGCATCGAAGTCACCAGTCCCGTAATCAGCCGCGAACCGACCTTGTGAAGCGTCCATGTCCCCTTTCAAACGCTTCTTTTGCCGTCAGCCTTTTTTGTCCTTCTTCAATGACGAGTTAGGCATGTACTCACTCCCGTGGTACGGCGGCCATCGGCTAGGATCAAAGTAAGGCTCGAAACTTGACTCCCAAATTTTTAGGGTGTGCTCCCTAGAGTATAGTGACGACATGAAAGTCGGGCTCTCATAGTCTAGGCCTCTAGCCCTTCAAGCTGTAGTCACGTGAGAGCAAGGAACATGCAACAATGTAGGGACGTTGCACATGCAGGATCCATTAGTCAAGTGCACTCTATAGTGCCTGCCACCATGGCTCTCACCACCTACGCTAGTTCCCCCAGCACTTCTGACATCGTACACCATCCGAGTAGGTCCAAATGCCTCAGCCAATTGATTGACAGATCTATCCTCGGCCTTTCTTAGATGCTCCTCTGCAACCCATCCCTTTCTCTAACCCTTCCCCAACTTCTTCCTGGCTTTTTCCCAGCGGTTGATGAAATACTCATTGCATTTGGAGAAAGAGTACTCAACTATACCTGAGACCGGTCTACTTCGAATGCCTTTGAACACGTTATTAATATTCAACGACTCCGAGTAATTTGTTGTCATCATCCCGTATCGGCTTCCATCATCAAATGCTTGTGCCCATTTCTTCTTATCCTCCATTTCACCTTCTAACCATTGTTTTGCCCCCTCGCTCAAGTCCTTTTTAAGTGCCTCCAGCTTCTCCTCAAATCTATCCTCCGTATGCATGCCGCATAACTCCTTCAACTTTCCAATTACCTCCTTCTTCTTCTGACGACGCCACATGTTTGCTGCAAAGTGCCTCATGCACCACCGGTGAACTAGTGGGAGAAACCCAACCAAATGGTCGTTCACACAATTAAGAAGCCCAGCGTACCGGTCAGAAATCATGCAAACGGTCCGTTCAGGACCAAAGACGTGAAGGCGAACAAGAGTCATGAACCAGACCAACTCTCGTTGTTCTTACTTTCTGCAATGGCGAAAACTAAGGGCACTAGCTTCTGCTCCGGATCGACAGCTACAACCATCATAAGTGCACCCTTGTACTTTCCCGTCAAGAACGTGCCATCCACAAGTATAACAGGATGACAATGCTGAAAAGCAACGGCACACTGTGGAAAGCACCACCAAACCCTCCGCATGACGGGTTTGTAGACACCATGCTCAAGCTGGACCATGTCACCTATGTGGATAAACCATTTGACGCCTTCATTGTAGTATGACATAGCGCAAAGGCGCCGAGGAACCTGTGCATACGACTCCTTCCAGTCTCCCCCACAGCACGGCTACGACGTGTTGTTTTGCACGCCATGCCTTAGAGTAGTTCACACGGTATCCATTGAATGTGAAGATGGACTCAATGAGAGAAAGAATCGATTCGTCATTGTTTTTCAAAACAATGTCCCGAATGCGGTGCCCCAGATACGATGCTGTCAACTGTGGGTGGACTTGCTTAGGTTTAGAGGAACGACACTCTTGAGGTTGTTTAACTCTCTTAGTCTTCCACTTCTCCCTACCATGCACCTTGCGACACCAAACACGCCACATGCACCCTTGCTTGCACATGACTTCATACCACTCGTTCTTGTTAGAATGAACAACAGTGAAAGGTCTATGAAATCTAACCACATGGTCAGCCAAGAAAAACTTGAGGTCATCAAAGGTATCAAACTTCATTTTCGCCTGAATATCTGAGGTCTCACATAGTGGCAAACCTTCGTTTTCTGCATGCACCAAGGTGGTCTCACATATAGCCCTATCGACACGGCTTATGTCCTTGTCATTGGCGACACATGGAATCTCTACATGACATTGCTTTAGCAGATCGAGCGCACGAGCAGTGAGTCATAGAGCCACGCTTATGATCACCATCAGCCATATCATCCTCATCCTGTAGAGGGCAAATGTTGGTTTCTAGAGGAGGTGGTACAACATCATGAGTGTTTACAGGACTGGCGCGGCCAAAACGGCTAGCCGGTGCAAATATTGCTCCGGCCCGGCTGTTATTATAATATTATTAACAAAGCTACTAGAGTGTGGCCTTAGTTGTTTCTCTCTTTTTTTTCCTCAAAATATCTATAAGCTACTGCATACATGTATTTTCTTATTGGTCTGCTGTGGATTGTGCATCCTCCACGCAGGGCTTGAATGTTAGAACTTTATAATTTAAATTTTCAGTTGTGTTTTATATATATGCTTAAATGGAACTGCTAAATTTACATTTGTCTCACCACTCTAGTGAGCTAGCTAGCTCGAGCTACTGACAAGCTGAACCGAGGTATCTTCTGTACTCGTTTTGTTAATTTATCCAGGCCAAGCTGCCAACGAGCCAGACCGAGCCGTGCTGGCTCAGTGTCCAGCTCAACTCCAAGTTCTTCGCTGATGTATGTAGGCCACATAGGCTTGACCAGTGTGGTCCCATCATTGACTTTGTTATATGTGTTTAGTACTACCAAGGGGTATCTCGAGATGGTTGATTGTTCCGGTGGATCTTGCTGAGATCGTTAACTACAAGGTGAACACAAGACACAATTTAGACAGGTCCGACTGAATATAGCGTAATACTATATCATGTATAATGTCTGGTGCTGGAATTGTATATTTTGGCGCGTTCGCGCATGCCTCACCTTATATAGTCAAGGGGTAGGGTTAAGTGTTTGTTTCAAGAGTCCCATCCCACTACATATAGGAGGAGTCATGATTACACATTGACATGTATGATACACAGTCTTCCCTATAAATCGGATAGTCACAGCGAGATGCACCCTCTTCCCCAGAAGTGCTGTCGTGCGCGGGGTCTCTGAGCCAGAGGCAACGTGGCCGAACACGAGGGCACTAGCGGTTGAGGGAAACACGGAGATGCCATAAACAGGCAGCTCTATTTGAGAAGTCTGATGGTATATTGTAAAAATGTTCGTGGATCATCACAAGATAGCATTATAATATTTTGTGAATAAATCAAGTAAAAAAATTGATATTTGTTATTATCAGCACGTACTAAAAACCCAGCAGTTGGTGTACTTCTTAATTTGTCACTACACACAAATGCAGCGGTGCATGTCACAGCCTGACAACATCCTTGGTATCACCACGTTTTGCTCCTAGGCTGAGGCATGGCCCAATTTTGTACAGCCTCCAACACAAACCTTTTTCGTTCAATATCTCCTACACTATAATGTTCATAGCAACAAAATTGTAGTCATGTAAAAGTGCTTTTAACCAAAAAATCCAATGATATTATTTTTGTGTCACATGATTATACAATATTAATTATGGCGCAAATTCGAAAGGTGGAATACTGAATGCGAGCGGGGCGCAAGACACCAAGCAACTTTCACTGACTCACAATAAGAAGACCTCCCACTGACTCACGTCTCATTCCATTACATTTTCATTGTAGCAACTAAAGTCAGGGTTCAAAATTAGTTATACTGGTAACACTCCACGGGCCCAGCCTGTCTGATTGGTGCAGAGATGATGCGGCTCGCCGAGCTTAACAGCTTGTGAACAATGTCGGCAACGGACATGGCACCTTGCTCCAACCAGATAGTTCTGAACAACAAAGCTTGTGAACAATGTCGGCAACGGACATGGCAGACCCGAGATTGCTACCGGGCCATGTAACCAATCCAGTTTGAGACATGTTCACACCAATCCAGCTAGAGGCATGTTCATAGTTTATATCGTGTGAAAGGAATGCAGTTTCTATTGCTGTCTCTACTCTCTAGTAACTGGATTGCTCTACTCCTAGGATGGATCATCCTCAAAATAGTCTCAATGTACAGAGTGCATATATTCATATCAGTTATGCATTGATATGTAGTAAAACACCTTCTGTCGATACGAAGCGAGGACGAACGTGTAAGGAGAGTACTATGTGCGCGCGTGCTCGCCCCCACGGAAAGGCTGGGCGGTGCGGCCTTGGGAGACGGGGTGTTACATCACCAGTGCCCATGTTTCTTTTGCTTCTCAACCAAACGGTTTAGGAAAGAGAAACATGTCCAATTTTTTGGTATGGTAGATGTACAAACATTCGCTGTTAGGGGAAAGATTCTGATACCTCCTTTGCCCAGCAAAGATGGTACCATGGCAAGCAGATGTGAAAACATGTCACCGAGGGACAAGATGGTGTTGCTCAAGGAGAGGTGATGATATATAGTAGAGTGTATATGTATATGCAGGTGAGTTTGTAGGAAGGATTGGGGGATTTCGATTCAGTATTAGAACAGTGTGAACCTAGTCCAAATAAATGTTCTTGAGGTGGTGGCCCACTTCTCAGGTCACATTGCTCCCTTATTTCGTTTTGCCAGTGAAAAAATGGAATTATCGCCATGAATAAATCATCTCTTTTCCGTCTGTTTGTGTCACCTAAAATATCAGACGACAGCTAATTTTAAAATACACAACGCCATATAAACAGAAGAAAGTAGGCTCCCAAATCTGTGGTTGTTATCTTCAGTTCTTCGAAATTAGAATATGCCACATCCTCTACTTAATCTAAGTATTGTTAAGCTGTTTACATCCATCAGCTTTATCCTAATCGATATGGAGGTGGCTCCATCTGAAGAGAAGTATCCATTTGCCTGCAGTTCATGCAGGAGCAAGCAGTGAGCACCCCTCACACAATCCCTACCAGTAGTCCAGCTCCAGTTTTTTCTACTTTTATTACTGCTAGCTCGTCCACAGATGGGCATGCGGGATCAAGAGTTACTACCACTCTAGGCTATAGGCTCATTTTCTGCTGGTGCCAACAGTCCTGATCTGGAGAAATAAAAAGACCGATGCCAGTTTCTGCTCCAGGCACAGCCGCCAAGCCTATAGGATCACTTTAGAAGCTGCACTGTTTCTGGTTGAGATGCTGCACTCAGCCATGAGATTACCGATCATTTCTCCTTTGATACCCAGGACAATGATAGACTGATTCTTGACGAAAAATTCACAGATGTAGCTGGCCACTTGCTGATACTTCATATTCCTAGCTAGCCAGATTCTATGTTTATACGTGTGTGTACCTACAGACATTTGCATAACCGATCCGTGCTCGAGGAGAAGCTACCAAATCTGACCGATTGGAATTTTCTGCTGTGCCTTGCCTGAGCAGTTGCTAGCTTGCAAGGATGGAAAGAGTTAAAATAGAAGCTGGCTTTAAGGGATCGACAATTTCTTGAAAAAGGGGAAATGATAAATTTGGTAGCTGTGCGAGGAATAATGTGTACTTATGTGTAATAAGGATTCAAAGAGGTCCTCTTTTAAGCTAATAAATATTTACACTGCGTTGGTATGTGAAATTAACACTTGTTGATGGACGCCATACAAATAATTTCATTTGATAATGCCATCCCCTCTTGGGCCCTCTACTCTGTGCTTTATGGTTTCCAGTTTGGCTGCACTATTTTGTGTGGATAGTCCCATATTGTGATTCTGAGGTTGTTCGGATATCGAATGGAAGTCCTCAAGGTTTAGGTACCTCGCTCCCCATCACTTGGTCGCATCCAACCATGGCTAGGTATACATCTATTTATCCGTTGTTTGCACCAAGTGATCCTTTGTTCATTAACCTAGTGTGGTGAAGATCGTGCCACCCTCTTGCCGATTCATATCGGTACCTATAAAAAAGACACGATATAGACAACATAAAGGAACCATACATATCCAATAACCATAGAAAAAGGTTGGATACACAGGAAAGATTTTTGAACCATATATCATATGGGTGTTTATAACATTTGTAACATCCACTTATACAGTACGTACATGTCCCATTGATTCTGAGTACTTTCAGTTAAGAAATTTAAATTAGGTCTACCAGTTCCTGAATCTTACCATTTAAAATGGATCCATACAATGCTGTTTATCCTTTTCTTCTAGAAAATATTTAACGGTTTCAATTTATTTTATCTTTTAAGTGATCAGAGTAATATAACATAATCCAAGGAAAAAAAGAAGCTTCCTCATACCAGCAGGAAGATTTTCACAATTAAATCTTATATTCAACTCAGAACTTCCTCCCTACAATGGCCTCATGGACTAGTATTAAGGTGGGACAAAAAGTGAATGAAGCTGGTAAAGTCAGTTAAGAACGGAACATGCACAAAAAGAGATGGTTGGTCTGGAATGCAAGTGCCCCTCCAATGCTCCAATTTTTGTTGTGTAGTTGCTTGCAAGTGGATTCTTTACAGTGAAGGCCTCCAGTGCACAACATGTGAGGCCTTGTAGGCTTAAGCAAGCAGGCCTATGAAGGGCACAAATAGACCTGCAGTGCCTGCAACAGCATTGTCAGCAATTCCCCATCTCAGCTACGTTCTCTCCGGGGCTAGATGGCAAGCTCAAACGCAGCATTTGCGGGCTGCTGCCTACACCCTTACACTTGGCAATTCAGCATTCCATACAAATGACGTGCCACGTCTCGTGGTTGAAAATTTGCCGATACTTCGCATTCCTAACTAGTACATAATTATTCCTTGATTTATCTATACATGGGTATACAATGTACTCCATTGGTGTTATATATATACTAGAGGGAGGAAGTGTAGTGCGGTGCCTAGGCTAGTTGTTAACCAGCTGGGAGGAGGGTGGGAAAACACGGTCGCTAGTAGTTATAGATTGCCAAATAGGCTAGGCCCACTGGGTTGTCATGAGCACGGACCAAAAAAGCACGGCCCAGCCCATGCACCGCCGTGCTTGGCGCCGCAATATTGACCTGTAATGCTGGCCCGGGCACGACATGAATTTTGAGATGGCACTAAGAATGACCCTTAAAAAGGCCATCTACAATTTTAACATCCCATACACAACACTATCAGCCCTGAACCCCTGTGGTAATGTTGCCCATGTGAGACAACCAACGACCTGAGTTAGGCCTTAGACTTGTGGTTTAGTGTGGTGACAAACTAGAGGGTTTTTTAACATTATCTTAAAATTCGATCTCATGGGGAGTCAAAGCTAAGACCCGAGGATTTGCTACTGGGGCCATCTAGCCAATCTAGTTAGAGGCATGTTCGTACCAATCCAGCTAGAGGCATGTTCACAGTTTATATCATGTAAAAGGAATGCATTTTCTATTGCTGTCTTTACTCTCTATTAGCTGGATTGCTCTACTCCTAGGATTGATCATCCTAAAAGTAGTCTTGATGTGCAGAGTGCATATATTCATATCCCTTATGCATTGGTATGTAGTAAAACACGTTCTGACCTACTGAAAACCTTTATAAATTAGTATAAGGATATTGTATCATGGTTGTCGATATTGATATTTCAGCATGCATTTCCATTGTCCTGAGATAAGAAATCGCAGAATCATTAGAACGTGCATGATCAACTGTAATAATGTATATGATTCCAATATCCCGTACTCCAAGAGGCACTCTTCAATTTTTCTCCAAGAGTTTGGCACTCGTGGTTTTGTACCAAACAAAAATTCAGAATTCTTCTTTTTTCAGTTTCCACAAATGATCCATCCAATGAGCAGTCAAGCTCACATAATTAGGATTTTGAATTGATGTCGGAGTATCTGTAGTGTAACAAATACGAAAACCTTTCGTACTCTTCTTCCGATTTTCTTTCTCCTCTCGAAAGAATTTGACGTACAGTCTTCCAGCGGATAGAAGGAAGTTCAAATCTTTGCTCAAGTGTTGTGGAGTAATTCTCGAAGCCTTCACTTTGCACGACACTAGAAGGCATTTCGTCAATTATAACCATTTCACCAAGAATAGGCTTTGTCAGCTGTGCTTTTAGATTGCTTGTCCATCTCAATAGAAACAATCGTAAAAAATTTATCAGTGCAGCTCTAATGTTAAGATAATCATAATTACGAGCTTTAGCTGACATAGAAGGAGCAGATACAATGCAATATAAAAAATCTGTGAAACCTTCATTGTACTGAATGATGGTTCGGATTGTGAAACCAGCCCGAAAACCCCACTAGCTCAAGCTCTGTTGCTAGGTACAGATTCATTTGATGTTGTTGAAAGACCCCTGACACCTCCCATGCCCAGCTAAGACCTTACATGGCATGCAGTATGATCTGTTCCGTGCAGCTCTGAAAGACGACGCATATCAGCATGTTGGTTAATTAGGATTGGACTACTGGATGCTAAATGTGAGACATTCACAGAGGGAGATGCAGTATATATATAGGAGTAGCTTACATGCGCACTAGGCTGAAGGAATTATAGGTGGGGATTCAGTTTAATATATACACACAAAGGACCCCTGGGCAGTAATAACGTAACTTCCGGTATAATGAGATGGCCTTAAGAGATGGCTGACTTCTATTCTTCTGAGAAAGACAGCATATAGACAAAATAAAGGAACCATGCATATAAAACTCAAAGCATAAAAAAATGTTGTGTGCAAGAGAACCTGTTGATATAAAGATTTGGGACCATATATCCTGACTGGTGTTTCTAACATTTGATGCCTGTATACAGTACCCAACGAATTGATTCTTAGCACAACCAGCTAAGAACCACAAAATAGTTCTACCGGTTCCAAATTCTTAGCATAAAAAAGGTTGTAGGCAATATTATTTCTCCCTTTGTTTGAGGTAATATTTAACGGCTTCAATTTATTTTGGCTTTTAGGTGATTAGAGTAATATAGTTTTGTAATACCTAGGCCCATTAGTGTTCCATCTTCACCTTGTTGACCCATATGTTCATGTTCCCATGAATTTAGTCTCACCTTGGTAGTCTAAATAGGTTTGGGTAAGCTTATAAGCCTTCGTATTCCAAACATATCACCTTCGGGTCAACTCTTTTACACGAAGCGAGGACGAAAATGCAAGTGGGGTGGTATGCGTATGCAAGCTCGCTCCGTGTGAGGAGCTAGGCCGTAAGAAGATTTTGGGGTTGGGTGTTGCAGATGGTATTTAGAGCCAGTACTCTCGCTGCAAGAGTGCATGGCCCGTGACACCATGGGGAGATCCACCTAAGTTTCTCTGCAGTGGAAACGGTAAGCTGCCGAGGGCGTCAGCCCTGAAGGAGTGGAGAATGTAATACCCCGGTCCGTTAGTGTTCCAGTTTCAACCTGTTGGCCCATGTGTTCATGTTCCGGTTGATTTAGTGCAACCTTAGTAGTCTAAACAGGTTCAGGTCATCCTATTGTTGTGTACAGAAGAGATTTGTTTTGCTTTGCTTCTACATTAGTGTCCTGAATTGTTGAACCAGCAGGTAACTGCCACGTTCTAGGAGGACAAGGTCTGATGGGAGAATAATAATGGAAAAAAAATATGACACCATTTGGGTGGCCAATTTATTTGCAATTCATGATTCAATGTGACCCATTTATTGTCACGTACTTGAAGCTAAATTCTTCTCAACTAAATGCCCACAAGTAATTTGGTTTTGTACGCTGACCAGAACAAGTTAATTTACAAGGCTCAGTATAGCAAGAATGGTTGCTATATTGATGGTTTGCTTCTTAATTCGTGGCTTGATAAACGAGGCTTTATATTAGTTAGTTTTCACGTTCTTGCATTCTCAACCTCTTCCCTATATGGCCGGATACTTAGGCCAGTCTCAGTGGCAGTGTCATGGACACCGTTATTAAGACAGCCGCATCAGCTTTCTCATGGGATGAAACTGCCACTCTCAATGCACAGTTTCATGACATTGTTTTATAGACAAGATATATCATTTATTTTTTACATTGTATTGTGATCAAATGTGCCAAGAGAACCATATAGCCTTTTCTCAACTTCAATCAGTTCTAAAATTCGATAGCCTGAAACTTCGCATGGCACATTCTGCACAGCTCGAGTCCAGTGACAGGAGGGCGAATTGTTGATCGGAACAGATCGAGTTGCCGTAGCATCGATTGGGAATAAGATTATAAAGAGAAGCAAAAGACAACAAACGTTGATGTGATGGAGGCAAATGATAAGGTTGCCTAGGTGGATTCCAGCGCCAGATTTGCAGAACTCGACCGCCTAGCAGGGGCAGGGCTGCTCTTGTTCTAGTTGCCCACCATCGAGCAGTACTGCAGCGCCGGCACGGGAGTGCTCCTCCGCCGGAGGACGCCGGTACTGCACCGCGGAGACCAGCACGAGCAGGACGCCGCCGTGGAGGCCGTCAGGGGATTGCTTCTCCATCCGCCGTGCAGGCCGGCGGGGGATTGCTTCCCCGTCGGAGGACGTCGCCGCGCCGTGGAGACCGGCAAGGAGCGCTTCTTCGTCGGAGGACGTCGCCATGGAGGCCACCAGGGGACTGCTTCTTCGTGGAGGACGCCGCCGTGGAGTCCGGAAGGGGAGCGCTTCTTCTGCAGTGCGCCACACGGGATCTGCACAACCGCATCGGGAGGTCCCCGATATCTTGGTAACCGGAGCGTCCTCGTGTCATCACCATGAAACGATTATTTCCTGTTTCTTAATTAATACAGTGTCATGTCATCAGATTTGCCTATGTGGCACCTTATTTATTGCCCAAGAAACCCCTACTGAGACTGGCCTTATTACACTCCATGAATGCAACACTCACTCCTAGTTGTCATCTTTCAATGTTACCCGTAAATGCAACACTCATTCCTAGTTCCAGATGCCTCCCTCTCCCATCAATGCCTAGCTACGGATATTAGATCAACCGAGCGATCGGCTGGCTAGCCACCTGAGACAAAATGTCTTTCAAATCAAGTATCATGAGATACATAGAGTCCTTTCATGGTGCATTATACTAGTGTTTATTAGTTGTATACAGTACAAAGATGATATAAACAGTTCAGTAGTAAGGATAATTTAGTGATTCCTAGTTTTATGGATAGGTAACATGCATGTCAGGGTTAAACACCAGAAAAGACAGGAGTTCAACCTGATTGCTGTAGGTGGGGTGGGATTTGTTAGGAGGTTATGTGAAAGTTTTACATGACATAAAAGCTAGGGTTCGTTTATGAGTTTCTTAAGGGTCTTTCTCAGAAATAACATAAACATGTCTTGTTTTCACCGTTGGGATGCTGGCCGCTCGATTGACTGGCCTCACTAGTACTCAAGCAAGCAACTTGATAGCCAATATGACATCAAGACAATGACAATTCTGTTTTGTGTCTTTGGGCGCTCGCCATATGACATTGATACAACGCATTAGTGCACAAGGTTTGCAGAGCTCTCTGATTTGGCCTGCCATGGGGGATTGGCAGCGGACCTCAGCGGTTCCGAATACCCTTCTATTATCTATATTATTCCTTATATTGTAGTCATCCTATATATGAACTTCACAGTAGTATATAATTAATTGTTACCATCAGAGGTTATTATCCATGTCTGTTTTTCATACCATTAAGGCCTACTATAGTGCACCTTAAAATAAAGAGAGCTGTACATATGTATTTACCAGGAGTAACTATTTGTTCTAAAACTCATCTCAAATAAAACGTAATTATATAGACAGATTTCGAACAAGCATATAGGCATCCAACACAACAATATGCAACATACTAAACAGTAAACTTTTATAAACACATCACATGCTGGTAAATAAACCAACAAATTGATTGTCACCAAAATGTGAATCCTTGCAATGCCAAAGGTACATAGGTATGATTGACACGTTATTATGCTTCTGTTGGAGCTAGGTCTCATGCTATGCCGATGCATCCTATTTCCATGCCACGACCTTTATCAAAAGGATATTGCTTTGTGTCGGCGGCCACTGATTACCTTACTAAGTCAGCTTAAGCAATTTCTCTCAAGAATATGACACTTCAAGAGCCAATTGAGTTTATGAAAAAGTACATTATACATAGATTTGGCATTCAACAGACTTAAGATACGGATAAAGGGACTTGTTTAATATTCAAAGGGGTGCATAATTTTATTGAATCTTATGCCCAAGCTAATGTTGAAGCTGAATCAAGCAGCAACATATTGATTAAGCCCATTAAGAAGAAAATAGATGAGATTCATCCTAGAATGAACTGTTGTCTCAGGCTTTATGGGGACATTAAATTTCAAGATGCTGTGTGACTAAAGTTACGCCTCTTGAGCCTTTATATGGTCAAGAAGCTGTTTCATCCATTAAGATGAACGGGAACGCATGTAGATTCGCTAAACTAAATTATCTTAATAATATGGATTAATACAATTTGATAATGTATAATATTGTTGTACATAAGCACTTAGAGGCTTCAAGGTATATTGAAAAGATAAAATTCGAGTTGCTAGGGCAAAGGACAAGCAAGTAAAGACAAAGATTTTTTCTAGGATAGTGATTTCGTTTCGAAGACAATTATGCCCATACAAGCAATGAGCAATAAGCTTAGTCAATGTCTCCAATGTTGTGAAGGACCATATACTCAAAGTCGTGAAGGCATTTTTTGGGCATTCTTATAAGACATAGACATTGCAAGATCCGTTGCTAAGCTCTTAGTGGAATACCCATTGCAATATGTGTAGCAAGAAGCTTGATGCACTATGACCAATGGATTTTGTTATGAGCATCACCCTTAGGTTTATGTTAGCTTAACTTGTTTTCTAGTAAGCAAGCGTTACCAACAAATTCAGGTGGGTATGTGTTAGAGTTCAAAAGTGACAACGAGTATGTAGAACAGGCGGAGCAAACCAGCAGGATCAGTATGAAGAATCGGTGAGATCAGTATAGCTCTATATCAGGTTTATGGAAGCGTATGACCGATTGGGAAGGAGTCCAAGTAGATTTAGAAAATATTTATAGATTTCAATTTGTAAAACTATTTTTTTGCGAGACAATATCTCCTCACCCTATAAATACTAAGAGCCACATGGCCGATTGAGGTTTATCACTCATCGATCAAATATTAAATCTATATTTTTTAGTCTCCAAGCCCTAATATTTTCCTTGCTGATTGACGATGTTTGAGTGGTCTGGCCGGTTTATGCAGAGGATCTTTGTGTGTTGATTTCCTATGAGCATGCGGTGTAGCACATTCGTTGTGTTGGCTGTTAATTTGCATCAACAACATTACAGTAATTAACAAACGAAACAGAAAGGAGTGGATGTGCGTACATGCTAGCCTGCCAGATCCTTGGTAGGGTCGGGTGAGAAGTAGGCGTCAGTGTCTATATGGGATTGGCGAGCAGGTGTGAACTCTAGAATCCTAACTCGGTTGTGTTATTTGCTTATCAGGGGAAGAGGGGCATGAAGCTTTCCATTTATATTACTGTTTCAGAGCGAGATGCACACAAGGTGGGGCGTGGAGCACTCAGAAAACGAAGGAAACACCAAAATACATAGTCAGTATCGACTATGTGTTGGTGCTAGCACCACATAATCCCAATAAAATTTTGGCTAAGGAGACAATTTGGTGTCTCTGATGGATGCTTATTTTTTATGATTTTCATTGGAGAAAAGGTGCCGTAAGTTACCGTCTAGAGATACTAAAGACATACAGACTTTATTAGAAATTAGAAATAGTATAAGTTGAGAACATCAAGCCTATGCCCAATGACCCATTAACTAACAAATATACTGTTTCCAATATTAGGCGATACAAAGGAACAAAAGGATTGTTTATTGTATCAAAAAAATAGTTTGTAGTTTCTTACATGTTCGAATTGAACTATGCAAATATAAGGAAATGTTTGGGTCCTGTCAAATAAAAAAAAAGCATTAATATATTGTAGCAAGGTTAGACATTGTTTGTATGATTTAGGCCCCGTTTAGTTCCCAAAAGATTCCAAAAAAACACTATTCATTTAACTTTTCCCTATTCATCACATCCCTCGCACTCACATAACACTATTTATCTACAGTGTTTTTTAGGTCTTCAGTGTCTTTTCAGAGAATCTTCCCCAATCTAAACACACCCTTTTCGAAACACAGTAAACAAACAACGAGAAGAGAGGTTGCCCAAAAATTAATACATTTGATAATCAACCTGTAGACTGAGGGCCACCCATGTGCCAGGTAAAGAAACTACATGGCCACCGTGCCAGTCGTGGTAATGTCCGCAACAACCAAATATTGTGAGTCTGGCTGTAACATAGCCCATGTACAGAGTGGTTGTATAATTGAATAGATAAAATGCAACTAAAAAGGGTGTTTCTGTATAGCCATGACGACCAATATGTAACATCGCCGCTCAGCTCCTCATGTAGCCAAATTCTGTGGTGTCTAGTCGCTAGTTGTAAGTAGCAAAATTCTGCTATCCACACCATGGTTCTGCAGAGTGATGTCTATGAGTAAATTTCGTGTTCCTTCTGGTGCAACACCATTTTAATTATATATTTGTACACTCTGTTACCTGCCTTGGAATCAGAGTGTACAACGACTCAGTAGAATTTCACTAGGAGATTATTCTCAACGCCAACACATGTCACGACTGAGTCTTTACCAAGTAGGTAAATGACGCCGCACACATTTTGTTGTCAGTAAAACTAGGAGAGTTACAGACACTTCCCTGAAAGCTTCGGAAACACCTCGAGGTATCTCGTAGATGTGTGCTTCCTTTTGCCTCTGATGCACATTCCCATCCCCAATGCTCTCAGTTTCTTGTGTCACGGTTCGCCAGTTCTACTAATGCACCATTGATAACATGGTATTAACATAATGCAGTTTCTATTTTTGTATCTAGAAACTGTATTGCTCTAGCTTGTGTTGCGGTTGATCAGCCTCAAAATAGTCTTTATGTCCAGGGCTCATGTACTGACTCTGACTTCCTGAAGTCTTTATATATACATTACACTATTTAACGTACCTATTTCGTAATGTGGCATATTGTACCACCTATTTGTAATACATCAAGTGAAAATTGGTTCACTGATGCTCCCTCCGTTCTTTACGTGTCAGATTTTGGTTCGACCAAAGTCAAACATATCCAACTTTGACCAAGTTTCTATAAAAATATAACAATTATATTACCAAGCATATATAATGTTGAAATACATTGCATGGTGGATCCGATGAATCAAACTTGGTATTGTTGATTATGCTATATTATCTGTAAAGTTCATCAAAATTTCATATATTTGATAAACCAAATATGATATTCAAGTAAATTGTCCAGAATACTTGTCACCGTACAAAACTAGTCATAATAAAGGCGCAACAAAACTAGATTCGTCATAATTTACTTGGTTGTTCTTTTTGTTGACAAAAAATATTTCAATCGGTGCAAACTGTCACAATAAACTTGCACACCAGCGTTATATATGTTTGATATTGGGAATGAAACCATGCAATTAGAACCGTCACTTAAGGAAGTCAGTTCCTCATCATAGGCAGTCTTATCATCTCACATCATTGTTAATATGGTTGATGGCTACCTAAAGGATAATTGAGAGGTATGCATGTTAGCAGATCTGAACATAATAGATTATTTGGATTGTATTGGCCTAGTTCCGACTCTTAAACGCTTGCTGCCTTGTATATATTTTTGTGTAACCTATTCTAACTCTTTAATGAGCATCACTACTGTCGGCGATTTATGCTGACTGGGTTCTCGAGGGGGTGCCCCGAGAGAAGGGTTTGGGAGAAGTCGTCGAGAATCTAGAGCCGAAGGTGACAAGAGACGGTTTAGACAGGTTCGGGTCGCCGGAGCGTAATACCCTACGTCCTGTATGGTGTATCTTGTATTGATGAACGTGTTTTGAGGGGGGTCCCTACCTCGCCTTATATAGTCCGGGAGGTAGGGTTACATGGAAACCGTATAGGACTAGGAGACTTTTACAAGTTTATCTCTAATTCCCTAATACAGTATATCCAAACCGACCAGGACTACTCCTTGTCTTGTACATCAAGTCTTGTTCATGGGCCGGCCCATAGGATGGGCCGCCAGGGTTGTTTAGTCCGTCAGGACTCTACACCCACAAGCCCCCGAGCACCTTATCTCCTGAAGAACAGCCTTGTTGGAATATAGAGTTCTTTGAAGTCCTCCAGAGTTCTTTGAGTCCGCCAGGGTTCTTTGAGACCGCCAGGGTTCTTTGAGACCGCCAGGGTTCTTTGATCTTGGAAGTTGCAACCATGCTGTTCAATAGGTAATGATGTGCTCATAAAACTTCTCGAAGTTCGGATTGGTGCGCACCGATTAGGTGCGCCCAATTGGGCAGCCCCCGAGCCTCGTTTATCTTTGAAGAAGAAATTCGAGGCTCTTTCGAAGTCCGAACCAAAAGAGAATCAATTTCCGAGAAAACCCGAAGTCTTGTAAAATTCTTCAAAAACTTTCAGAAAAATATTTCCTGAAAATATATCCACAGCCCCCGAGCCTAAATTTGAACGAAGTCAAATATAGGATCAAGAAAGGACCAAAAATGAAATTTACCGAAGTAACTGCTTCGAAAAGCCCATATAAACCGCCCGCGACCCCTCATATCCATACGCTTTCGCGAAACAGATCTAGGGTTTGCTGCAACCGCAGTTCGCACAATCCAGAGACCGCACTCAAGCATCCACTTCTTCCCCCAAACTTAAATCCAATCCCACCAAATCTCGAAAGATCACAATGGCTGGTGGTGAAGGTTCTAGCCGCGGCAAAGGCTCGAAAAGGAAGGCGGAAGCAATGAAGCAGGTCGTTACGACCGAGGAGACAGCACCCGCAGGGGGAACAACCATTGTCGAAGATCCCATCAGTGATTGGCCCACCAGCAACCTGACGGAGAAACACATCAAAGCCCTAGAGGCGGATGGATTCTTGCCCGCGCAGCAGATCAGCCAGTGGAGAAGCGCACACAGGCATGAATATCCCTCCGAAGAAACCGAAGAAATCACAGTATGGAAGGCCTTCTATGAAGTCGGATTCGGTATGCCCACCTGTGATTTCTTCCGCCGCATCCTCCAGTTTTACGGGATTGAGCTGTGCCATTTGAATCCCAATTCCATTCTGAATATATCCATTTTCATCCATCTGTGTGAAGCCTTCCTAGGGATAGACCCCCATTTCGCCCTGTTCCGCCATCTCTTTCGGGTGAAGACCTCTAGCGGTCCACTGCAAGTGGTGGGCAAGGTCGTGATCCAGTTCCGCCAAGGCATGAGGGCAGTGTATTTGGATTATACCACCAAGGAAAGCCTTAAGGACTGGCAGAAAGAGTGGTTTTACACCTGGAACCACCAACCACAGCTGCAGGGCCGTTCGGGGAATCCTCCAGTGATGAAGCTGAACTGGAATAAAACAATCAGAGTAGATGAAGCCACACAAATTCCTGAGCTACTGGCCATGATCAGAGACCTGAAGGCACAAGGCCTAACAGGAGCCATAGTCTTCCGGTCATTCCTACTCAGGAGGATTCAACCCTGCAGGCAACGCTGTAACCCAGGGTACAAGTACTCTGGGGAGACAGACCCCTCAAGGAATGCTACCGGGGACTTATCAGAGAAGAGGGTGAACCAAATCTTGAAGAAATTCCTGGTGATGACTGATGAACAATTTCCAGATATTCCAGAAATCTCCGCAATAACCATGACACCCGAGGTAAATTCCTTATCTGAATTCATATCTGCATTGTTGAAAAAACATGGGGAACTAACATCTTGGTCATTATAGTATGAAGCCCGACGCACGCTGTATGTAAGCCTGCCACCTCTGGATCCAAGCAACACAGAGGAAGCAGCCCTACTGGCATGCTGTGTGGATTCCCAGGTAAGGGAAAAAGTCCACCGAAGCAAGCCAGTGGAAAGTGAAGATCCTGATGAGCCAATGATAAAATCTGAACCACAGGACCCAGAAGAAGCCCAATCTGAGGCAGGGGCGACCTCCAAGGGAGGAGAAAGGTCCAAGAGACCGGCGCCAACTGAAGCTCAAGCGCCAGTGCCAAAGAAAGCGCGCACCATGCCCAAGCCCCATGCCAGAACCATTCCAGAAGGGAGGGCAAAGGTATCCCCGCAACCCAGAGTAGCTGCAACTTCAGCGGGGATAGCCATCGGAGTGATAGGAACCAGCATGCCGCATCAAGGCAGCTCTGCGCGGCGTGCACTGTCTGATGAAGAGATTCTTCATGAGATCCTCAACCCTGCCTCCGTGCCGTTCGAAGGGACAACGCCGATTCTTGAAGAACCCTATCCAGCAGGACCTTCAACGGTGGGGCAGGAGGTGGAGGAGGAGTTCACCTTGGGGGAGCCAGAGATCCCCATGCGACCCTCCAATATGTAAGTATTTCATAAATAGTTGTGGAAGTACCCATTAGAATATGCTGTCAGGACTAACAGACTTCAATTTTCCAGTGTTGAAAAAACTGCAGCCACAATCAGGGTAGAACCCCAGGTTGACCACATGGCCGTAGAACCAGAGGCCTCAGTGCCCGAAGAACCCAGGGTTGTTCCAGAAACAACCCTGCCAGAAGCCCAAACAACTCTGCCGGCCGACCCGTCAGCACCAGCAGAAGCCCAAGTGGAGGAAACAGGCGCGGAAGCGCTGGCGGAGCTCGAACAACTGGTCACGGCGGCAGTAATAGAAGAATCCGAGCAGGAACGCCGTGATCAGTCTTCTGCGCAGCCCCCGAGCGTTACAGTGACAACTCAAACCGGGGCGGAAGCAGAGTGCTCAAGGGGGAAGCAAACCGAAGAAACAACCCCGGAGCAAATAATTGAAGAAATCCCCAGGGTACCTCAGAGTACCGGAGCCGAAGAAGAGGGCAGGAGCTTCCGCATTGGGAGCTTCGACCCGGTGTTCAATCCAAACCCACAGACATTTGAATACATCTTGGACACGGAGGAGGACGAACACCACATCGACAGGGGAATGTACCACGCCGAGAGGGCGGTGGCCTACTTCAAGGTTAGTAAAACAACCCTGGACTTATAGTTTTGAGGAAGCATTTTGTATAATCAACTCTGTTGTAGGCTGTTGGCGAAGCATCAAGGAAGAAGACCGAGTATCTGCACAACATTTCCTTGATGCACGCCAAGGCGGACCGTCTCCACAAGGAGCTGGAGCATGAGCGCGAAGATCGCAAGCTCCAGGAGGCGGAAGACGCCAACACGATCCGTACTCTGCATCTGCGCACCAAGGAATTGGCCGCAGAGAAGGAGGACGTGAAGAAGAAGCTTGCAGCAGCAAAGTCTGAGCTCAAAGGTGCCCTGTTGCCACCGAATTCTTGCACTAGTATATCCTTTGTCTGTGTTCAATAACAATTCTGCCTCTGTCGTGTGTTTGTAGGGGCACAACAACAACTCGCAGCAGCCCAGATCAAGATGACGGATTGGTCCAATGTGGCCAACCGCTATGAAGACGCACTGAAGACCCTCACTGCGGACCATGAAGGCGTAAAAGAACAACTCCGAGTGGCGGTCCAGCAGCGCAAGGATGCCGATGATCAGCTAATTCAAATCCTCGAGCAACAGAAGCAGCTTGCCAAGAACCTGGAGGGTGCTCAGGAGGAGAACAATCGGTTATCCAGGGATCTCGTCCAAGCACAGAAGCACTTAGCAGACAAGAAGGTGCTGGACGAGAAACTTGAGCAGGCGGCCGGGCGAATGTCTGAACTTGAAGAAGAACTGCGGAAGATGAAGAAGTCAGACGACAACCTGGCAGAAGCCCTGAACCGGATCGCGCAGCTCGAGAAGGCAGCGAATCCGGTGGTGAAAGCCTTGGTGCCCGAAGACCCTTCAACACCGCAGACATTCTTGGAGCGCCTGAGGGCCATGCCAAGACAGCTGAAAGCCTACATCAAGAGATCTTCGAAGGCTTGTCTTGTGCATGTCCTTGCAGTAGTGAAGTCCAGGTACCCGGAGGTAGACATAGGTACATTAGTTCAGGGCGCAGCGCCAGATTGTACGGAGTCTACCTTTAGGGGCCTGAAGCAAGAGGCTGAACCGGTTGCGGAAGCAATTGCTCAGAGCCTTAGGCTGTAGATAAAAACAGATGTTATTGTAATATAAGTACAATGCAATGTAATATATCTTTATTGCCATGGTATGAAGTAGAACCAAGAATTTCTGCGAATTCCTGGGTTGTCTCTGTGTTAAGAACCAGGACTTAGTCAAAATGTACGCGAAGTAGATTTTAACTTGAAAAACAACCCTGTTAAGGACCCAAAGGAACCCAGGGAGATTTCGTATAGCATTAGCTATCTTATAAAATGTACCCTGGAAGGATACTTGGGAACTAACTGTATGTGGTCTGCCGAAGCAAGAACCCAGTAAGACCCACGGAGCGGCAGCGTTAAGCTGATAATTATCGCAGAGTAGTGCAATAGGAGGAATAAATCCGTTCTTGGCCCCGAAGGAACCCGGAGAGACCTCGATTTTGCAGGAGGAACAGATCCGGTTTTGGCCCCGAAGGAACCCGGAGAGACCTCATTTATATAGGCTCCGATTGTGTAGGAAAGAAACTGTCCGAGTCTTAGGAAGAACACGGGAGTTTAAATAATGCCACAAAGACAAATAAACAACCCAGTGAGGGAGTTTTATTAAGATAATCTCGTTGTCGGAACAACGGTACAAGAGAACATGTATTGCCGAAGCAAGTAGTTCATTTATTGCCGAGGCAATGTTTACAAAAGAACCCAGGATGCCGGAGCAATGAGTTCCTGTGGTGCCGAAGCACTGCTGGATTGTAGGAGCTATGCGTAGAATTTGCGCAGGTGCTCGATATTCCAAGGATTTGGTAAATCCACACCGTCTTCTGTTTGAAGTCTGTAGGTGCCGGGTTGGAGTACCTTGGAGACAATAAATGGACCATCCCAAGGTGAAGTGAGCTTGGAGTGACCGGCCGTATTCTGGATGCGGCGTAGTACCAGTTCTCCAATCTGGAATGATCTTGTCTTCACATTTTTGTCATGGAATCTTCGAATCCCCTGAAGGTACGCCGCATTATGCAACAAGGCTGTCAGTCGTGCTTCTTCAGCCGTATCGACTTCCAGCATTCGTTGTTCATCTGCCATGGCTTCCTGGAACTCTTCAACACGAGGAGCACCATGCATGACATCAACTGGTAGAACGGCCTCTGATCCATACACCAGGAAGAAGGGAGATTGCCCTGTAGCTTTACTGGGTTGAGATCGTAGGCCCCATACAACCGGAAAGAGTTCTTTCATCCACCGGCCCTCTGCTTTTTTCAGGGTTCTTTCCATGCGAGCTTTGAGTCCATCAAGGAGCATGCCATTGGCTCTTCCAACTTGTCCGTTGGCGCGAGGATGAGCAACCGAAGCATAAGATACTTCGATGCTGCGGTCTTCACAGTAGTCCCAGAACTTGTTGCCTGTGAAGGTGGTACCCAAATCTGTAATGATTTGATGTGGTATTCCGAAGCGAAGAATCAACTCTTGAAGGAATTGGACTGCTTTCTCAGAGGTTGGTTTGACAACTGGAAAGACTTCTATCCACTTTGTAAACTTGTCAATTGCGACAAAGCAGTATTCGAATCCACCGGGTGCCCGGGGTAGTTTCCCAATCATATCAAGCCCCCAGCATGCGAATGGCCATGACGGAGGTATCAATTTGATCTTGTGAGCAGGCTGATGCGAGTGATGAGCGAAGTATTGACAACCCTTGCAGTGACGAACGATTTCTTCAGCGTCGTGTAGAGCTGTGGGCCAATAGAACCCAGCACGGAAGGCTTTGCCTACAATGGTGCGGGAAGCTGCATGATTGCCACATTCTCCTGCGTGTATCTCCTCCAAGATGCTGACTCCTTCTTGCTGTGAGACGCATTTCATCAATGCGCCAGAGCGTGCACCACGTCGGTACAGTGTATCGCCGATTATGACATAGGACTTGCTACGGCGGACAATTTGCTGAGCTTCTGCCTTCTCGGCAGGGAGTTTGTCGTGCAAGATGTAGTCTATAATCGGAGCACTCCAAGTAGCGTCGATGAGCATAACCTCGGGAGCTGAGGTTGTAGCATTGGGGGTTGCTGCTGCAGAAATTGATGGCTTGGAGAGTTCATTGACGAACACCCCGCTGGGTACCTCTGCTCTGGAAGAACCCAGCTTTGATAGGACGTCTGCAGCCACGTTGTAATCTCGCTCGACATGATGGAATTCAATGCCGAGGAAGTGTTTCTCCAGTTTGCGGACTTCTTCACAGTATGCGTCCATGTCTTCATGGTTGCGATTCCAGTCCTTATTGACTTGTTTGATGACCAACATTGAATCCCCATATACCAGCAGCCGCTTGATACTGAGGGTAATGGCCATCTTCATGCCGTGAAGAAGTGCTTCGTATTCTGCAGCATTGTTGGTGACAGCAAACTGAATCTGCAGAACATACTTGAGTTGGTCCCCTCGAGGTGAGATCAACAGAACTCCAGCGCCTCCGCCTTCCAGCTTGAGTGACCCGTCGAAGTACATGATCCAATGCTCAGGCTTGGCGGTAGAGACTGGGAGATTGTGCTCGGTCCATTCTGATATGAAATCAGTAAGGACTTGAGACTTCATGGCCGTGCGAGAACGGAACTCAATGCTGTATGTTCCGAGCTCGACAGCCCACTTGGCGATTCGCCCAGTAGCGTCTTGATTATGGAGAACCTCGCCAATGGGATAACCAGTAACCACAATGATCTTGTAGGTGTCGAAGTAGTGTCGCAGCTTTCTGGATGTCATTAAGACAGCATATAGAATTTTTTGAACTTGAGGGTACCTGGACTTAGAGTCCGAGAGGACTTCGCTCACAAAGTACACAGGCCGCTGAATCTTTTGAAGGTGGCCTTCCTCGGTGCGTTCAACAATAATGGCGGCACTGACGACATTGGTGGTTGCTGTAATGTAGAGCAAGAGATCTTCGCCCGGGAGCGGTGCAGTGAGCACAGGAGGCGTAGTCAGGAATATCTTGAGCTTGTCGAAGGCGTCCTGAGCTTCCTGAGTCCACTGAAATCTGTCTTGCTTCTTGAGTAATTTGAAGAACTCAGTGCCGCGTTCCCCAAGCTTGGAGATAAAGCGGTTGAGTGCAGCCATGCAGCCCGTAAGCTTCATGACATCCTTGACAGTGGTTGGCGGCTCCATGTTCATGATAGTTGCTATCTTCTCTGGATTTGCTTCGATACCGCGTTCACTGATAATGAACCCAAGGAGCTTTCCGGATGGAACACCGAAGACGCATTTGGTGGGGTTAAGCTTCCACTGCCATTTGCGTAAGTTGTCGAACGTTTCGGTGAGATCAGTGATGAGATCCTCGGGATTTCTTGTTTTGACTACCACATCATCAACGTAGGCCTCAACATTTCGGTGAAGTTGTTCTTGAAGACAACCCTGTATAGCCCGCTGATATGTGGCACCCGCATTTTTCAAGCCAAAGGGCATTGTTGTGTAACAATATGCACCAAATGGCGTGATGAACGCAGTTTTGATCTGATCCTCTTCTTTCAGTGATATCTGATGATACCCTGAGTAACAATCGAGGAAACAGAGTAGTGTACACCCGGCGGTGCTGTCGATGACTTGGTCGATGCGAGGAAGCCCGAAGGGATCCTTCTTGCAGTGCTTGTTGAGATCAGTATAATCAACGCACATTCTCCATTCATTTGAATTCTTTTTTCTTACAAGAACCGGGTTGGCTAACCAATCCGGATAAAAGACTTCTTTAATGAAGCCGGCTGCTAATAACTTAGCTAGTTCTTTCTTGATGGCCTCCCGACGCTCTGTGGCAAATCTTCGGAGGCGCTGCTTCTTAGGCTTCGCGCTCTCGTTGAGGTCCAGCTTGTGCTCGATCAACTCTCTGGGTACTCCAGGCATGTCGGAGGGTTTTGTAGCAAATATGTCCGCCTGGGCTCGCAGGAAGTCGACGAGCGCGCTTTCCTATGCGGGAGTGAGGTTGGAGCCGATCACTGCTGTCTTGGAAGGATCTCCTGTTTGGAGATCGATCGTCTTCGTGGTGACCTTCTCCACAGGCTTGATAGCCCGTGTCTTCTTCTGCGTCGGGGCGTCATCATCTTCTGCGATGACGGCCGCAGCCAGGGGTTGGAGTTCCTGGCGATCGATGGTGGACGCGGCTCTGACGGCGTGCTCCACTGCTTCTTTATCGCAGAGGTAGGAGCGCTTGATGTCGCCGCGGAGGGAGAGGACGCCGTGAGGCCCTGGCATCTTCAGTACCAGGTAGGTGTAGTGGGGGATGGCCATGAACTTGGCCAATGCAGGTCGCCCGAGGATGGCGTGGTAGGAGGTCTCGAAGTCTGCAACTTCGAACTTAATGAACTCTGTACGGTAGTTTGATGACGTACCGTACGTGACGGGCAAGGTGATTTGCCCGAGGGGGATGGCGGCCTTCCCGGGCACGATGCCGTAGAAGGGAGTGTCCGCCGGCTGCAGCGTGCTCATGTCGAGGCCCATGGACTTCAACGTTTTGGCGAAGATGAGGTTGAGTCCACTGCCTCCGTCGATCAGGACCTTGGTGAGCCTGCTGTTTGCTACCACGGTCTCGAGGACGAGAGGGTATCGGCCGGGAGAAGAGATCTCGGCCCACTGATCCTCGCGGGACCAGGTGATGGTGGTGTCGGACCACCGTAGCGGTGTGACCACCGCTGGTTCTGCTGCATAAGCCTCGCGTCTTGCATTCTTGCGATTGCGCGAGGTGTCGCTGACTGCCATGCCTCCGAAGATGACGTTGACAGTGTTGTTGATGTCTGGGAAACCGCTGTCTCCCTTGTCGTGGTCGTCGTTTCCGTCACCAGCCGGCTTCTGCTTCTTATTGGGGGTGCTGAATGTCTCCCGGAGGAGCACGCACTCGCCCATGGTGTGCTTGCCGTCGGTGTGGTAGGGGCAGCGCTTCTTGAGAAGTTTGTTGAACTCCTCTCGTCGTTGCTGCGCGGATTTGGCGGAGCGGACGGTTTGAACGGTTGCGACCGTGTTGTGTGGTCGCTTCCGTGGGTTGTTGCCGTTGCGCTGGAAGGAGTCGCGCGGCTGATCCCTGTTGTCCTCCTGGTTCTTGCGCCCAGGGTTGTTGGGTCTTTTGCCGTAGCGCTCCCGTTCTTGATCATCGGTGTCCATCCAATTGGACACCAGTGCGCGGAATTCCTCGAGGTCGCGAGGACGGTTGTGACCGAAGTCACGGAAGAGGGTGCGATCCGTCATCCCTTCTTGAAAGTAATCAATGACTTCGGAGTCGGGGATGGGAACGCAGGATGCCTTGATGGCGAAGAATCGCCTGTTGTAGTCGCGCAGGGACTCCTCTGGCTTCTGCTTGCATGCGCGGAGTTCATACTTGCTACCGGGGCGCTCGAAAGAACCCTGGTAGTTGGAGACGAAAGCCTTCTTCAGCGCGTGCCAGCTATCGATGGAATCTGGAGGGAGGGACTCAAGCCAGGTAAGAGGACCCTGCTCCATCGCAACTGGGAAGTAGAGCATCTTGGAGATGTCATCACCCCCTGATGCTTCAATTGCCGAGGAATATCTGCGCAGCCAGATGTTTGGGTCTTGCTTCCCGTCGAAGTGGGTAATGCCTGGCGGCTTGAACTTCCGCGGGAAGGAGCTGATGCGGATGGCACGTGTGTAGCATGGAAGAGCATCGGGATTGGGGACGCCGCATCTGCCCGCCGAATCCGCAACGTGGGAAGTGGCTCTTCCCTCTCTGATCCGGATGATGTCGTTGCGGGCGTCGTTGGGTGTGTTATGAGAGCGAGCTGGACGGGGTTCTCCGCGACGCTGGGACCTGGGAGGTTCCTCGCGAGGACGGCGGGGTTCTTCGCGAGACCTGTTCTTGTCCTTGTTTTGGCCTGCGGAGCTGCCGTAGTGGCTGCTCTGACGCTTGGCCGACGGTGCTTGCTGGCGCGAAGAACTCTTGCTTTTGGATGAGGAGTGGCCTCCATCCAAGCGATCGACCATGACCGCTGCGGCTTCTAGGCGAGCCTTGGCGAGGTTGATTTCAGGGGTTGTCTGGAACCCCTCGAAGACGCTGACCCCGAACAAGATGTTGGCCACGGGGGAGTTGAAGATCTCCTGCTTGTCGAACTCAGGATTGAGGTTCTTCTTCTTGATGAAGCGACGTCGCAGGGCGCGATTGCGATTGCGCTCGATACGGAGCTCCCGGTCCGCGTCGGTTTCTCCTTCCTCCGTTGGTGCGTCGTCGGAGACGACTTCTTCATCGCTGTGCTCGCTGAGGAGCACGCAGGACTGGCGACCGGGGTTCTTTAGCCCGGTTCTTTTGTTACCCTTGGTAACAAGTAGCTCTCTGCCTTCTTGGAAAGGAAGCAGAGGTTGAATGTCTCGTACCGTGATAGGTACGTTTGCTTCGAACAGAGCCGCCTCGGGATCCATGCCAGGCCAATGAACGATAACCCCTGAGGGGGTTGTGGTCATGACAAGATCCGAGGTTGCTCCGCGGGGTTGGAGAACCTTCTTCTTGAGTTGCTTCTGGTGGACCGCGGCTGAGTTTGTTAGCCCAAAGGGAAACTGGCCTGCGCGCGGTCCACGTGGCGAAGTCCTCGTCCCGCGGGAGTTGGAACCAGGGTTCCTGGGTACCCGCGGGGTTGCTGTCACGGTCCGGATTGTAGAACCCTGGCGAGACTCGGAAGTGATCCGGAGCCCGCCGGGGAGTCGAGGACACGTGGCTTGATCCTGCCCCTTGGTAGGGGCTGAGTTGTCGTGGTCTGCCCGGGATTGGATCTGCTTCGGGCGCCACGTACTCCTCCGAGTAGGATACGATCCAGAGATCGTGTCGGAATCCGGAGTCTTCCGAAATCCACGCGGGGCGATCTGCGCGTGTGGCGGAGTTGATGCAACCGCCTCGTCGCGCAGTTGACGTTGAAGTTCGCCTTCCTGGTTTGCGGTGCAAAGCCAGGAGCCGAAGATGAAAGAGGCGCCTGCCTCGAACTTGGTGACGATGGAGGCGCTGAAGGTGGCCATCGACTCTTTACTTGAAAACTCGACGAGAGTAATCCCACGGACGGCGCCAAAGTGTCGGCGATTTATGCTGACTGGGTTCTCGAGGGGGTGCCCCGAGAGAAGGGTTTGGGAGAAGTCGTCGAGAATCTAGAGCCGAAGGTGACAAGAGACGGTTTAGACAGGTTCGGGTCGCCGGAGCGTAATACCCTACGTCCTGTATGGTGTATCTTGTATTGATGAACGTGTTTTGAGGGGGGTCCCTACCTCGCCTTATATAGTCCGGGAGGTAGGGTTACATGGAAACCGTATAGGACTAGGAGACTTTTACAAGTTTATCTCTAATTCCCTAATACAGTATATCCAAACCGACCAGGACTACTCCTTGTCTTGTACATCAAGTCTTGTTCATGGGCCGGCCCATAGGATGGGCCGCCAGGGTTGTTTAGTCCGTCAGGACTCTACACCCACAACTACATAATCTATTTCATTGCTGTCGTCCTTCCACAAGGATTTGCTTTGTAGCTTGATGCAGCACTGTCAGTGAAGGATTCATACATGATGAATGGAACAAGTGAACATGCACAACGAGATGATCGTTGCTGGGGAATGCTAGTATCCCTCCACAGGAAATATCATGCATCCATCACCTAGGAGGTCGTCACTTTGCTGATACCTTCATATACCCTAGCTAGTTACACCTTGGAAGCATGGTGTGTCCGTAGTTCATACTTTGGCAGACTTGGCTGACTTCACATGGAGACTTGTATATAGCTGCCAGCTATGAGCTATATGGAGCTTACCCATTGGGCTTGTACGTACATAATTAGCATTCTCTTTAAGATCTCAGCTGGTGCAAGTGGAAGATATGTCAGTCTGTCGCAATACTAACCTTCCATAGACAAAAGATCTAATTACCTTCCATAGATTAGGAAGTTTAGATTACGCTTCAATTTTTAAAAGGGAAAGGTCTATTTTTCAACTGTTACAAAAGTCTGATTTTCAATCTCAAACTACAAAACCGGATACTAAAGGCCCTCCAACTATCCAAACCATGCAAAATTGGCCCTTTAGGTGGTTTGGAGGACGGTTTTGGATTTTCTAGAAATAGCGGGAAAAGTCTATTTTTCACCCTCCAACTATCACAAAAGTCTGCTTTTCAACCCATAACCTCCAATTAAAAAATAAATTCATATTAAAAAGTTCATAACTAATTTATTTCAACTAGAAAAATTGGAATCCGGTGCAAATGTTTTTTTCTAAAAATGTGACCTGCAAGTAGGTGCACCATTAGTAGTTATTTGCATATTATTTATTTTTATTCTAATTATTTTAAGAAAAACAATAAGACACTAGTAATATACATATATAATATCCAAATAACATTAAATGGTGTGCCAATAGGTTAGTTATATTTTAAGAGAACTTTTGACACTTATTTCATATTTTTTCGGTCCAAAATGAATTAGTTATGGTTTTTTAAAGTTTAAATAATATTTTGAGTTAACCGCACCCACCATACAACAACTTGTCAGGTAAACGTGGTCTTTTTATTTTTCCTTAGTTTGTCATCGAAATTTGTAGAACGACGTATTTTCTGAGATGGGGAGAGTACATAATGGAGAACTCCTGATAGATGAGCAAGCAACTGAACCGAAAAAAGATTTGGTTGTTAACCCAGCAGATTCGCAGATGTGAATATATCAGCTGCAGAGGCAATCCCTGACCTCCGCCGCCCCCGTAAGGGTTCCCATCTGACCATACGCCTGGGAAGGCAAAGCTGCTGATTTTTTATGTTCTTCTTTTCCTCAATGACACATGGGATTCACATTGTCCTAGCAGTGACAGTGGGACACAACGGAATGGCACATAAAGAATTGAGGATTAACTAATGTGGGATCTCTAAGGGCATCAAGAGTGTTTGATGCCAGGCCACCCTTAATGACGGGGCCCACCCTGACATAAGGCCGAGCGTGTTATGTATAGGGCCGGGTTGGCTTCAATGGTGGGCCCCATGCTGGAATAGAAAAATCTTTTAATTACCTGATCTTCTCGGTCTCTCTCATCTCCGCTTCCATCTGACCGCTTGCTCGCAGCCCCGCTTCCAGTCATGATTTTCTTAATCGCTATGGCCGGGTCTTTGGCATGAGGCCGGACCTCAAGCTTTTGGCGCCTAGGGTCGGCAAAAGACCGATGGCCTAGTGTATGAGATCGACCTCATGCAGCTTAAGACCGCCCCTTTTTCCTACACTAGGGGTGCCCTAAGGCTGGTCGCAGTGCGTGTGCTATGCCACACTACAGCCAGATCCAGCACCACGATAGTGTTGTTTGCCCGTAGCGGGGTGCGCTACCCGCAGCTGCATCGAACCGCACCATGAGCACCAAATCTGGGGTGGTAGCGAACGGGCTCTACGCGCATATGTGGCGTGGGGCCCGCCGGCAGACATGTCCGCTGCCGCGAGGAGGCCAGCCGCCGCCATTGACACGCAAGACGGCAAGAACAAATCAGACAACTCGAGACAGAGGGAAAGAAAGAAGAAGAATCGAGGCTCAGACAGCTTGAAGCCCACAAAATTGAAGCACAAATCGACGACAACAAGGTCGATTGGAAGCAGAAATCCCTGAATGAAATCGAGAAGCAGTCGTGCCATGAGCAGCAGCAGGTCCTCCATGCCGTGTCGCAGCGCTGGCCTCCTCCGCTGTGCCGCTCACCACGCAGGCCTCCTCCACCATGCCGCTCGCCGCGCAGGCCTCCTCCGCCGTGCCGTAGAGGAGCTCGAGGCTGCGGAGCTCAAGGAGAAGGAAGAAGAATAGACGAGCTCCACCGGCCTTCTTCCTCGCCCCCAGGGAACTCGAATCGAGCTCTGCCGGCCTTCTTTTTCCTCGCTACCAGAGAAGAGGAGAGGAAAGGGCGGTACAGCCTCGGCGTCCGTGGAGGCGCCGTGTAGGCCTCCTCCTCCACTGGCCGCCTTGCCTCACTGGCTGAGAGGCCTCTGCACCACCGAATTCTCGCCACCGTCGCTCCGAATTGAGGTCCAGACGCTAGAGGAGAGAGCCCCCTGCTGCCGCTGCAGCCCCTGCTCGCAGATTTGGGAGAGAGAGGAGGAGGCGGCCGTCCCTCGGCGGAGGCGCACCAGTAGACTGCACCGGTGGAGAGACTAAAGAGGAGAGCTGTCGAGGTCTCGGTGGAGAAAAAAAATAGAGAGAGGAAAAAGGCGAAACAAAAGAAGAAAAAGGAAAAAAGAAAAAATGTTACAAAAGATAAAAAAAAGAAAGAAAAAAACTAAGGGAAGAGGTTGAATAAAGAAAATGTGGAGAGAGGATATGGTAGTTGGAGATGGTTATGTGTTGGTTGGTATAGAGTATGAGATTATAGGGTATCATGGGTGCAGAAGAAGCTAGGATAGAGTACAAAATCTTGATGACCAGACATGATTATTCCTTTTAAGGGATGGAAATAGAGTAACACGAGTGTGGATAGCCAAAAGTTTGCTGACGCAAGAATGATTGTTACAGGTTTCAATGGTATCTAAAGAACTTTCTCTTATCTATATCTATATATACCTACTCCTAAAGCACGTAAGGTTTCTGTCCTCTTTTTATCGTCCGTCGTGCGGACGGTGGGGCCACCTGTCCGATTGTCAAACAACACATCGCGTGCACCCCCGAACGACCAGCGCGCTGCCCCATCGATCCTTCTTCCTCCTTCCCGTCTCGCTGCCACATGCTCTGCCACTGCCAGTTCCAGCTGTCTCAGCCGGTCCGCCGCCCACGGCCGCTGCCAGGAAGCGAGCTCACTGTCACGGCGTCGCTGCTCGCAGATGCAGAGGGGGCTCGGTCGGTTTGCCGGGCTGCCGCTCCCCTGGGCGTTCAGCCGTTCCGTCTCCCCCTACTCTCCTCGTTCTTCTCCATTTGTGTTTTCCTCCGTACGACGATCTTGGATCTATCCAATTCTAAATCCTCCACCCAAATAAACAAATCCAGTCCACATCGATGCAATTCGGCGGAGCATTACGTTTACGCCCAGCGCTCTTTCTGTCCCTATCCCCTTCCCCTTCGATCTCATGGAAATCATCTTCTTCACAACCGTGGCTTGGCCCTGTCGTCGTCGGCGTCGCCTCCCTCTTCGCAGCCTGAGAGGGCAGAGGGGATGCCGTACCAGGGAGCAACCACAGGGGCGACTCGTCAATAATTAGGCAAACACTCTAAATAGGGAATCTAATTTCGATTGTGATGTTAAGTTCCAGTATGGTTGAACCATTGTTGATGGCGGTCGAGTGTGCTTAATTTCGTTTATTTCTACGTGTTATGCTAAGATATGCTTGTTTTACGTCTTGCTTGCCCAGGGATGAGAGAGTTTACAAGGGAGACTGTCGAATTTTTGTACAATTTTTATGTTTAGTAGAAATTTTTAGGTTTTTTAGTAACCTTAAGATAGATCTGGGGCGTTACATATGCGATGTTGTATGTGCAACATAATACATATATTCACATTCGTGGCTGAACTACAGTATCTACCTAACATACCCTCTCAGCTGCATATATAGCTTCCAGCAATACCACCTTAATTCCACGTACTACCTCACCCTTGGTAGATATTGTGGTTCAAATTATTTCCTCGCAAGAAAAGCTCGTGCATAGCATCAGCTCCTATTTTTATGATAAGCATCACATGCATGGTGGTTCATAAACTGCATCAATGCGCATCGTCGTAGTTTTGAACAGTATTGTCTGGTGGTTGGCAAGCAAAGAGTACCGTGGGGAGAAGGGTGAAGAAACCAAAGTACCTTATCATGTTAAATACTTACTCAGTCGATAGCTCGTCGATCACAGTGTCCATAAGCATGGATGGGAATGGGAGGCACATCGAACTCGTACTGAGGATGTTTCAACGAGCAAGGTCAGTCAAAGATGCGAGGCTCGAACTGATGATGCAGACAACGCAACTTCAGCCACCAGCAAGAAGGCTAGAACCAAATAATTTCTTCTTTTATGTATGGAGTATGTAGCTTATGAGTTTAACTTATGTACACATAGTTCACCGAAACTTCCTGCATTGATGCATCCAGTATGGCTTATTATATACTCGTATTGCTCATAGAATTTTTGTAATTTAACTCTGCGAGATCAAAATTGACTTTGAGGGAGTAGTTAGGACATTTGGAATCAATAATTTGTTACCGTAAAGTGTATGTCAATGTGCTACCATTCTGTGTTTCAAGAAAAAAGCAATGTGCGTATAGTTGCGCTTAGTGTGTGCCTAAGTGCCATGTCGACTAATAAATTGTGGTTGTATACAGTGCACCCATGCACCTCCTGCAATACACCACAACTCAGCTCTATGGGAACTATTTATCTAGCCAACATGTCCCCTCATCTATACATAGCTGACAGCAACACACACCACCCCTTATTAATCCCACTCGCTGGCTCACCTTTGATACAAATTTCCTGCCCAAAAAAGCTGATGAATAGCATCAGCTCCTACTCTGGAGGATATTTGTATCAAAGGTGATGCATCACTGCGCCTTCATACTCATAGCCATAGTTGTTGTTTTTTTTTGCCGGTAATAGCCAAAGTTGTTGAAGGGCATTGTCTGAGTGTTCGGGATGCAGGGAGTGTCGTGGTAAAAATGGGCGGCATCTGGAAGTCGACACCTACGTCAACGCATTTTGCACGGGAGATGTCTCCATGAAGCAGGCAGAAATATCCATGTACAATTACAAAAATGATTCTTGAGGCAATGAAACACAAGGCTGTTCTCAGGTGAGCGATACGCCGAAGCACGTCCACAAACCTTGCATGATGATGATGTGTGGAGTCAAACTGAGTCTATTGGTGAGCTTCATGGAAATTCTGAAGAATCTACAGGGACACTCTCAGCCTGATAGATTTCCTACATCGCCACATATACACTGATGAAATATGTAGCGGTAATGTTTCCATGAGGAAAACAGATCAAGAAACACCCACAATTACGCATCCCTGAGTAGGTTAAGATCTAGTATTTTTGCTGCATGGCCACGGCCCAGAGCTTGAGCATCTCCTCTTGGCTAATGGCTACATGCGCGTCTGGGTCTAGAAAGGTGAGCTTCTCCGTCCCCTGCTTTGTTTCTTCAACATTTTATCATTATGTATGGATGGATCTAGCAATAAAAAAAAACTGGTACAAACAGGTTATAGTAGCTTCCGTTTTCGAAGCCAGCTTAATTGACTTAGCAGTGTATCCTTGTGCCAGAAATTATTGTTCTCTAGTTTGACCCATCTTGGTGGGATGATAAGTTATTCACTCAAACCAAATGCAAATAGAGATTGCCAACAACTTTGCTTATTCTGTCTTAATTTCAGTGGTAGAAATGCACATCTTGGGTTCTTACGATCAGCTTGTCTACTGAATTTTTCTGTCAATTAGCAGTTCTGTTCTTCTGCCTTGCTACTCTTGTTATTTATCTGCAGGCTGCAGCTATTTGTCTGTAGGCTACAACAGCTGCAGCCTGCATTGCATTCTCGTCTCCCTGCAGCTCACATATCCAAAGAGTGAAAAATCTGGTATTATTTGACCTCATTTATTCCTTCACTGTCCATCTCTGACTTTTTGCTTCACTTAATACTACCTTTGGCAAGATCACTGCGCAACAATTAAAGGATGATAGTTCCGGACTGGACTAACACTTTCGATACCACCACTAATTTAGAAACTTTGTAGCAACACATAGTCATATAGTCAGAAAAACATGTGCAAGGGAACACCATAGGACAAGCTGAGTTATGACAGATTGATTATAACGTGGGTAACTGAAAGTGGTTAAAATGGAGGCAGCGGGCAAGTGCTGCAAGCAAGCAGAAAAAAATTCTAAATTATTAGAAGCAGTCAGGAAAGGAGAAAGAATGTCGAGTGCCTGAATAAGAACAGATAAAAGGAGAAGAAAAAGGAGACAAAGCTGAGTTTGTGGCTCTCATGCAACAATGCAAGCAACAAGTTGACCATCATCTTATATGCATTGGTGGGTCTAAGTATAAAGTCAATGTGAGGCTAAATATGAAAGAAATTGCATTATGCAAATTGAAAGTAGTATTATGATTATTTTGTAGACAAAATAAATAAACGTCTATGTTCTGACTTAGTTCTTGCATCTTGACTTATAGCCAAATTGAAAGTAGTATTATGATTATTCTGTAGACAAAATAAATAAACGTCTATTATTGAGCTAGCTTGTTTGTCACACCCCGAAATTTTGGATTTCGGGATGTGAATTAGAAAGAGAAATTAATAAACAATTTTCACAAGTTATTAAAATTTTCCAACCTTTGTTTAATTTATAATAGGGAAATTTACTATAAGAAAATAAACATTTTTTCTAAATAAAATAAATATGCTTTATGTTGTCTTAATTGAAGTGCTTCATTCATGCTGAAGTGCATTATGTGTTTTTGTGTGTTAAAGTTTTCAAAATGCGTTTAGATGTCGATCAAATCTTTCCTGAGAATTTCCTAGATTTTCTAGGAATTAATTCTCTTTTCCTAAAGTCAAATCATTTATTGGAAGGCTTTAAATTCCCTTTTCATGAGCTCGAAATATTTTATTTTGGTTCAAAGACTCCAACTCTATCTCTGGAATTTTTCCTAGGATTTTTGGAGATTTTGGAATATTTTTCCATGGTTCAAATACTCTATCTGGAATTTCCTGGATTTTATTTGAACTAAATAATCTTTCCCAAAATAAAACTCCAAATCTTTTTCTCCTTTCCTTCTTGGGCCGAATCCATCCGCAAGCCCAACTTCCTTTCGCATATCCCGCCGGCCCATTCCTTCTCCCGGCCCAACTCCTCTTCCTCCTAGCTCTCCTTTTCTGTCACCGACATGCGGGCCCTACCTGTCGGCGCCTTCATCTTCTTCCTCCCGTCGCAGAGCAGGACTCTCGACAGAGTCCGATGCCACGCCGCACCGTCGCTGCCGGACTCCTCGACATGCGCGCCACGCCAAGGTCGGGTCTCGAACCCCCTGTAAAACCCGAGCTTCCTCGGCGTCCTGCTGCCTCGCCTCGCCCCTCCTCCCTCTTCTCCGCGTTGTGCCGCCGCCGCGTGAAGCAGAGCCGCCAGCGCCGCCTCTCCTTCCGATTCGCCGCCTTGGAGCCCCGAAGGACTAATCCAGTGCCACCACAAGCTTCACCGATCCAAGGCGCATCCAATTTGCCTCTCCTTGTCACCGTTCCTTCGCCGGAGGAGCTCGCCGTCGTGATACCCGAGCTGGCGCCGCCGCCGGCCATGATTCCAGTCGCCTCCGTTCATCCCCGCCGCTGGTGAGCACGTCAATGGAATCCCCTTCTCCTCCTCTCTCTTTTCCCCATCTTCTCCGAGCCCCTAGACCACCGAATCACCGACGTCCCTCTCGAGCAGAGCCGCCCGAGCTCCTGTCCGCCATGACTGCTCTTGGAGCTTTTGCAGAAAAGCCCCTGTAGTCTTGCTTATAAATGCGCAGTCCACGCTAGTTCAAATGTAATTCTGTTTTAGTCCTTTCTTTTTTAGGTTTAACCCCTAGTCTTCTGTAGAATCTAACCCACCATCCTCGGCTGTTCGTCTTGCTAGTGAGCCCTCGGGTTTTCATGTGAAATTATGTCTTAGCCCCTGAGTTCTTCTGTTCAAACCCCTGTTAAGCTATGTTTCTTCGCAGTTAAGCCCCTGCAACCTTTAAAAGCTAATAGTTTCCACGTTTAGTCTCCGTTCAATCTCGTTCTTGTTGCGCTAATCTTCTAAAAGCGTAGACTTTAGTTTTATAGTTTCATATTTTGAAAATAAATAAAATATTAACTTGTTTAATATTTGTTATATGTTTTACAGATTTCATAAAATCTAATTAGAGCTCCAACTTCATGTTTTATATTTTATTTAAAATATTAATTGAGTAATGTTTACTTCATATGCTTTTCGAAATAAAAGCTGGTAAGGTTATATATTGGTTTTTATGAACTAATAATTAATTTGCTCAATGCTCAATATTGAATCTAGTTTTCTGAATAAAACTTGATTAGGTTTATACATCGGTTTTTATGAATAAATGTTAACTTGATTAATATTTACTTCACTAGCTTTTCTAATTAAAAGTTAATTAAGGTTATACTCCGTTGTTTTATAAACAAATGATATCAATATGATTAACAATTATTGAACCAACCTTTTATAAATAAAATATGGTTAGTGCTTTACCCGTTGTTTCATAAAACAAACATGCTAATTTGATTAATAATTATTGAACTATTTTTTCCTAATTAAAATCTAATTAGAGTAAACATCGGATTTGTGTAATTTAAATTGATATGACTAATTTCCAACTTAAGTGTGCTTTCAATATAACTTGTTTAGTTCAACACGAGATATGAAGTTATTCGATTAGATGCTCTCACATGCTTTCTTGTAAGTTAAATATTTAATTGGTATAATAATTATATCATTATTTACAAATAAAATTAATTAGGCTTTACCTGTGTTTTCATATGAAAGTATAATTTGAATTAATTTAAATACTGAATATTTCCCTGAAGTATTCTTTATATATCTTTTCATAATTAAAATCAATAAAGCTTATAGTCTTCTCTTTCTTTTCATAATATAAATCTTTCGGTAGTTGTATCCTTTCCATCCATTGTTCCGTTTTCAACGTTTCTTGCGCCCTTGTGATCGTAGTAGCGAGCCCCATCGTTTAGTGTGTTCTTTTAAAGCTTTTCTTTTGATTGGTGTATTGTTCTTAGATGTACCTATTTCTTTGCTTGCATGTTTGTGCTTGTGCTCGATGTTTGCTACGATTAGAGGAGCATCGTTCCGAAGCTGTCAAGAACAAGAGTTGAAGACTGAGCGGTGGTATTCTTTTGCGGAAAGGCAAGTGTCCCTAACCATCTTTCTACCTATGCTTTATGAGACCATATGTGTTAATTGGAAACCATGGAGAACCACCCAGGATTATCCGTACAACCACAATACTATATGGCTCTGGTCTTGGCTAATTAATTAGAAACCTTGGTTAGGAATGATCTTACCGAAAGGGCATGGGGGTGGCGGTTGACGGAGTATAGCCCGGTCCTCTCGGGAAGTGGGCTTAGCTAAGACACTATGCCCGTTAGGGAGGGTTATGCCTGCTTCCGATCCGGAAACCTTAGTGGGTCGTTTCTAACTAGGGAATCTTTGTAAAGGCCTCGTAGCGTCCCTATGCAGTCACACCTTGGAAGTGTGGTACGTGCTTTGGCCGGCACAGCATGGTTGGGTTTAAAGTTCTTCGGAGCTTTTACGCGAATTGTGGTGAAAGTGTAGAACCTCTGCAGAGTGTAAAACTGTTATAACAGCCGTATTCGCGGTCATGAACGGCCTGGACCCTTACATGATTAATATACTTGAAGTTGATGATTAAATCATTCTGGTTATTTCGGTGGCCTTGCTGGGTACCAACCATAAGTGTACTCATCCTTGCTTATTGCTGCTCAGTATTCAGAAGGTGTGTGAAGTTGTTGAAGATGATGCTAGGCGTACGCAACCCCCAGTCAACTGCCTGTGATGAAGAGTTCAACATTCCGCTGCTCGAAAACGTTTGTATTGCATTTATTTTATTATTTCCGCTGTAACTTTGTGTTCTGTTTATTCATGGAGTCTATCATGTGTGTGAAACTTGATCCTGGCACACATATGAGATGCATCTGGTTTCTTTCTAAAATCAGGTGTGACATTGTTCTAACTAGATAATGTCCGCATGGGAATAGAGGTCAATTTATTTGTTTACGATTCATAATAAGGAGTAGCCTATATTATTACGGTCACCTTGTTCATGCACGGTTCATGCCAACTAATTTCGTTGTGTACGATGCCAGTAACATGCCTGCGGCCATGGTGGATAGTGAGAACGACCTCCAGAATGTATCATTAAGGTTATGCGCGTATATGCATGGCCATTGTATTGCAAGTAATGTTGTTGGAATATTTGTGCTGATAACCAGTATAAGTTGTGTGCTGCTCAGTAACAAGCATGGTTTGTATTTTGTGCCTTGGAAAACGATGTTTAACATTGGTTGTTATAATTAGTTCTCACATATCTTGCATTCTCTTCTCAACTTTGTTGGATCGCATTAGGCTTTTCAGCAATCGACAGTAGTTTATTAAATTTAGACCCTTGATATTTTTTTCCTTTCAATCCAAAAGCCCACCAACGAGAAACGTTTCATATTCTCAGCAGAATTTCTACAATCACTGCATGCCAAACGCCACCTGAAGAGAAACATTTCTAGAAGAATCACTTGAAACCAATTCTCATTTCTACACTACTTCAATGAAACAGGTACAACCTGGTGGCTTCTTATTCTAATTCTTATTTTGCGGAATCTGGCCATCTATAGCCAAACGGTTCTACAAAATAATTCTTATTCCCTAGAGAAACATTTCTATAGAGAATCTGGAACAAACCATTTCGTTAAGAATCTAGGTCCCCACCAAATGGACCGTTACATTTTTTCTCGTTTCTCCGTTCATCAAAGGGCACTACAGCAGCGAAGTCTTTCGGCAGCAGTTGCTTTCAAACCCAAAGTATAATAAGTGTTTAACATGTTGCTCCATCGATGATGGTAGTCAACCTCTTGGTGGCTTGAGTCCACGTGGTTGGAAATTTGTTGATACTTCACATTCCTATCTAGTAGCTATGCACTTATTCTCACTTGTTGAAGTAACTTTGTGGCCTGCCTAGGCTATTTGCTAACCTGACAAGACGAGAAACTTTTAATACTAAAGACGGCTAGATAGCTGGAACAAAGACATCAAGCCTACAGTATACCAACTATTTCTCAAGTTGCTCCATCGATCATGGTAGCTTGCATCTTATCGTCACCATAGTTCTGGTTACAAATTTTCTGATGCTTCACATTCCTGGCAAGTATTCTTTGTCTCCCGGAAATACACCATCCCCAACTTCAGTTTCTTTGTCTCCCGGAACGCCGGCCCCACACATGCACCATTGATAGGGTTCCCTGTCTAGAATAGAAACCGGTCTCTCTAGAAACTAGTTGCTCTATTTTACTGTTGTGGTCCACGATCTGCCTCAAATAGTCTCAGTGTGCAGAGTGCACACTGCTACAGAATGGAGCATTCGTCCCTCACACGTTAGTACTGGTTGTCTTAAAACCCAGTACTAACGTGTCCCTGGAAGCTCCCGAGGGCCCTCTGACCATTTAGTACCGGCTGGTAACACCAACCGGTACTAAATAACGCCATTTAGTACTGGTTGGTGTTACCAGCCGGTATTAAATGGTCCCGAGGGGTTCCCGAGGTCCTCGTGCATTTAGTACCGGCTCGTAACATCAGCCGGTACTAAATTGTGGCATTTAGTACCGGCTAGTGTTACGAGCCAGTACTAAATGGGTCCGCGGGGCATAGTTCAAAAGGAAAACGTATCCCACTCAATCACAAGTAATGCATAGGTGGATGGTAGAGAGGGTTAGGCGCGAGGCCTGAGGTTGTGAGTTCGAATCTCACGAACCGCGCACACGCATTTACGCGTGAAAAAAATCGCGTGACTTGTGACTTGTGAAAAAATCCTCCTGGTAAGCTTACAAATTTTTTTCTTTATTTTTTTGGCTCGAAACCCGTTAGTACATCAGCCGGTACTAACTGGTCCGCTCCGCCGACCCTGTGGCCCCGTTAGTACCGGTTGCCGCAGCCGGTACTAACGGGGCTGCCCATTTAGTACCGGGAGCTCGATACCGGTTGCAAAACCGGTACTAACGGGGGTTTTGCCCGGTACTAAAGGTCTCTTTCCTACTAGTGGCATGTTCATATCCGTTAGAGACGCAATGGCTGCATTGAATAGTCACACACGTACAGACGGTCAGACCAGCTATGAAATCTTTTTGCATTAATGTACCAAACACTGCTAATTTGATCTGTATACACTTATACACTACAACTGTGCTACTCTGTTTAAAATTATTTCTCTAATTCACATACGTACCACGCTATTAATTAACAGGAAGTGAAAATTTGTTATTCAATAAATCGCCAAAAATAATTGTAATTCTAATAAGGGAACAACACTTAATGTATGAACTTGCTTCTTTTCTTGTTTAATGTTTACATGGACTCAAATGACATTCAGCATTTCCATCCCCGCTCGTAACTTGGCTAGGTTCGTCATAATTTACTATGTGTGGTTATTTTTCTTAACAAAAATTATTTCCATCAGTACCAACTGTGACAACAAGCATCTACTCCAGTGTGAAGTTTATTCTTCATAATGTACTCATGCAGTTTAGTGTATCCACTTATACCAAGCCAGTTCCTCACAGCCACTTTTATCACTACACATCAATTGATGATAATTTGGATGATGACTACATGTGTACAAGATAGTTGAGGCATGCACGACAGTCAGCGCTAAGAAGGTACTGGATTATTAGGGTTGTATTTGTCCCTTCTAATATCCGACTCTTCACTCCTGTAAACATTTGTCTGTAGCCGGTCCAGCCTCAGCGGTGTATATGCCCATACAGAGCATGCAGCATCCACTTGCATGTAGCCTTTCGCTTGGATCTGCCTTCTAGATTGAACTCGAATGTCAGTGGAGGGTGCTGAGCCAGTGCAGCAGCGAAGAACTGAACATTCACGAAAAAGATTATAGCTGCAGGGAATACTCAAGACCTTTACAGCCTATATTCATAGTAGATACTATGAGCTACGAGAAGGTGACTGTAAATTTGCTGATTCCTCCTGTTTCTAGCTAGCATTATTCCTTCAAATTTCAAGCAAGTATGCATACACACGCGTGGTTCGTATATAGTTGGGAAGACTTGCGTCATGTGAAACTAAGGAGTTAGTTCCACAAGGTAGGATTGAATAGCCAGCCAGCTATGAGCTACTTATACAGAGCTGGTGACAAGGGGGGCAACGTGGAATGAACTTGTGAACCATAGTATATATGGAACACTTGAGAAAGTAAATATGTTTGATGTTAATGTCACACCCGGTTCTATAAAGACAAACCGAATGCATCTCATATGTGCGTCAGGATCAAGTTTCACACATATGATAGACTCCATGAATACAGAACACAAAGTTACAGCAGAAAAAAAAAATAAATACATTACAAGCATTTTCTATAGCAGCGGAAATCTTCAACTTTTCACCACAGGCAGTTGACTGGGGGTTGTGTACGCCTAGCAATCTTCACTGAAGTCACTGAAGAACTTCACACCTTCTTCTACTCCTTCTGATCCAATATTTAGCAAGTGTGAGTACACTTATGGTTGGTACTCAACAAGTGGGGGAATATGCAAAGCTTTCAAGGAAAGGCTTGGTTAAGAGCGGTCAGCATTTTAGTTGGTCAAGTTTTTATTAGCAAGCACCTGACTACTAAGATATAAGTATATACCAACCCAATTAATCATAATACATATCCATCATATCATAGCATTCGTGCCAAAAGCACACATTGCATAACCAGGAACCACAATTTATTCTCAACTTTAAGTTTAATTATTATGTGAGGATCCGGGCCGTTCATAACCACGAACACGGCTGTTATAACAGTTTTACACTCTGCAGAGGTTGTACACTTTCACCACAATTCGCTGTGCTGATCAGGCACGTACCACACTGTCAAGGTGTGACTGCATAGGGACGCTACGAGGCCTCTCCAAAGAATCCCTATATGTGTGCGTCCGCTCCTCGGTATCTGTGGTACTTCGGAAGCCAAAGCATTCCTTCGTCACTCCTCTAAGCTTTGGACCCAATAACCCACCATCGTGCCGCGCGAACACAACATATAGTTCATCTAATTATTTAGCCAAGACCAGAGCCAATATGGTATTGTGGTTGTACGGGCAAATCCCAGGTGCCGCTCCATGTTCCAATTAACATAAGTGATCTTGTTTAACTTCATCACCAGAACATGGATATAAATATCTTGATAAACGGTAGCATAAAATTATTATCTTCACAATTAGTGTAAACCATTCCCGATTATAGCAGCTAAGCAAAGCTACCCAACATAAAGTAAGCCCGGTGTAACAAGGCTTAGGGGAAAAATACTATTCATCCTTAAATAGGACCCATTAAATTAATACAATATACATAATAAAGTAAACTTTAATTCACATGACATTGCATAGGACAAAAGAGAGTATGCAGAGGGGGAAATCCACTTGCCTTAAATCCTAGTAATATCTGCTATGCTTAATTCCTTCGTAGACTTGATCTTCAATAAACTCTTCACAGAATGATCTTCAAACTCAGCTTGAACAACGTCTATCATCACACGAGCACATACAAGCAAACAAGTGCACAGATAAATAAACAATACACCAAACATGGCATCAATATTAAGCAATCATAGAAACAGGTTGGGGTCTCAGCAAGGATCGCGAGGGCACAAGGAACGCTGATATCGAAGCTAGGATTGAAAGCGACACATCTATCGAAGTATTTGGAAGACAAAGAAAGAACACGCTATGAGTTGGATATGTTTTAATCAAGAAAATACATGCAATGAATATTATAGAGAGATATTCATATTGGAATTATTTCAAGTTAAACTTTCATAAGAAAAGGCGGATTAAAGCTTAATCAATTTTATTTGTAAATATTATATATAAATGATAACAATTAAACAATTAACTTTAGAAAATAAATGTATATGAGCATCTAATCGAATAACTTTATTATTCGTGTTCAACTAGTCATTTATAATTCATAAAAACATTTATATTCATATTAGTCAATTTGCATACAATCATGAAAACTCGAGTTATAACCTATGTAGCTTTTATTCATAAAACAATTGAATAATCATTAACCAAATTGAATTAGTTTATGAAAAGACAAGATATAAATCTAACCATATTTTAATTATAAAAGGTTAGTTCAATAATGATTAATCAAATTAACTTTTGTTATAAAACATGAAGGTAGACTCTAATTAGCTTTTAATTTGGAAAGCTATTTAAATAAGAATTAGGTAAATTAATATGTATTTATTTCAAGACATGAAACATGGTAAACAACACTGGTAAGATTAACGCAACAAAAACAAGGTTAAACGGAGTTAAAGCATTGAATCTATAGGCTAAACAAGGTTCAGGGGCTTAACTGTGAGAAAACAGAACTAACAGGAGCCTAAACAGAGAGAATCGAGGTCAAAAACATAATTATAGACGAAAACCCAAGGGCTCACATGCAAAAAAAGTGGCCAGGGACGGCGGGTTGGATTCTGCCGAACGTCAGGGGTTAAACCGGAAAGAAAAGGACCTATATCTATTTACTTTTAACTGGCATGGACTGCGGGTTAATTTATAGAATCTACAGGGGCTCTTTTGAAAACAAGCCGTGCTGACTGGTTTGACCCAGTGCTGACTCAGGTGGGATCCAATATCCGGCGTAGGATCAAGATCGGGGGGTGGAGATTCGATCGGGCAAGCAAACTCGCTGGTGACTCGGGAGGCGGCGGCGCCGTGGTGGCGGCTCGCCGGAGAAGGAAGAATCCGGGGCTAGAGTACTCAGTTTTGAGAGATTCAAGGCTCTGGAGAAAGATGGGGAGACGGGCATCTTATCTACAGCGTTGTTGTGGAGGTTTGGGCTACAGAGACGGCCGGCGATGAGCAATGGCGGATCGCCATCTACGGTGAGGTCGCACGGGCATGTGAGAGCATGGGAGAGGGAAAAGACGGGTCCAGCGTGTGCCTCACCTTCCCTGGAGCTCCGAAGCAATCACCCATCGAAGGAGAGGCGGTGACGCGCAGACCGATGGCGGCGGCGTGAGCTCGGTGGCGGCGGCGCAACGGACCTGGGAGCTAGGGTTGGGTGAACTGGTGAAGAGGTTCGAGAGAGGTGCAGCGGCGCAATATATAGACCACGGTAGTGGGCCTTCGCATGCTCGCCACGGGACGAATACGAGGGCACGGCGCAACCGACGCAGGTCAGGCTCGGGCTCGCCTGGCTTAGATACGGTCGGAGGAGGGAGATGACAGGCGGGCCCCGCCTGTCGGTCAGAGAGAGAAGGGGAGGGCTGCTGGGCTGGGCCGACGCAAGCTGCTGGGCCGGCGCAAGAGAGAGGAGGAAGAGAGGAAATTGTGGGCTGGGCCGAGAGAAGGTTTTGGCCGAGAAGAAAGAGAAGGGCTGGGAAAAGAAAGATTTCTCTTTTTTTTTAATTCAACAATCCATTTGAATTCAATACAAATTTGAATTCAACATTCAAATGAAAATGCAGCAGCATGAATGCTCTCAAACAAAAGTAATCCTATATTTATTTTTAGTTCTTACTCATAAAAATGTTTTAAATGCCTAGTCAAAACAACATTCCTACAAATTTAAATTTGAATTACAAATCATTTTCTGAAATTTTCCATAGGGTTTCCGTTGACGCAAAAATCGGGAAAGACCTTCACGTGCTAGCACACGAATTCGGTTGTGACCGTGAATACCGGGGCGTGCCAGTCAATCTGACCTGTTGATTGACAAGGAAATAATAAACGTAAAATTCTGGAACGTATCGGCTGGATTGCCGAATCGTTCCCACTGGTGTGTCGGCTGGGTGTCCGATACAAATAAATACAATCGGCTAAATTAGCCGATGTAGCGTAGAGCTATAAAGATCACTAAAACGTAATCTGAATAAATCCACGTGAAGCAACACTTGAAACAGATCTAATCGGCTGTGATAACAGATGCAGAGAAATAACACAGATAATAGCCGATCGAAGTGTATACAAAGCTGGATAAAGGTTAAATAAAATCTAAACAAAACAACAGCGATACGCCAGTTACTAAAGCCTAGATATTTATCTGATAACTGTTGAATAACTTAAACGAAGCAACAGCGATACGCCGGTTGCTAAAGCTTAAGGATTATTCGGTAAAATACGAACTTACGAGGCAAGCCCTGAGATCTGATCACCCTTGACATGCTCGAAGAACTCGTGAAAAGAAAATAGCGAAGTCGCCGACTTGATAAAAGTAAAGGTACTGAAGAAGTAGAGTTTGTTTATTTGATCGTGGATAAAAACCTTACAATAACTGTGCACCCTTTATATTTATAGGGCTGCTGGACTAGGACCTAGACGTACGACGCACGCATAGAGATCAATCTCAATTACAACTTGACTACTTTAATTAGTTTCTAAATAATAGAAAATATTAAGAATACTCGGACTCCGGTTTCCTTTTTCCGTAGAGTCCTTCTCGATGAAGACTTCTTCAATCTATCCGTAGAGACCAGTACATCTTCTTGCCGTATAGGACTGGAGCTAGCACAGGTGCCATAGCTTTCTCGTTTTCTATCCTAATTATGCCTTTTCACGTGTGAACTCCACCTTCCCTTCATTATCATAATCACCTCACATGCATAGATACGTACATGACTTTCTCTAATTTGCCCATGCCCGCATCGGACTAGGAACTGTACATGACTTTCTATAATAGTTTAATGCCCGTGCGTTGCTACGGGCGGCAAAATTTTACACAAAATTTAAATTATTACTGCTCATTCCATAAACTATTAGAAATATGTAGTACATAGCACGAAACTAAAAGCATGATGTTAACAGAATGAGCACAAATCCTTTACATAAATAGTTATTTAAAGCAAGAATAAACACAATAGTCACTATTGCAAGAATAGACAGAGCACATGAAAATGCAAATTCTATTTCCGTAGTCGACCACAATTATTTTCCAAATGTGACTCCTCTGATGCGACTGAGATATTCTTTTATGCTTGGGGGGAGTAACGTTCGATATGCGTTAGCCCTTGAGCACAATACATCAATCACAAAGTTTCTCCGAAGTGTCTGACCATCCTATGCATTATTGGTGCATATACGTAAACATTTATAACAACATATAATAAATGTGTAGGATCATGCATTGCAAAGTACATAGACAAGAGTATACATACCGTAGAGATTAGTGTTTGTTGAACATTATTAAACGCGAACATGTGTTGAAGAATGAGATATCTAGTTAAATTCCTAGATAGTCAGTAAATATTAGATAGAAGCACTTTATGTACAATGATTCAAACATTGTTACCCATTTTCTTGCTTTGGAAGGCCTTCCACCAGTATATGTTTCCACAGGAAAAGATCTTCCTTCCATCCAGATTGATGTACTCTCGTTGCAGCATTATACATGGGAAAAATTTTTATATGGTATATCATCTAGAAAAGGATTACTTTTTGTATGGTATATCATCTTGAAAAGGATTACTTTTGTAGTCGATCAATGTAATGACTTTATCCCTGTGGTCGAACACATATAGCATAAAGGTACCCAATTGTACCCATGGCATAAGAAACTGCGAAACAGTAGGTATTAGAAAAAGAAAACAAATGTGTTAAAAGAAAAAAAATAGAGGTGATCGTACAAATCTGCAATGCGAGGGATCATAGTTCATAATTGACCATCTATCAATTGCTTCAGCTAACTCCTTATCACTTGGATTATGGCGATACTTTGGATGTTTCCCAAATGCACACAAAATCTGCCGAATTATATATTTTTGTTTCAACACATGAGCAACACTACTTTTTAGTAGTACAGTTCAAAGATACAATATAGATAAGAACCAACTCACACAGAAGCGCATGTCCATGTAATGCTTATAAATACCGGGTTCGGAATATCTTAGCTTGTTGAACTCATTGTATGCCTGAAGACAGACGCCAAGGTTGAAACATTCTGTAGACATTGGCTGATCCACTCGTAATGATGCTTTGAGATCCTTGACCGTCAAGGAAACATTGTAAGGTGAGAAACTTCGCACCCAAACTTTCCTGACAAACAATATCAGTTGGGACCCATCAGAATAATATGCATTGTTACTAATACATAAATAAAGTATGGGGAATTAATAGCTTACTCCAATGTTCCATCATCATGAATACCGCTGATATAGTCACACAATACTCCAACCATTTCTTCTGTGGTCATCAGCAGGTTTTCCTCTAAAATCTTGTACAAAAAGTCATCTGGCTCTTGATTGCCATGGCATGGTGTGGAGTTTTTTTGACTGGTTGTGCCTTGAGTGGATACATTGTGACACTCTACATCATCTTCGGTTTCTCCCATATGCTTCCTCTTGTTACTATCGTTGCACAGCTTCGCTGGATTTTCAGTTTCCACAACATCATTTGGGCTTCCGATATTATCTTCAGCATGTATAGGAACTACCACGTACCCTTTCATCTTGTTTGTATCAGAGGATAACAAAATTGCGGCCAGCTTAGTCCTAAAATGCATCATATCCTCCTGTAAGGTAGTAACATTTTTTTTAGTTTTAGAAAATATAAAAAAATACAGACATGTGCTGTTTGATGTATCCTGACATATTGTACCTGAGTAAAGTTATCAGAGAGGCCATCGCCGGTCCAATATTCAATATAGTTTAATAGAAATAGGCCGCAAGAACAGCTACAACAAAAAAACAAAGCATATTTGATGATGTGATCGAGAAATCAATTTAATGGCCTAATTAATAATAAAAGTTTAGACATACCCATCTCTCTGCATATTGTTTTGGAAAACCTCGGGTAATAGGCCAGGAAGCAACCTGATAGTTTGGCCACTTTGGTTTATCATTAAGCTTATGATGTTGCAAGACAAACTTTATTTGTCGCTCCAATCCTTGCAACTATTCAGATATAAAAAACAAAAATTAAAGCTTGTAGCTGCGCAATAATATTATACTATTTGCACCTGGAAAAATAATTTATAGCAACAAACACTTACAACTAATGTTAGGTCTGTGCGGCCAAGTGCAGTACCCTCGATTCCCAACGAATCTAGGACTTGTATCTGTTTCTTTTTTACATTGACCACAGCGAGGTACCAATGACATGTTGGTATGTTTATTGGAAGGAAAACCTAATCAGTTAAGAACAATACTCCCTGTCGAACCAGTAATGACGTGTTAGTGAATAATATATTATTATTGGATGGTAGAATTATTTTTAAGTTTGTCCCAAAATGCCAATATTTACCTTGTGTAACTCCAACGGGTCCAGTCACATGTTGAGACTCATTATTTTTGTTTTGGTGCAATTCTTCTTCTATGAAACCATAAGAAAGTACCCCATATAAGAATTTGCTTAACTGAAAGAAGGCCTTAATAAGACTACAAACTTACCATTGATAACGATGGTCGAGTTGGTCATCGATTCTGGTTTATTGACACCCCTCTCATCATGTCGCTTTGACCTTGCAATGGTATTTTCGAAACACTGATTTCGCCGGGTTACCAGTGTATGTCTCTCCCGATCAGTCATGGTACGCCTCTTTGTTGTGTTGTTGCCAGTACACTCCATGTACGTCTTGGCACTCATGCTAGGCTCTGATGCAGGCTGGATATACACAGGGGTACCACCAAAATCAGGGATAGTCCAATCACACGCACTGATTGTGTCTCTATCTATTGGACGGAACACAAGTTCAGGAGTGAACTTTGGATTCTGCATGGCGATGGATTCATGGTGCAAATTATTGACTCTGAACTCTTTTTGTCTTTTCTTAGCTGCCTTTCTCCCCTCTTTTCTGATTTCCTTCTTCTGATGCTCAGTCAACTTTGGATTGGCTTGTTTTTTTGTTTGACGAGATTCACGCCGTCGATTATTTATCAGGGCCCTTTGCTCCGGTGACATGGCCAACCGTTTGGCTCTTTCCCTCTCTCGTCTACATTGTTTAGCATCGATGACTTGTGGGCCATCTGTGTATTTAAACATAACTATATTGTTGTGTTGTGTATACTCTTGAACGCATCCAATTAGGAATAGGATATTTCTATCTAGTCATAAATTAACAGATGAATAGGCAAAACAAACCTGGGCTGGCATGAGAGGTGTTATCAGTAAGAAGCTCAATCTCATCATTGTCTTCGTAGCACTCTGTTCATATATACTGACATTAATATGGACCCAAGTATTATATAACGATAATGTAAAAAAACATCAAGAAAAGACCATATGTGTAATTATTTATAACTATATTGTGGTACATAGCAATCTGCACATATATACTCACATTAAGGTGTCTTCCACTGTTGCAACAACATAATGGGCCATAATCAACTATTATCTGTTAATGAAAGAACAGTAAAACAGTACCTGGCATCACGCTCGTACCAAGGTCTGATTGGTGTAAATCAATCCGATGCAACCAATCGTTGCTATCATTAGGTTCTTGCCCCTGATTGCCTGATGTGGAGCCACCGGGTTCTAATTTGATTACAACAAAATTTAATTAGGACAAAGAAATTTGTGATGATAAGTATAGCTTCAAAAATCATATTATTAAATAGTACCTGGGATCATGCTGTATATGTCCATGCCTTCTTCGTTGCTACTATGATCAGGTTGTTGCCACTCCTTGCTTGGTGTGGTGTAATCAACTTCAAAATTGAGTAGAACGACAATGTGAAAAACATTTAGACTACCTGATCGCATCACGCTGGCAACATGGTCTGAACCAAGTATTATAGAGCGACAATGTGAAAAACATTTAGACTACCTGATCGCATCACGCTGGCAACATGGTCTGATTGGTTCAAATCAATCCTATGCAACCAATCGATACTATCACCAGGATCTTGCTCCTCCTTGCCTGATGTGGTGTCAGCAGATTATAATTTGATTACATAAAATTTATTTAAGGCAAAAATAATTTCTGCTGATAAGTTTTAGCGACAAAAAACTCTGTACTCATAAATTAATTGATGGATAGGCAAAACATACTTGGGCTTGCAGTGGAGGTGATATCAGTAAGAACGTCAATGTCGCCATTGTGTACATAGCAATCTGCACATGTATACTCACATTAAGGTGTCTCCCACTGTTGCAACAACATAATGGGCCATAATCAACTATTATCTGTTAATGAAAGAACAGTAAAACAGTACCTGGCATCACGCTCGTACCAAGGTCTGATTGGTGTAAATCAATCCGATGCAACCAATCGTTGCTATCATTAGGTTCCTGCCCCTGATTGCCTGATGTGGTGCCACCGGGTTCTAATTTGATTACAACAAAATTTAATTAGGACAAAGTAATTTGTGATGATGAGTATAGCTTCAAAAATCATATTATTAAATAGTACCTGGGATCACACTGTATATGTCCATGCCTTCTTCGTTGCTACTATGGTCAGGTTGTTGCCACTCCTTGCTTGGTGTGGTGTAATCAACTTCAAAATTGAGTAGAAGAAAGTTTAATTTAAAACAATATGTACTTGACGGGAATTGGTGATCCCCACTGTAGACACAAGAATAGTCTATCTATCTGAGGTTCTGAACCCCTCTCTTCCCAAATAAAAAAACAAACAAAACGCAGCTTGATCCTATGGTGTGCTTTATATTAATAGGCTTTCTAATATCACAAGGTATTCAAGCTTATAAGCAGAGAAGGTTGTCGTGGACAGTGAGGTTACAAGTTTAGTTATGCATCATGACACACCATCCAGCAGAACGATATCAATAGCTATAATAATGTGTGTGAGAGAAAGGTCTACAGTTTGATATTTCAGTGTTGTGTTTCATGCGTCTACAATCAGAACTGAAGCATTAACCATCAGTTTTGGCATAACAATGGAAAGAAAACTAATCGATCACCATTGTACTGGCAATGTTTAATAGCATTATCTCACTATGGACAGACCCAAATAAGGTCCCAGATGAGCAGATGTTTCTTTAAAAGGACAGGCAACAAACTCTATTGAATCCATTGGAGTTTTATCTGCATATAAATGCACACTATTACAAATGGCAAATCTAAAAGAGAAACACAGATCAGCCTGGTGCTTTGGTGTGCTGTATTAATAGGATTTCTAAGAACACCTGGTTTTGCTGCTTATAAGCTGAAAGGTTGCCTTAGACAGTGAGGTTACATGTTTAAATATGCATCATGACACACCATCCAGCAGAAATCTCTCAATATCCCCTAAATCCATATTATTATACTTGACCATGTACCTGAGGCATGGAGAGGTGTGCGTTGATTGTAATCATGATGCTCAGCAGGGCTCATGTTCTCTTTGTCAGCCTTCATCTTATACGCAACACGACGTTTCCTGTTCCTTTCATCCTTCTTTTCAGCCGACATGGTCCGCTTGCTCCTTCGCTATTCCTCTGTCATGGACGCATACCTCGCTCTATCCCTCTGTCTTCTATGCTCTATACTATCAACGTCTGGTCTACCTAATTTCCGTCAAATTTCAGTGAATTGGACAGGATCAGAATGCTATGCACGTGAAATCATTTTATTTACCTTGATTGTTGTTGTTGACGTTTGTCAAGTCTGTAAAAGGACGTGCACCAAACTCTCTAGAATCCATCGATGTTTTATCTGCATAATGTAGGATTATGAAGATGTTCAATGCCAGAATTTGCTTCCATAAAGCAACTCTGGTAGCTTATTTATTGAATACTAAATATACTAATCATGCTTTGGCTTTGACCACAATATATCAATCATTTAGTCCCTGTCAAAACAGTTATATTTAAAATAATGGCAGCGCACAAGACATGCTCGTTGATGTAAGTAACCTGAATGCTTAAGTGCAGCATCCAGTATTAATAAATCAATTGTCACTGATATATACTTGGACGACACAATAAATATGCTCGAACATAATGAAATAGCCACGTCTAATTCTAATGCTATGTACGAAGATAAATCTGCTCCAAATTGAAAATTGATTAAGTGAATAGTGATAAATAAAGGAGGCATCAGGTGCAAATATTATGAACATCCAAATATTATGCACAATATATAAAAGGCTGACAGCATCAAAATAAGACATACAAATTACAATTCGAGGAATGTACAGAGTAGTAAAGGCTGACAATGCTGCTCTCCGAATGACAATGTTGCTGACAAATTACAATTCGTACTGCTGCTCTCCGAAGACTGATCACAGATAAAAAAAACATATATCAGAAAAAGGTAGAAAGCCAACAACGTTATTATGTTGAATTCGAACTACTGCTCTCCGAAGACTGAGCACAGATAAGAAACATATCAGAAAGAAGGCGAGATAGCAACAGAAATTAGTTTCCCTGACACAAATTAGTTTCCCGCACCGGCATGCCCCTGAGGACCAGCAAGGCGAGCTCCGCCCTCTCCTCAGCAGCATCCAGCACCTCCTCCCTCTCGATCTCGATCCGCAAGCACCGCAGCCTGACTTTCTCTGCGGCACCGGCATGCCCCTGAGGACCAGCGCGGCGAGCTCCGCCCTTGCCTCAGCAGCATCCTCCAGCTCCTCCCTCTCGATCTCAATTTGCAACTACCACAGCCTGTCCGCACACATTCAGAGACTGAATCCGCAAGGTGGGGTTCAGCCGCCATGGACGCCAACGCCAGCATCCTCGGCGGCGCGCGCGCCGTGTCCCGGAAAGCCCCTGGCCGGGTTCGAGGCCGTGCTCCTCGCGCTGTACGCGCACGCCGTGGCGCAGCGCGGTGCCGGGGAGGTCGTGGCCGTATCGATCCCCAACCTCGCCAACCCGCGCCCCTACCACGACGCCAAGGTGGCACCCAAGGCCAAGCCCACCGAGATCGAGGTCGCGGTGCTCTCACCGCCGCTGGAGCAGCATGGCACCATGCGCTCCACGCGGCGCGCCCGCATCGTCGGCGCCGTCCGGGGAGCAATGAAGATTGAAGACGCGCAGGGCGGTGTCGAAGAGGAACGTGGACTGCTGCGGCAATCGGTCGAACAGGCTGAGCGCGTAGCCGAGGTGGCGTGGGTTCGAGACGCAGCTGGCTAGGGAGTTGAGCAGGTGCCCAGCGGGTGGGCGATCTTTCCGGATGCTATGCGGAGGGCGTGGAGCTGGGATGCTTGCCGCACGGAGCGAGGGGTCGGCCATGGCGACGCCGGCATGGCACATTGGCACAGCCGCCGCGAGCAGCCGAGGAGAGGAACGGAGGAAGAGCGTGTGCGGGGCGCGGGGCGGTCAAAAGCTCCATCTCGGCGCGCCCGCATCGTCGGCGCCGTCCTGGAGCTCTACAGCGGGGAGAAGATTGAAGACGTACCTGGTCGGCGATAGAACCCCAGCATGGCACGAACTCTCCTCCGAGGCACGGAACTGGCGGCGGAACCCTCGCAGGAGGTGAGCTCGCGCGGGGAGACGTGGGGTGAGGTCGGCGTTGTTTGAAAGATCGTGGACGCCGCGCGCGAGGGGAGAGGAGACGTACGACGATAGCGCGTGAGGGGAGGGAGCGACGTAGGACGAAAAACGGCTACGGTGAGGATCGGCGAAAAGACGTACCAAGTTTTTGACCCTCTTACGTGCTTTTTAGAGTAGAGATTTGTCCATGCCTGCATAGGGCTAGGAACTGTCATCTCTGGTAAAAAGCTTCACATTTTTCTTTCTATGTGCATCTGCATGCTAGCTTATTGCTTACAATACTTTCCAATACTATCTCTACTAGCTTTGCTTTTGTAGTTAATCAATCCAGAATTCCCATTAGCTTTAACACATCAGCACATGATAATTGGCTCTTCTCCAATATGGATTTGTCTGTCAAAATCCGATGTCAACGGTTTCTATTTCAAACATATGATGAAATCCCAGGTGTCACAGTTAACCGTACAGATATGAATCTTTGTTTTTCGGAAATCAGCAGTACCCCGCTAGGCACTAGGTAGTTCAATGTGCAGAGTGCATGTTCATATTCGGCTGCATTGATGGCGCTAAATGTTTACATGGACTCAAATGGCATTCAACATTTCCATCTATCCTTGCTCCTAACGTGGCTAGATTGGCGATAATTTACTTGGTGGTGTTTTTCTTGACAAAAATTATTTCGATCAGTACAACTGTGACAAAAAATATTTCGACCAGTACAGTTGTGGCAACCACAGAAAATTGAATTTACTCATGCAGTTGGTTTCTCCACAGCAAATTTTACTGAGACTAGCACATGGGTACTATTGTTTATTTTAGCTACAATATTTCTCATATTTCTGCACATCCAGAGTAAAACAAATTAATCACTTCACACATCTGATAGAATGTCGAAACAATACGAGGAATTCAGATATCTCCTTGTATTCAAACAGTATTAGGCCCTTTGTCTAGTACGGAGTAGATACTATCACTTATTCAGTTATACCAAGTTAGTTCATCACAGCCACTCTTCTCACTACACATCAATTGATGATAATTTGTATGATAACTACCTTCGTAAAATATAATTGAGGTATGCACGATAATTCAGCGTTGAAGATACTAGATTATTAGGGTTTTTTTTCCCTTCTAATATCCAACTTTTAGGGCTAGTTTTGGAGCCAAGTTCCCCGCCGGGTTCCCCGTCGTTTCCCGGGGCGAGAAACCCGCGAGGCAAGCTGCTCTGGTACATCTACCGTGGCCTTTGGAAGCCCATGATACGGGGAATCACCGCTCACTTCCCTCCGTTTTCGGCGTGGAAGAAATCCGCGAGGCATGTGGTTGGGAGCGCTTCCCTGGCTCCCTGCCACGGTGTCCTCTCGGCTCTCGTCGTCGCCGCCAGCTATGCTCGTGATGCTTTTGGGCAGTCCGTGGTCAGCACCGCTCCGCCGGAAAATATTTCCAAACAGCAGCAGGATAATTCTCCCATTCGGGGATATCGCCAGGGGGAATCGGTGATCCAGAAATTTCCTCGTGAGGGGCTTCCTTCCATGAGTTAGTGAGCACCTGCTGCCAAACTAGCCCTTAATTCCCATAAAAATTTGTGTGCAACTCATTAGACTCTGTCATGGATGTATATACAGAGAGTATGCAGCATCCATTTCCATGTAGCCATCCTTCCACGTCGATCTGCCTTCTACCTTGAACTGGTATATTCAGTGAAGCATCCAGAGCAGGAGCAATTACAGCTTCTTTCTCCTCTGCTTTTTCTCCAACATTTTCTTATTTCCTAGTTATCCACATAGCTTCGAGTAGTCCTATCTTCTGACAGCATCTTAATATGGATGGATCTAGCAATAGCAAAACTGACGCAAACAGGCTATAGAAGCTTCAGTTTTGGAAGCCAGCTTAATTTACTTAGCAGCGTATCCTCGTGCTAGAAATTATTTGGCTCTAGTTTGATCCATCTTGGTGGGATGATAAGTTATTCACTTAAACAAAATGCAAATAGAGCGGTTCTTTACACTGCCCACCTGAGCGCCGGTTTTTGGGTGGGTTTCGCTGAAATCTTGTGCTACTCGACCGGGTCTGCTCATTTGGGTCTCTGTTTATCTCGATACAATAGCAGGTTCTTTGGAGTTACTCAGGCTCCACCACTCTTGTTTACGACGAACGAGATGCAGGCAACACCACTTCAGTCACTCAGACCCAAATAATATGACTTGTTTTTTGGACGTATGTTGCTAGTAGCATATCAGTTTAACTTATAAGTTGTATACCACACATAGCTCACCAAAATTGCCTCCATTGATGCAACCAGTATGGCTTATTATATACTTGTATTGCACATAGAGTCTACATAGTATAACACTACTTATTTCATGGGAGATCTGGAAGGAGAAAAACGCGAGAGTTTTGAGAAGGCAAGAGTCAACAACCATTTCGCTTCTGGGAAAAATCAAAGGCGAGTCCGCATCATGGATTATGGCCGGGGCGAAAGACTTAGCGAGTTTACTAGAGAGAGAATAAGTTTATCATTTGTAATCCCGGCTCGCCATGAAAATTGTTAGCGACAAACCTGGATCATAGACTGATTCTTTAGGCTGTTAGATCATCTACTAACCCACGACTTAGACAGTTAGCAAGCTGTTAGTTAGTTAGCATTTTCAGTGGCTGCCCGAGACTGTCGGACGAGCCACAGTGCAAGGCACATGTACAAATACCTGAGAGTTCGATCAATGTCTATTCTCTCCTCCATTTTCATGGTATCAGCTTAACAAACCGATCCTATTCTTCCGCTGCTTCTTCCTCCTCCGGCTCCTCTCTCCCATGGCGCACAGTCCATCGTCTTCCTCCTCCGGCTCCTCCGCCACCACTGTCCACGACATTAACCCTCTCAATGTCGCCCCACCGATGCCTGTCGCTGCCTCCACTGTCCAGCTACTGAACATCCGTTCCCATCTGCCGGACATCTTGGATCTCCAAGAATCCAACTACTCCTCCTGGAGCTCCATGTTCGATCTCACGTTCCGCAAGTTCGGCATCAACGATCACGTCGACGGCACCGTCGACGCGCAGGCTCGCCAACACGACGCCGCGTGGACCCAGATCGATCATTGCATCGTTTCGTGGATCTATCTCACCGTCTCCAAGACGATCCGCGACATGGTGTTCCAGCGCCGCACCACGGCGTTCTCCCTCTGGACCAGCGTGCGTGGCCTCTTCCTCAACAACGCCACGCAGCGCGCCGTCTATGCCCTCCAAGACTTCCATAGTCTTCAGCAGGGCGACCTCTCTGTTGGGGACTACTGCTGCCGCATGAAGCGCCTCGCCGACACCCTCAACGACGTCGGTCGCCCCGTCACCGATCAAGACCTCGTCGTCAACACTCTCCGCGGCATCAGCTCCAAGTTCTCCAATGCCCTTGGCGTCATCAACGCCATGAACCCTCCTCCATCGTTCCTGTGGGTGCACAACTACCTTCTTCAAGAGGAGACACGCATCGACCGCACACACAAGATGGAGGCCACCAACGCGCTCCTCGCCACGGCTTCCGACACCTCCACCGGTGTTCCGGGTGCCACGGCGCTCCTCGCCGCCGGGTCTCCCTCTGGCGCCCCCAAGCTGCCAGGCTTTTCTCCGACCAAGACCGGCAATGATCGCAAGAAGAAGCGCAAGCAAAACGACGGCAAGCCCCGCGCTTCCTCTGGATCATCACCGACACCTCAGGCGCCACAGCAACCCACCTGGGGCGCGGTCCACCCCTGGACCGGCATGTTCCAGGCCTGGCAGATGCCCCCGGCCAACTGGCGTGCTCCGACCAACGGCGTTCCCTACAACCGCTCCGGCGCTCCACCCCAAGCCATGATTGCCACCGCGCCAGCCACTCAACCACAATAGTACACCTTCGGTGCGCCGCCCAACCTCTACACTGCGCTCCATGGTCAGCCATCTTCCACAACCAACTACAATGGCAGCGGTGACTGGTTCCTTGACACCGGCGCATCCTCTCACATGGTGATGAACCCCGGTATTTCTACCTCTCATCCCGTCCCTCCTAACTCAACTCAGATCATTGTTGGTAATGGTGCACCCCTTCCTGTGACACACACCGGCAACATCTCTGTTCCCACTTCCACTGCACCCCTCAAACTTAACAATGTTCTTGTTTGCCCTTCCTTAATTAAGAATCTTGTATCCGTTCGTGCCCTTACTCGTGATAATCCAGTCACCGTTGAATGTGATGCCTTTGGATTTTCCATTAAGGATCTTCGAACGAGGACGGTGCTGCTCCGATGTGATTCGTCCGGTGATCTCTACCCCCTCAGCGCTGCGCCTACCACTCACCACAGCTTCGCCGTCAGCACCTCGTCCAAGCTCTGGCATGCTCGCCTCGGTCACCTCAGCAACAGTTCATTGTCTACCCTTCTTCGTTCATTTCCTTTTTCATGCTCTCGTTTAGATGATCATGCCTGCCATGCCTGTCGCCTTCGGAAACATGTGCGACTCCCTTTTGCTAGCTCCAACAAGATAGCTTCTAGACCTTTTGAATTGTTACACTGTGATGTGTGGACCTCTCCAGTGGTTAGCAACTCTGGCTATAAGTTTTATCTTGTTATACTTGATGATCACACCCATTATGTTTGGTCATTTCCTCTACGCAATAAATCAGATGTTTTGCCTACTATTATTTGCTTTCATGCTTATGTTCGTACCCAATTTCGAACCTCTATTGCTCAACTGCAAACTGACAATGGCAAAGAATTTGATAACCATGCTTTGCGCTCGTTTCTCTCAACTCACGGCATGATTCTCAGGCTCACGTGTCCATACACCTCACAGCAGAATGGCCGCGCCGAGCGCATTCTTCGCACCCTCAACAACAGCGTTCGAGCTCTTCTGTTCCACGCTGACGTCCCCACGACCTTCTGGCCCGAGGCTCTAGCCACAGCCACACACACGCTAAATCGCCGTCCTTGTCGCCCTCGTAACAACCTTACCCCTTACCAGCTTCTCCATGGTCAACCTCCCGATTTCGATCACCTGCGTGTGTTCGGCTGTCTATGCTATCCTAACATGGCTGCAACAGCTCCCAACAAGCTCTCGCCACGATCCGCTGCCTGCGTTTTCCTAGGCTACCCGGCTGACACCAAAGGATATCGATGTTACAACCTCGCCACTAATCGCGTGATCATCTCACGCCATGTTTACTTCGACGAGGTCGTTTTTCCCTTCAGGTCAAAGCCCGCGACGGTTCCTTCCTCGACACCATCGTCCATCGTCGAGATGCTGCCCATACCTCCGCCACGGCGTGTCGCGCCACCAGCACCACCGACGCGTTGTCACGCCCCACCGTGCAACGCGCTGCCGCCTGCCGTGAACGTGTACACGCCTCCAACGTCGCCAACGCTCTCCTCGTCGACCTCTCCTGCAGGGCCTACATCGACATCCCCCGTGACGCCCACGTCGAACGTGCCTACGACACCGCCTGCATCAAGGTCGCACACCGTGCCTGCGACATCCTCCTCGCCTGCGCCGTTCAACGCACCTTCGTCCGCAACGTCTACGCCAACGACCACTGGGCACGCCGAACCGTCCTCGACTTCGTCAGCGCGTGACCATCTCACGCTCGAGCCAACGGTGCACTCCATCACGGCACCACCAGCTCGAACGTCGACTGCGCACCGACACCCGATGGTGACACGGGCTCGTGATGGGATTTCACAAACCCCATCCACGCTACGCCAACCTCGTCACCGCACCCGAGCCTCCACCAGTTCCCTCGTTAATCCGGGCCGCCCTGCGCGATGACGGCTGGCGGCGCGCCATGCAAGACGAGTACGACGCCCTGATGCTCAATGGCACATGGCAACTTGTACCCCGTCCCGACGGCGCGCGAGTCATCTCCAGCAAATGGGTGCTCAAGAACAAGCTCAACGGATCCCTCGAACGTCGCAAGGCCCGTTGGGTCGTGCACGGCGACCATCAACGTCCAGGCCTGGATTTCGAGCAGACCTTCTCTCCCGTCGTCAAGCCAGCGACCATTCGCACCGTCCTCACACTAGCTGCGTCCAATGGGTGGCCCGTTCATCAACTCGACGTCAAGAACGCCTTCTTGCACGGCGAACTTCACGAGACGGTATATTGCCAACAGCCCACGGGCTTCGTTGACAGCGAGCATCCGCATTACGTGTGCCTCCTCTCCAAGTCGCTATACGGTCTGCGTCAAGCACCGCGGGCATGGTACCAATGGTTTGTTGCCCATCTCCACTCCATCGGCTTCGTCACAACGGGATCCGACACGTCATTGTTCGTGTTGCGACGTGGCTCCAACACAGCTTGGCTTCTACTCTACGCCGACGACATCGTGCTAACTACGTCGAGCACGGCGTTCCTGCAGCTCATCATCACCAACTTGAGCGCTGCGTTCGCCATGAAGGATCTTGGATCCTTGAGCTACTTCCTCGGCATCCAAGTACGGCGCACCAAGGATGGCTTTCTTCTTCATCAACAGAAGTATGCCGAGGAGATCCTTGCTCGCGCCAGCATGGCAAACTGCACACCGTCCGCGACACCAGTGGACACCAAGGCCAAGGTCTCGGCGACAGATGGAACACCGCTCACGGACAAAATATTCTACCGCAGCATCGCTGGCGCCCTGCAGTACCTCACTCTCACTCGACCAGAGTTGGCGTACGCAGTACAGCAGGCCTGCCTGCACATGCACGCGCCGCACGACGTCCACTGGAGCATCATCAAACGGATTCTTTGTTACATTCGGGGAACAACAAATCATGGTGTTCTTCTCCGCGCGTCCTCATCCACGGCTCTCACAGCTTACACCGACGCGGATTGGGCGGGATGTCCGGACACACGCCGGTCGACTTCAGGCTTCTGCATTTTTCTTGGCGACGCCCTCATCTCATGGTCGTCTAAACGACAGGCTGTTGTGTCGCGTTCATCAGCCGAGGCAGAATACCGCGCCGTTGCCAATGCCGCTGCGGAATGCTGCTGGCTCCAGAACCTGCTCTCTGAGCTCAGCATCGTCCTCAACAAGGCCAGCATCATCTTCTGCGACAATGTCTCCGCGGTGTACCTCTCCGAAAACACAGTTCATCACAAGAGGACCAAACATGTCGAGTTGGACATCCATTTCGTCCGGGAACGAACTGCGCTTGGACAACTCAGGGTTCTACATGTGCCAACACAACATCAGTTTGCCGATATTATGACCAAGGGACTGCCCACATCTCTCTTTGAAGATTTCAGGAACAGTCTTTGCATCCGATCAACCGATGCAAGGACTGAGGGGGGGGGTGTTAGGGACAAACCTGGATCATAGACTGTTTCTTTAGGCTGTTAGATCATCTACTAACCCACGACTTAGACAGTTAGCAAGCTGTTAGTTAGTTAGCACTTTCAGTGGCTGCCCGAGACTGTCGGACGAGCCACAGTGCAAGGCACATGTACAAATACCTGAGAGTTCGATCAATGCAAACCGTCGAGCATTCTCTCCTCCGCTTTCAAAAATGACTTGTAAAACTTCTTCTATATCAATTAAATAGGCATGGAAAAGTATTACACATAGAGTCGACCAATATTAACTTTGGGGCAATAGTTAGGACATCTGAAATTGATGATTAGCTAGCGTAAATTATGTCTCAATGTGGAACTGTACTGTGTTTTCAAAAAAAGAAAAGTAAAGCACCAATGCGTGTATACGTTCACTTTTGTGTTTGTGCAGGAGAGCCGTGTCAACTGATCAAACCACTACAATTCACCTTTTTAAGCCAATATGTCCCCTGAGTTAAAAATAGCTGACAGAAACACACTACCACCTTATAAATCCCACTCGCTGGCTCACCTCTGATACAAATAACCTGCCCAAAAAAGCTGATCAATAGCATCAGCTCCTACTCTGGATGATATGCATGTATCTTAATCTCATACTTGTCCGTGGACTGCATCACTGCACTTCCATGGTCATAGTCGTTCAAGGGTGTTATTGTCCAGTGTTTGGGTTACAGGGAGTGCCGTGGTAAGAATAGGAGGCATCTGGAACTCGACACCCACATCAATGTATACTGTATGGGTGATGCTTCCGTGAAGAAGACAGAAAGAGATACCCACATACAATTAGAGTACAGATTCTTGAGGAGACAAACTACAAACTTGTTCTCAAGCGATATGCCAGAGCACATGAAAAAACCTTGATGCATGGTGAGTGGAGTCAAGCTAAGTCTGCTGGTGAGTTTCTTGGAATTTCTTAAGAAGCTACAAGGGCACTCTCAGCCTGTTAGATTTCCTAATCGTCAGTCCATCAACACTGATGAATTATGTAATGATGATGTTTCCACGAGGAAGAGATCAAGAGTGTTGAGCAAAGTGTTGTTCAGTAATGAAAGGAAGAATTCGATCGTATTGATTTGTGTAGGGAGCTTGAAGGTTATGGCCAGCAATCTTCGCAAAACCTCGAGTGAAGCTTGAAGGTGCAGTTTGCAAGCTATTCGATACCTCCAGACAGTTCTTGAATCTTTGAGTCCAGGTCAGGATGCTTAAGCATGGAGACAAGAAGCATCGGACGGGGTCAGCTTCGAGGCAAGTCGAAGCGAGTTTCATAGATTCATTCATACCCATCAAGACATGATGAGAGATAACGAACATGAAGTGGAGCATAAGGGACAACTTCGGGTCGTGATCGCGATCACCCGGAGTGCATGGCTGTGTTCAGATGGGTGGGAGGAAAAAGTACTTTTAGATAAATAGTGCACTGGGAAGCGTGTTCTGTGAGGGAGGTGAATAGGAAAAACTTGTTGGAGAAGTAGAAGTTTTTGAATTTGAACACAGCCCATTAAGTCAAAGGTCGAGGTTCAACTCCCAATGACGGGAAACAACAGTCGATTGTGTAAGTTGTATCTTAGCTGTAATGGCAGGAAGTAACAGTCTCATCATATCATACGAAGGTTGATCCCTATAAATAGGGTGAGGGTCCCTTTAGACAGGGGCATGTAATCTTTTACTTGAGAAACAAAGCTTTCATTTCGTTGTCTGTACTATTGTGAATCATGTACCAGAACAAAGAGACACCCACAATTAGACATCCTTGAGGAGGTTAAGATCAGCTTGAGCATCTCCATCCGATGGATCCTGATGTCGTAACCTGCCCAGCTAACCCCTCACCACTGCTCTTGGCTACCTTCATGGCTGCGTCCACGAAGCGAGCTTATCCCTCCTCTCCTCTGTTTCTCCTACATTTTCTTATTTTCTATCTATAGACATAGCTTCGAGTAGTTCTCTGTCTTCTTTCACACAGCACAGCAAGTTTTTGTTAACACGCAGGCATCTATATGGATGGATGGATGTAGCAAAATCGATATGAAAAGGTTGTAGTACCTTCAGTTTTTGGAAGCTAGATTAATTAGCTTGGCAGCGTATCATTCTCTGAAATTGTTTGCTCTCGTTTGATCCATCTTGCTGGAATGATCTGTTATTCACTTAAACCCAAGTGCAAATAGAGTTCTTTTTACAGCCCACCTGAGAGCCGGTGCCTCTCCCTGAGCCTAGGGTGTGCTGGGTTCGGTTTGCGTGGCTTTCAGTGAAATCTATTGCTGCTCAGGTCTGCTCATTTGGGTCTTTGTTTATTTCGATGCAATAGCAGCTAACGCTGTTCTCTTTGTCGATCCCAGGAACTGCTTAGCTTGATCGATTCTTCTCATGTGCTTTGCTCTATTGTGCTTTCTCTTTATAGGGTAAAGTTTAAATTTTGGTAATATGATGCTAGAGCACTACACGTAAAGAACAAGCAAAGGACCCACAGGTTCTCTGGTTTTGTAATGTTCGGATTCTGCAGGGACGGCAATAGCTCATCTTGGTTTCTCTGATAGGCAGCTCGTAGAACAATTTAATTATCTTGTTCGTTCAGCTACAAAGCAATAGCACTACTTTGTTCGATCAATGCTCTGCCTGCGTGTGAAGGAACAAGGACACTATCAACAGCTTTTCTTATTCTGTCTTTAATTTCAGTGGTAGAACTACGGTACTACACATCTTTGGTTCTAATCGTCAACTTGTCTACTGACTTTTTCTGTCAATTAGCGGTTCTTCCCTTGCTACTCTGTATATTTGTCTGCAGGCTGCAGCTATTTGCCTGTAGCTATGCTACAACAGCTGCAGCTTGCAGTATATTCTCGGCTCCCAGAAGCTCACATACCCAAAGAGCTGCTATCTGTTCCTTCAGTCCATCTCTGTTTCTCTTTATCCTATCTTAGCCGCAGTGCAGCACGAACTTCTTCTGCATAGGCAGTTAGGCTTGCTTCTTCATGATTCCGAAACATCTTGTTACCTCCCATTCCTACCTGTTATATCTTTTAAAAGTTGACCAGCAGAAGAGAAGATCATCTTGATAAAACAATGAGAGAAAGGCGCTACTAAAACAAAAGGTGAACTAAAGACATAGGTGAATTGTAGTTGGATGGAACGTTATACAAGATAGCAGAGATGGACTTCTTGGTTGCCCTGGGTTCAGAAAATTGAGGACGCTCCAGCCCCAGCATATTCCTTTCAAGAGTTCCAAAAAGATTTTAACGAATAACCACTAGTACCTTGTTGTTACTACCGCTATAAAGTGCCCATTTAGTACCAAGTGGGTGACCTGTACTAAATACGAGACTTTAGTTTCGGTTTTCTATTTCTGGCTCTAAAAGGCATAATAAATTGGGTTTCAAGCTGGTGCTAAAATTGGATTCTCCAGGAGTAATATAGCCACACATGTGTAATGCAACACCATAGGACAATCTAAGTTGTGACAGAATGATTATAATGTGGGTAACAGAAAGTTATTATAATTGAAGCAACAGGCAAGTGCTGCAAGCTTGAAGCAGGACAAATTTCTAAATTAATAGAACCATGCAGAAAAGGAGGCACAAGGTCAGGTTGGCGAATAGCAGCTAAAATAATGGGCTTAGGGCACATACAACGCCACGACGTCTGCCATAGACATGCACTGCTTTTTTACAAAATACCACTCGTGCGACTGTCTTCTCATCCTCTCCGTCATCTCATTCATCTACTAGTCGCGTTCATGCTCCAGCCCGGAGAGACAGCTCGGAGCCCGTTGTAGAATGAGATGCGGGAGATGACGAGAGGCAAAGATCCATTGCACGCGTGCGAGGGATTTCGTTTGGCGCCCAAGGTTCGCGCCATTTACTTCCCCAAATCCTCTTCCTCCTCATACATACTGACTGTGCCCTCCCGATCGAACCATAGATCGAGGCCCAATGTCGCGGCAGGGACGAAAGGCTGATGCAGCTCGGGTGTGAAAGCGAGGTGCAGTGGCGCTCTTGCGGAAGGATGCGGCTGCCCTGTTGCCCAAGGTCCCGGTGCCGGAGGAGAGGAGTCCAAGATATGGCATGGCTACTCCAACAAGATCCTTCACCGACGGCAGCTTCTACTTCAACGATAGCGCCGGCGACTTCTTCAGCAGCCCTGGACATATCCACCAAACCATGGAATGCTCAATCTTCAGATCCTGCAACGTGTTACTCGCTCAATTTTTCTCAATGTTCTTCAAATCCTGCATGATTTGGCATGAATGGTTGAGTATGATTTTGTTTCCTTGATGGATTCAGTAACGGCTGAGCAGTAATTAATTTTTCTGTTGAATTATGTAAGATTGTTTGGCAGTAGCATGTTGGATTGTAGGGCTGGGCATTCGTTACTAACCGAACCGAACCGAAAGAACCGACGAAGTTTGGTTCCTACAAAACAGGTATCAATGGACTGTGTAGGATTAATGGAAGTTAGCTGTAACACCCCATGATGCCACCACCCTAGGATGCTATTAAACACACCAAACACTGACCAAAAAGTTCGACAGCATCTCCTCTAAAATAGGAGCATCACGGAAGAAACAAATAAAGGATATCTAAACAAATAAAGCACACTAGCATAAGTGAAAGATCCTAACATAATATACAACCGACCATAGGCATTGCTTAACAAATCTTAGCTAACATTAAGAAACAAGCAAGTTCTCATAGATAAGGACTAAATTATTACAACACAACAACATTAGAGGTTTGATTCGTGGAAAAGGTGTGACGTGCTCCTACTTCCCAATCCCTTCTAGCAAAGCATCCATCCATCAAGTACCTGAGATGATAAAAGGAGGGGGTGAGATATAAAATCTCAGCAAGTAACTAGCTTTAATAAGCTATTCACACTACAAGTTCATTAGACAATGGTTTAACGGTTACAAGCAAGCAAAGCTCCTCCAAAAAAAATAATAATAATATCATCTTCATCACCCTTATACATAAATAAATCCAAATCATCGCCAAACCTTGGAGAAGATTTGCTTCTCACCACCATTGCCAAGTGAAAGCCATAGAAAACCGAGAGCACCAAAAAATAATGCAAGTGCAATGCAAATGTCATGTCTCTTGCCTTCATACTCAACAAAGTATGAAGCTGCATCGTTATGCCCAATAAACGATGTTGTACCGGTACGGTCGCGGCTATCAAGTGGCGACATAACTCCATATGACATGCATTACGATGCAATGAAATGCAATGCCAATAAGATTATATAGAGAGAGTATACACTACATATACCAGAAAAGTCTCTCCTCATATGCCATCGTAAGCCTCATACTAAATATTCCAACAAGAGCTATTACCAAGTTGTAAATTAAAGACAATGCGTATGTAATAACAACATTAACATGCTCATAAATCTATATTGGAACGAATCATATTTGATAAGTCATCATACTGAAATTTTAAGGTAGGGGTAGAATAAATAGCAAATTAGAACTTGTAGCAACCACCGCTACGTTACTTGCCTCCAAACGAAGGAGACAACCACCCTAGGCATGATCCGAACTGTTACCACCTTCTTTGGCATAATAAGATCAGAATCGACACTTAAACAATCATATACGTACAGTAGGAAAGACACCCATATAGCCAACTCATCCAACAAGCAACAACAAAGAGCAAAGGCTAGGCTAACTGCAGTAGGGCTCCTTAACTTTTTCGTATCTTTTAGTATATAAACCCTATGACAGCAAAAAAAATACTCTTTAGAAAGCTAAAAGGAAGTAGTAAAACTTTCTTTCAAGCATACTATTTTTATCTTGATGTTAAGAGGGGCACTGCACCCGACCACAGAGAACATAAGCTGTCAGACATTTCGGGCAGCAGCACATAAAAACATCATATCTCCCAAACCCTTTGTCCACAAATTCTGAAATTTCGACAGCGAGTACACCATTGATCAATCTAAAACTTTTATATTTTGAGTTTCCTCTAATTCCTCATTTAAGCTCACCTAAACAAATGTGTAACCTTCTACTGTCAAATATGAACATTCAGAAACTTGGAGATATACTCCACCAAAAATAACGAAAATTGGACAGCAGCTGCGTTTCTCAATCCTCTACAACTTTCTTATGGTCCACATTTAGACGAAAAATCGTTTGGGTCACAAAAAACCCCACGAACAGAAGTACTGCCCGAGCTACAGGACAGCAGCACCCAAATCTATCGTCAATCCTTGTTTGCCCCCTTAAATCCACTAATCCCCATGAACAAGAACCACATAAAAGCATCAATTAGCAGGGGATTAAGCAGATTTAACTCACCTTGGTTGTTCCCTAACCCTAGGGCAGCGGGATTGGGATGGGGAAGAGCAAATCCACCCCAAAGAGGCACCTCATCTTGATCCGCTCCTTCCCCTCAATCCATATTTCCCCTTCCCCCTTGCTTGCTGCTGCTATGGAGGAGATACAAGGGAGGGGAAGGTGCTGTGGAGAGAGACGAGAGGGAGGAGAGCGTGCAGGAGGAAGAGAGGGGGGAAATTTTGGGCTGGCTGGATGGGCTTTTAGCCCACTCATAAGTTGTTTGTTTTTTTTCTTTTTTTTTTGGTATTACATTAGCATACTATACTGCTAGTTCCTTCTGCTACCATCTGGTGATACTAAAATTCGGGATCACTAGTGATGTATATAAGTTTAGCTTTCTTTTTTTATTCTGCAAGAAAATACTCTGGGAGCGTGGCCGCATATTTGTAGGTCCCTTTTCAGCACTAGTGATGTTCAATGTTCATGGAAAATGAGGGCTCTGTTTATGTGTTTAGCAGTGTTGTGAAGGGTAATATTTTTATGGTTCAAATCAGAACAATTCCAAATGCAGTGAAGGGCAGTAGTGCTATCTGTCTTTGAAATATAGTCTTTGAGTGAAGCACTATTTCTTGGCTTATAATTACAGGGGAACAAATGCAACACCACCAGGAGGGTTCACAAGTTTGATCGAGCCCAACATGTCGCAAAATTTTATTTTTGGTGGACAAGCTTCTCATGTTGCACCATTCAAATCGCCGCGGAATATGCAAGATGAGCAAGATGTACAATCAGAAGAACAAATGTCCACTCCTATTTCAGCAAAGGACAGCAACGCATATGTTAATGTTGACAGTGGAGGCACCTAGGACCGAGAAGCGAATCTCTTGGACTCAAGAAGAAGATGTTCGGATGGTGAGTCTCTTGGCAATTTCAATTACATTTGTACTACTGGCTTACAACCACCTTTTGTCTCTTGGCAATTTCAATTACATTTGTACTACTGGCTTACAACCACCTTTTGTCTCTTGGCAATTTCAATTTCAATTTCAATTTCAGAGTATGATGTTGAGACTTACAACCACCTTTTGTCAATGGATTAATCACTGATGTCTGATGAAGAAAAGTTAGATCATGCAAATACTATGAACTGTTTGAAAAAGAAACTGTTTGAGAATTGAGGTTAGTTTCATGAAAAAAGAAACTGTTTCTAGCATACATTCTGTTATTTTGGAAATAATCATGAAATATGTCATTTCAGATTATGAAATCTGTCATTTTGGTGATGGACATGCCTCTGGTGTCTGATCAAAGGTGCTGATCAAGGAGTATTGAAGGCATTTTCAGATTATAAAATCTGTTAGTTTGTCTGTCTTTTTTTTTTTGCTGTGAGTCAAGTGTGAACTGAATTGTCATGTTAAATGCAATGTGAAATGAAGTGTCATGTTAAATGAAATGTGTACTGAAATGTCATGTTAAGTGGAATGGGAACTGAAGTGTCATGTTTATTTTACGAGTTTACGTATTGTGCATTGTCTCATGTATGCAATAAAATGTCTATAAAGATAAGTATGCACTAGATCACCATAATTTGTATGTCAAAGCATGAATTAAACATCCTAAAGACACGAGTTCATATGGATTGGTGAGTCCAAGTATAGGATGGATGTGAGTGTAAATAGAAAAATAGTGTACCGTACAAGCAGTAAAAAAGTAGTATGGTAATTGCGTTGTAGACAAATTTATTGAAATATTTGTGCTAAACCAGTATAATTTATTTAAATGCTCAGTAACATGCATGGCTACTATTTATTGTCTGCATTTGGTGTCTTGAAAGGGATGTTTAACATTGTTCGATCGACATTACAGTCGGCTCTTTAATAGTACTCTCTTGTATAAATATATACACTTGATTTCTTACAATCCAAAGGCACACAGAGCTTATATTTCCAGGCCTTCTTGGCTCATCGAAGGGCTTTTGGAGGTAAGGAGTCTTTGGGCATACACAGTGGTTGTCCAAACCGAGTACAGAAACTGTTTCTCAGACGCTCAATCGATCATGGTAGCCTGGATCTTCGTGCCAGATTCAGCACAATTCATGTGGTTGGAACTTTGCTGATACTTCGCATTCCTATCCGTGTTGTATGTGTATATCGCACACGCGGAGGGGAGGGGGGGGGGGAGGGGGGTTGGCACATTTGGTGCTATGCTGGAGGGAGGGAATGGTATGGCAAATCTCACTTGTTGAAGTGACTTTGTGTCGGGTGTCTAGCTTAGTTGCTAACCAGGCAGCGGAGGAGAAACTTTTATATACTGAAGATTGCAAGATTAATTGGGCCTAGGCCAACTAAATTAATTAGTCAATTGAAACGCAACTATACTCCCTTGGTATTGTAAATGAAGTCATCCTCATATTATCCTAAGTCAACCTTTTTTAACTCTGTCTATAAATATTTTTTATGTGTTAACTTTAGAATTGTGAAAATGTATGAGTATATTCATATTTAAATATAGTTTCATAAAAGAACTCGTTAAATATATCTACAAATATTGTATAACAAAAAGCATTAGTAGAAGATATGTTCTGGAGAGTGGTGACCGTGTCAATGTCCTAAATGACTTCTTTTACAATACGGGAGGAGTACGTTTCCACCATACGTTGTCTCCAATGTATCTAGGAATCCGTGTCACCAGAGTATTGCCATCCCATTATACTTTTAGTTGAGAAATACTTTACTCGTTCTTAAATATATCGTTTAGGATAGACAAGTTAGTTCAAAAACGAATTCTAAACGTCATATATCAATATTAGAGGGAGTAAATGCAGGTTTTTATTATTCTTATGTCTTGCGAAGGATATTGCAGGCATTGTTTCAAATTCTGTGATACTGGTGAATTACGGATCCTACATTGTTGCTCGGAAGTTGGAACAGGGACGGCTGGGGGGTGGCGGAGCTATAGCTAGACAGCTTGCACAAACTCGTCATGGATGGCATGTGTGTGCCCTGATTAGGATAGTTTTTGACAGAGGAAAATTTTGTTGTGTTAATTGGAGAGTGTTGTTTGAATGCACATGCAGGGTGCAGTCTCTGAAATACACCATCCCCAACTTCAGTTTCTTGTCCCCCACGCTACTGGAGAACCTAGCATTAATACAGGGCGCAAAGCCTCATTAGTACTGGTTATGCGTCCGGTACTGAGCTTCCCGTACTAAATGGGCAGCCGGTACTAACGGGGCCGCAGAGTCGGCGCGGTTGGCCAGTTAGTACCGGCTAGTAACAGCAGCCGGTAATAACAGATTTCGAGCAAAAGAAATAAAGAAAAAATAGTAAGCTCACCGAGAGGCTCGCACACCGCGCAACGTCGCAAGTCACGCGAATTTTTCACGCGTAACTGCGCGTGCGTTATTCGAACTCACAACCTCTGGCCTCGCACGTAACCTCCTCTAACATCCCACCTATGCATCACTTGTGATTGAGTGGGATATGTTTTCTTTTTGAACTATACCCTGCGGACCCAATTAGTACCGGCTTGTAACACCAGCCGGTACTAAATGCCAAAATTTAGTACCGGCTGGTGTTACGAGCTGGTACTAAATGCGCGGGGCCTCGGGAACCCCAGGACCATTTAGTACGGGCTCGTAACACTAACCGGTACTAAATAGTGTCATTTAGTACCGGTTGGTGTTACCAGCCGGTACTAAATGTATGGTCCGAGGGCCCTCAGAAACCCGAGGGACACGTTAGTATTGGGTTTTAAGACAATCGATACTAATGTAAGATAGACAAATGCTTGATTCTCTACTAGTGCGAGATCGCCAGTCCCACGCATGCACCATTCACTGGGTGCTACGGCACGACGGGAATGCAGTGTTTCTATTGCGGGTCTCTAGAAATTGAATTGCTCTATTTTACTGCTGGGTTGATCTGCCTCAAAACAGGCTCAATTTGCATACTGCATGTTCATATTCGTTGCAGACTAAGCAGCACGGATACGGATACGTGTATCGGTATCGGAAGGATACGAATACACGGATATGTCATTTTTTAAATAAATCCGATACGCGGATACGTTTTAATTTTTTAATAAATATATAATAATGCATATTAAATTATATAATTTGTAGATAGTAATGCGTTTTTTTCTCTAAACCTGTTGTACTGCTCCTCTCGTACGAGGGTGACAAATTTCCTTTCATTGCTAGCTAATGAGCAGGTAGTAGTGATGCCTGCTCATGACTACCCTGCTACACTGCTCGTGCTCGGACGAACCTTTCTAGTGCCGAGCACCTAGGTGTCGCACGTACCATCTCTTTGAGATGCGTTTCATACAACATACATGGACAGAATCTCTCAATATACATGCACTACTAGTTGTTGGACCTTAAGATGCCCTACATAAAGGTGCATGAGTCGACATAGTTGGACTGCCGGGTGGATACGGTGACCGATACGTATCCAAAGTTGAGTTTCAAGGCCCAATACGGCCTATTAAACCGATACGCGATGGATATGTATTGACCGTGTATCCGTGATACGTATCCGATACGCGATACGGCACCTCCTAGGAGTATCTGTGCTACATAGGTTGCAGACACAAGGGCTGCATTGAATAGTCACACGTACTTACTCTGACGGTTTGACCTACTCAAATCTTTATACGTCAATATAGCAGCCACTGCTAATTTGCTTTGTATACATTCTTACAGTACAACTGTGCTACCTCTATTTAAAATTATATGTCTAATTCACGTACGTAGCGCCCTATTAGTTAACAGGCAGTGGAATTTTTCTTCAATAAATTGTCCAAAGTACATGTAATTATATTCTAAAAAAGTCACAACAATTATCGTATGAACTTATACTTCTTTTCTTTTTTAACGTTTACATGGACTCAAATAACATGTCAACATTGCAATCCAAATGTTCTAATTTGGCTAGATTGGTGACAAAAATATATTTCAATCAATACAAATTATACAACCAACATGCACTCCAATGTAAAGGTTGTTCTTCAGAAATCCATGCAGTTAGTTTCTCCAGTTACTATGTCAGTTCCTCACAGCACTACACATCAATTGATGACATTCTGTATAATAACAACCTCGATATATGATAATTGAGGTAAGCAGCACAGGTCCACGGTGAAGATCCTGGATTATTAGGGGGTGTATTTCCTAATTTCCCCCTTCTAACATCCGACTCTTTGCTCCTGAATACTTGTGCGCAGCCCATTAGACTCTGTCGTTGATATCCAGACAGAGCATACATGCAGCATCTATCTCAATTTCACCATCCTTCCACGCCGTTCTGCCTTGTATGTTGAAATGGAACGCTTGGTGGAGGGGACGGAGCTGGTGGTGTGAAGAACTGAACATTAACAATAGATATGCTTGGTAGGGAATCCTCGAGACGCTCTACAAGATTGTCGCTAGATGCAACGAGTAGATGACTGTAAATTTGCCGATACCTCCTATTCCTAGCTAGTGCTTTCCTTCAAGACAAGTATATGTATATGTAGGCTCCTATTCCTAGCTAGTGTTTTCCTTCAAGATAAGTACTGTATTTAGTTCCAAAAAAGTACTTTTTACTTTCTATTCATTCCCCTCACATAACACGTATTCCAAAAAAAGTATTTTTTCTACCCCTCAACTAAACACAGCAAAGTATATGTATATGTAGGTAGTTCAGTTGGCAGACTTGCATCATGTGAGATTAAAACTGAAGAGTTAGGGTGTGTTTAGTTCCCCAACTCTTACCAAAAAAAACACTATTCATCAAACTTTTCTCTATTCATCTCATTCCTCCCACTCACAGAACATGCTTCCCAGCGTGACCTACAATGTTTTTCTGGATCTATAGTGTTTTTTCTCTTAATCTAAACTCACCCTTAGTTCCACATGGTAGCAGTGTATAGCTTTCCAACTATGACTACTATATAGAGCTTGTGACAAGGGAGGCAACGTGGCATGAACGTGTTTGCCATAGTATATATGGAGCACTTATTCATAGTACCTGAGAAAATAAATATATTTTTTTGTTAAACGTACTGATGGCATTTATAGGGATTGAAATTTGCAAAGCTTCACAAAGAAAATGGTAATTTGCTCTTAGGTGGTCTAAATTTTACTGAGACTGGCCCATGTGTACTATTGTATATTTAAGCTACAGTATTTCGTACATTTCTGCATATCCGAAATAAAATAAATAACTTCAAACTTCTGATAGAATGTTGAAACAATACGAGGAATTTCCGATACCTCCTTACAATCAAACAGTATTAGGCACTTTATGTACTAGAAATTCTCGCAAGATAACTCTCAAGTAAATGAACGGCATAGTTTTCCCAGTCTTAATACTAGTACCTCGTCGGCTTCTCACTTTTGACATAGCTATGTAGTGTGCTCTATTTATCAAGCCTCTCAATAACCTCCCTTGGGTCAAATTTAACGCAGCTTAGGCCTATTTCAAGGTAAATTTTTATTTGGTGGTGAAATCACTACCTGATTCCCTAAGTTTACCGGAAAACTCTAGGGAATGAAAGGCTTTGCCGAGCGTTGCACTCGACAAACGGTGCAAGGTAAATTTGTATCGGCAAAGACATCCTTGCCGAGAGTTTTTTGCCGGGAACTCGGCAAAGTTTTTGCCGTGTGGTAAAAAAACATTCGGCGAAGCCAAGATTCAAAACACTCGAAACAAATAGGAAATTTATTTTTATTGGGGGAGGACCCAACGACCAATAGCGTGCATTTTTTGCTTAGAATCCGGGAGCAACTTGAGCCGGTGGAATTCAAACCTACACTCTAGCACGTAACCTCTTCTACCACTGCACAACACTCTCTTTCACGTCCATGCGCCGATAGGATTAATCACATATTATACCAAACCGAGTGTAAATGTTTTTTAGGGGGCCTAAATGAATTCAAATTTAAAAGTTATCTAATACAAAGTTTGATAACTTTACGAAATCTACAACTTACATTGTGGTAGTTTCTCCATCCGATCTCATTTAGAAAATTTAAAATTTCAAATTTGTGAAATTTAATCTTAGTTTTCATCGACTAGATTATTCAAAAATAAACTTGTCAACTACGATAAGATCATATGCTATTCATCAACATTCAGCCCACCTCTCTTCTCCAAAATGGCCCAAACAACCCAATAATCGGCCCAAGTGGCTCCTTCACACTGGCCCACGCGAAGACCGAGTACTGACTAAAAGAGCCGGCCTCCCTCTCCTTCACATCTTGCACCTCTACAGTATTTTTCATTCCAAGTTCTACCTTTCTGGACTGGACCCATTACTTCTAAGCCCTTTATATCACGATCTACTTGTTTGCTTTAACATGTGTCATACCAGATATCTAAACAAATTTAGTTATGAAAGTGTGCCTTCTTGTTGTGGGTAAATGCTCCATGTGCAATGAGACTGCAACAGAAAGCACGCTGCACGCTCTGCGGCAATATCATTTGTATTATAATGTATTTGTGAATACAAGTTCCATTTAAATAAAATAACTTAGCTCCTGAGTACGTGGATGAAATTTGCATTGGATGTACTGAAATGTGGCAATCATTTTTATTTTCTTCAGAATATGAATCGAATTTGGATTTACTACAACTGATTTAGTTCTTCATCTATGTGCGTGTATGTTGCAAAGACCATTATTGCCTATTGAACTGATTGACACACTGTGTATGTTACATTATGATGATTTTTTTTCTCCAGAGAGATCATCTTTGGTTGATAATTGAGCTGAGAATTTTGCACTATTCTAGATGGCCTATTCCGACGACGATCTCATTGCTCAGTAGTGGGAAGAAGAGAAAGAGGAAGATGAGGGTTCTGTAATGGGACGCAAGGTAGTTCCCAGGGACATGACAATTCTTACGCTTGTATGACATGGATTACGAGAGATGCAAGACGTGTCGTGGTTCAGTAATGGGACGCAAGGTAGTTCCCAGGGACATGTCGAGTGGCCATTTGCGCATTGTGGCGATTATTTTGTTGATCCTAGCAAACACAATATGTACTTTGAAGGAGACCAAGCAACTACTTACCAATTTTATCATCGATGACACATGAATTGTTTTAGCACAAAAAAATGAAAAGTTTCGATACATTTCACTTTCGATACATAGGCTACCAGGCATACAATGTCTGTATTCTTGGCTTGAGTTCATCGGCTTTATATGGGACTTTTGGGGTCCTTTTATAGCCTAGTTTTTACCTTGGAGGTTCTATTTTACATGGATGGTTACTGTGTTGGATTACCATATTAGGTTTTATTTGCCTCCGACCCCATATTTCGGCGCCACTTACTTGCATTGCCCCCAAGATGGAATGCCCATCACACCGTGGGTCCCATCTTTCTTGTAACATTACAATAGCCCTTTTTACCCCGGGAGGCGCTTGGGTATGCTAGGGTGCCTTCATCCACTTTGTTTGTTCTCGATGCCTTTAATGGGCCTCCAAGTGGTCGGTCTCTCACAGCGTGGTAAGCTATAGGGTGTCTTGTCAGTCCTCGCGAGTCGCGACGGTACGGTGTAAACCTATCCTACTCTCATTATGGCAGGTATATGCGCCTTTTTACGGGAAAGACACGCCAAGAGGCCCTCGGCCCTGCCCTGCTCCTCTAGTTGGGGCACCTTGAGGTTTGCCGTGAGCTTCCTATGACAAAGGATGCTACCATGAGATACCTGATGGCTTTTACTGGGCGGACATGTTTATAATCGCAACCTTATTGGCCCTGTAAGGGGTGCCTCGTTTTGGAATCTTGGTGGCCTTGCTTTTTCCTTCTATCCCTTCCTTAGGGAGGACGCCCAAAGCATCAATAAACTGAGTGTTTGGCTTCAAGATGTAGCTGCCTGAGGAGATTTCTCTCTAATTAATACACTTCGTCTGTGGAATACTTACTCCCGCTCTATCAAATATTTATGGCGGATGACTTTTTCAAGACGTCTAATAATTCAATTCATTTAAAAATTAGACAAACACTATTTGTTTTTTTATTTTTTTACTACTAATGTTATTTTAAGCACAACTTAACATTTTGCTTATTTATAATATTTTTTAAAAAAGTCAAATAATCAAAGATTATCATAAAAATCAAGAACGACAAATATTTTTTGATACAGAGCAAGTATATTTTGTAGCTAAATTATTGTAACACGTGTAAAGTAGGATAGGCATCCAAAATCGTATATAGTCAAATTCAGCTCTAGCTACAATTTGAAAAAACAAAGTGCGGGTCAAATTAAATAGATAAAAGTCCCGTCCAGTAAAAATTGGGCTGTGTTCAGATTCAGGAAAAAGTACTTCTCCAACAAGTTTTTCCTATTCATCACACTCACAGAACACGCTCACTGTTCATCTCGAAAAAATACTTTTTACTTCGAGCACAGCCCACAAACCTTGGAGCACCGACAGGTGGGGCCAGACCGCCAGAGCACTGTGTCACTGTCACGGACACATCACTTCGCGGACCAAAGAACAAAGAACAGGATTTCCTCCCCCTCGCCGCCGGCGGCATGGCTCTCGCACTCCGTCACCTCCGCCACCGCCACCTCCTCCGCCTCCACCTCCGCCTCGCCGCGCTATCCACCTCCAATTCGCCTCCTGACCCCCGCGAGCTCCTCCGCATCGAACGAATCCTACACGCCCCTTCCACCGCCGCCGCCGCCCGAACCACGCAGCCCCAAGATCACCAACCCGCCGCCACCGCCGCCGGACTGCGGCACCTCCTCCACAGCACTGCTGGACTCACCGACGCCGAATCCACCTCCCTCCTCCGCCGCCTCGATGCCCCATCCACCCACCACCGCCTGGGTCGCCTCCTCCAAGAACTCGCCGGCCTCCGCCTCCGGGAGGGCGAAATCAAGGCCGCCCTGGCATCCGACGCAGAAGGGCTCCTCTCCATGCACCCCGGCGAGCCATCCCGCCTCCTCGAGTTCCTGCGGGATAACCTCAGGTGCCGGAACGCGGTCAAAGAGCAGATCCTCGCCCATGGCGCGCTCCGCGCCGCCGTCGCCGCCCGGCGGCGGGTGGAGCTCCTGCACGCGCGCGGGCTGACCCGCCACGACGCGCTCCGGGTGCTCGCCGCCGAGCCGCGGGCGGTGGTGTATCCCGTCGAGGATGTGGAGAGGAAGGTGGAGTTCTTGGTCGGCACGATGGGATTCGAGGTTCGGTGGCTCGTGCAGTACCCGGAATTCCTCGGGGTGAACCTGGATAAGTGGATTATCCCGCGGCACAATGTGGTGGAGCATTTGAGATCCGTTGGTGGGCTTGGGGATTCTGTTGAGATGAAGCATTATGTGAGGCTCAGTCGCAGGAGGTTCTACAACATGTTTGTCAAGCCGTATCCGGAATGTGAGAGGATATTTGGGGGAATGGTCAGGGAGAGGGAGGAAATGGTGGGGCGGCGGTACCCGACGGGGCTCTGGAAGCTGTTTACACCAGCGAAGCATGAGCGTACTCAGGAGGAGGTGGCGAACATGAAACTTCTTGTCGGATCACTTCGTTAGGTATGTTATGTGATCATGAGAATACCAATTCGCTTGAGTGTGGAACACAGAACTGCTCAATGGCTCAACCTAATTCTGATTGAACCAAGAAGAGATGGTTGAGAATTCCATGGTGAAGGGAACTTGCCATGGCTATAAGAGTGCAGGTGCTATTGTAACGTTCAATTGAGGTGACTGTTTGCCAACAAAATGTGGCGATTGTTGTTAATGGACATGAACATAGTGGATATGCTCAAGCATGTCATGGCAATATGTTCCAGCATATATCTCTTAAAATCCTTTGTTGAAGGTTCAATTTATATTATAATGGCTCACCAAAGTATGCTGATAAGAGAAAAGTGGATAACAAATTCAGGAAAGCTGGGAGCTGATGCAAGGACTATCTCAAGGTATCAACAAATATATGAGCAACAGTGGAAGCTTGTTGCTCTTTTTTTTTAATTTGTGATCGTCAAAACATGCTGCTGAGAAGATGTGCATGCTAAATTATAGTATACCAAAGTTTTCTTATGTATGCATTGGTGTCGTTTGTTAGTTCACAGACATTTCACTGCCTTCAATTTTGTATTGTTATGTATTTACCTTTCGTATGTGTCCCTTGCTCAACATTAGTATGAGTTATGGGTTATTTTTTTGTACTTCTGTAAAAAAGTCTTCCAATGCGCTGCTGTTGTGTTGGATTTTGTTTTGCAGGATACATATGGAGTAATGGTTATGGAATTGGGAGTATCTAATAACTTAACAAGGATAGTTGTATTACTGATACTTATTATGCCGTTAAATAATGCTAAGAAATTTTATCTTTGCTGATTGCATATGCTGATGCATCTGGAAGATGAAAAATGTTTCTTTTCCCGAATAATAGTTGTAAATGTCCAGTCTTCCGTCTTACCATTCCTCTTTGGACAGCATATTCTTGTATCTTCCCTTTTCCTTGATATGTTGCCATGTTACATGATTTCTCCATCCATGTTTCTTTATTAGGGGGAAAGGTATGAACTTCCTGCTAGCAAGTAGAAAAAACATATATCACTAACGTCTGGCCCACATAGAAAGAGATACCTTTTCATGTTCTTTTTATTTTTTCAGTTTATATCTTCTTTGTAACTTCTCTGGAAAGGCAAGAGCTCCCTTCCAAAATCCATAAGCATGTGATGTGATATTGGCGTGGCATTTTATTGTCAAAGTGGAAATTGTCCTTCTTACTTTATTTTCAAGAAAATTATGCTTGCACTTCAAAAGTCAACAGAAACTTGGACTTTTGATCGATGGTGTACACATCATAGTGGACAATGATTCACTGAGCCAGATGTATCATTCAGATCAAGTAAGAAGAGAAATCAATCTAGTATCCCAGTCCCTCCTCTAGTCCCTGCCCTTGTGGTCCAGCTGATGCCTATCAGTGAGGTTGGGCTGCTTGGATTCAGGGCCAACCAGATCCATGTTTATGACGTGCTATAAACATTCTGTTCTTTAGAACCAGACAAGTTAGAGAAGTGGTTATATCTTTAAAAGAAAGGTGTTCAGGGATGAAGGCAATATCTCCACTGCGCATAGCAATAGTGCTTTTGGCCTTAAGTTCTCTGTTTCATTTATCTAGCACTGAAACAGTGCATGGTAATTCTCTTCAGCTGTATTCTGTTCATAACTAGTTTGTCTTATTGTTGATTGTTGATGTGCGGTTGTGTTTTGCCATGTAATAGGCCTAAGAATGCTGCAGGGAACAGAAGCAACTCCAACCTCAGGTGCAACAACTCAGGTAATTAGCTCACTTTTCTGTTTGAACTTGGATACCTTGTGTGCAGCTTCTGTCAATTGTAGTAAAACTGTTACTCCCTTTGTCCCAAAACATAGCTACATTCAAGTTTGTCCTAGGTATAAATATTGATAATGTAAAAAAATGATGTTAGCATATTCATGGCCGAGCCAGCTGTCATGAGATTTAACATTTTCTATTTGAAATAAAATAATTTTAGAGCTATTGTTGGTTATAATTATAAAAATGTTTTGAATTAGGACAAATCTAAAAGAAACTGTATTATGGGAGGGAGTAGTTCCTAACTAGTCCTGCACTTCTTTCCACTGGGAGATAGTAGACACCAGATTGGAAGAAACAATAAAGACATAAAAAAAAAATTGCACCATTTTCATTCTGTCATCTCTGAAGAACACCACTGATTTGAAGTTCTTGAAACATTCAGACTAAAAATATTGATGAGACAGAATTCGTCAATGCTGGAAGCACGAGATATGTGCTCCATGAGACCATGACTACCCCTCTTATGGTGCAAACAACCGCCATTCATCATATCCTGGGGGCTTGAGATGAAAGGAAGAGCAGATAACCAAGGTGACTCGCTGATGTGGACTGTAGTTTTCATTGAACTTTCTGGCCTTCGCAAGCACTAGAAACACATGTGCGGCTTTGCCGCGCTAACCAGCCCATCAATCCCTTTGGGCTGTAGATTTCCAAAATAACCTTATAGTGTTTGACCTATTTTCCTTAAACGTACAAAGCTACATGATTTCTAGGTAGTCAGGCACTTAATAAAAGTACCAACTGCAATCGAGAGCACGCAAAAAATAAGTGGACTGATGAAACACCAGTTAAGGTTGTGGTCTGATGTTCTGAGCTAGAATCAGAGGAAATAAAGGTCACAAAATCGCTGATTGTACCCTTCCCAACCAGAGTCAGGAGTCAGGTCTGAAATAACTTAGAATAAAAGCTGGCGAAAATTCTAGTTTGATCATACACACTCTTTGTACTAATATAATTGTCGTGTTATGATTTCTAATGTAATCCTTTCTACTTGAGTATTTACAATTTGTTCCAATTATGTTTCTTAATTATGTTCAGGCTTCTCTTCCCTCTTGAACACTTGGCAACCATAGTTTAAACAGATGACTTCCCTTCATCTGATGGTTCTTACATAATAGAAGCAAAATTATGTTCACTGACATGTTAGAATTTTGTACAATACTTGACAGCCAATTGACGATGAGCTGAAATTTCAGGTTGAAGATCATGGCGTGATCTAAAATAATTGTAACGGAACCAGAGTTCCAGCTTAATTATATGAAATATGAATAGAGGCCCTGCATAGCCTCGGAGACATCCATTGAACAAAGGAGATGGCACGGATGACAATGCTGTAAGTCATTGTCACACTTATATAGGCATTTATTGAACAAGTTACAAGTGTTAATCAGAGAGGTTACAAAAGGTGAGAAAAACAATTATGGATCCATGAACCTGCCTACCAAAATGTACCAGAACTCCACAACCAAATGGTAACTTTTGGGATATGCATTGGTGCTTGGAGAGTGGCTTAATATGCAGTACATGAGTCGCTTTGTGCTTGTACCAGAACATCAGTCATACGTTCCAGCAGGCGGCAGGTATGTTCCGCCGAACAAGATAAGGGCGTGGCAACAGGTCTGCCGGAGAAGGAAACCGGGAACTGCCCGACGCGAAGACGAGAAGGGTCGGGACGATAACTAAAGTCAACGTGGCAAAATCCCATGCCCGAGCAAGAGCCCAGGATTCGGTCCTCAAAGTTTTGAGTGCCATGGACCATGGTTGTAATAGATGGATGACAAAATTAGTGTCCTATTTTCCGTTGCCAGAGCAAACATAGCAGTTTGATGAATAAATAATGTAATGCAGGTTTCTTCTTTTATCCGTGGAGCAAATATTAATAAAGTTTATGAGGCCTGATTCTTTACGAATTCGATTCTTTCAGTTTAGGGTTTTGCTATGTAATATATGAAAGAGCATCTAGGCCCCCTTTTGGTGATTAAGACAAGAACTTTTCAGTCACTTCTAGTGCCTCTCTTGCCTTTCGCCTCAGCTACGAGCACTACAATTTCATGTGGCAAGGGGTATAAGTAGCCCCCTCAACTTCTCATAGTCGTTACTACTTACGTAGAGGGACTGACTGATTCGGTGCCTCATTTGTGCCGGCACCAATTGATTCGATGCCAGGGCATTCATGCTGGGCTTTTCAATTTTGAATGTTGAACTAAATCTTATTTGAATTCAAATATATTTGTTTGGTGAATCGATGAAAAAAACCCGTCAAACCTTTAAACCCTTTTCATCCTCTCTTTCCTTTCCTTTCCTTTTGGCCCAAAACCCCTTCCCTTTCACCCAGCTCAGCCCATCTTCTCAGCACTTCACCTCGGCCCCGCTCGCAACTCTTCCTTCATACTCTCTCTCTCCCCTCCCTCCCTCCTTGAACGACAACCCAACCCTCACCTATGTAGATGGCCATATGGCCCGACGCCCATGGGCCGCCAAAAAGCACGAAATTTTGGCCGGTCTAGACACGGCACCGCGACTTTGGGCCTTAGCCACCACAATCCATATATAGTGACAGGCTTGGGCCGCTTCCTCGGTAGGTCGTGTTGGCCCAGCCTGGCATGGACGAGATCTGCCCGAGATGGCACGTCGTGCTGCCCAAGCACGCCAGCCATCTGGCCCATACAAAAACCCTAGAGCTACTCCCTATCCCACTCACATGGTCAAACCCTCTATCTGCTCACCGCCCCTCCCTTCCCCTGTCACGACTTGCGAGCAACCCTCCCTCCTCGGTCATCACCGTTGGCTCTCCTGTGTCATCCTTGCCTCCGCCCTGCCCTTCACCGTCGTCTCCTTGCTCCCCTGCCGCTACCTCCGGCCCTCCTACGTCGTCACCGGCTCCTTCCTTCTCTACGCCTCTGCCGCCTCCGCCTCCTTTCCCTGCGCCGCCCCCTGCCGCCACGCGCTCCTCTAGCCAACAGGCTAGCACGAGCATGGTCGGCACGCTGAGCGGCCCCCGTGCCACCGTGCTGTGGCGGACCACTCCGAAATTATTCCAAGTTAAGTACCCCTGGACCACTAATCAAGCAGTCAGGCACTTAATCCGGAATAAGCTGGAGTGCCGTCGGATTATACCCGATTGACCACATACTTTCACGATCGAAACAACAAGCGCGCCCACACGAAGGTGGGTTCCAGAAATTACAACATTCCACAATTTCATCATACATAATTAGTATCATAAAGTTATTACAAACCAAGTTTGAATTTCAAATCAGAGTATTAAAGTTCATTGCAGCGGAATATTAAACTAGCGACGATGCATAGTAACACCATGATGAAGCCGGCCATGGTGCTACTCCTCCCGATCCTCGGCAGAGGACGGAACCCACTCGACGTGCCATCCAGGAGGAACCTGGGTAGGCCAAGTGATGGCATCGACTGCCACATCCATCAAAGTACCTGAAATAATAGCCACAAGCAAGGCTGAGTATACTAATACTCAGCAAGGCTTACCCGTCGGGTGAAAACTACATCACCGATATCTAGACATGAGAGGCTTTTGGCTGGTGGGTTTGTTTGCCAAAAAGCAACTAAGAGTGGATCCTTACTTTCATGGTTTTAGCATCATATTCTAGTAGAATTAACCATTCTAGATTAGCATCCTCTCTAAGCATACAAGTGGTGCAATACAATTTAATACATACAACAAGTTCATCATCCTCATAGTTTCACTTGTTACTCAATGCAGCACAGCGGTCAAGCAGTCTCATTAACCGCGAGAAGCGGACAGTTCGAACCAAATTTAGCTACCTGGCCAGGGGAAACCCAACACACACGGATAATGCTTGCTATAAAAGGTACAAGCATTTCCCAACCTTTCCCATCAATCCACAATTCGGAACCGGGTCCATTCCCTTAGGATAAAGGTTTACCGCTTCACTCACGGCATCACGCATATATCCACATGTGTACGGCAAGAGAAACATAATGTTTCCAAGGAGAGATGGCTATCGACCCTAGCTGCTTCAATTAGGTACCGGGCTTACCGATTCCCATATGTCGGCATGCGTGCATTACGTTCAAAAACTTGACACACAGAACCACACGTTTCGACCTTAATCTAGTTATCATACATGGACGGGAGATCTACACATACCATCCCACCCGTCCATCCTTATGATTCCAACATAAGTAAAGACAAGCAACTCCTATATCTCGCGAGTGACAGGAAATCACTCGACTTGTAACGGTCTTAAAGGCACTGCTCCATCGTTCTTAACATACTAGTATTTCAAGTCATAGGTACTAGAATCATGCAACTAAGGTATTCAAACAACACCTAGAACATAAATGCACAAGCATAAATAAATACATAGTTGCACGAATTGAACGTTAGGTCATGCTCCGGGGCTTGCCTTCTTGAGCTAGCTGACTGTTAGGTTCCGGGTCGACCGTGACTTCGTTGGCACCGCTCTCAGGGACTCCTTCTTCGTCGGCGGGGACGAGGTGGTAGATGCCGTCAGCAAGAGCGCCTTCTACATGAGATGCATAACTTTATAGTGGCTGCCTAAGTGATCTAAAACCAAGGCCTGGAAGGCCATATTCACCTAGACATGCTAGTGTATTACTTTCTCCTTCACAAAATTAGAGGAGGGTGTGGAATTTTATCGTATCTATGATGGTGATTGTGTACACATATAAAATAATCCAATTTATGACTTTGAAGCTAGGGTGCTGTTCTGAAATTTTAGACTTTCCATGTTCCATTTTAATTAATTATCAAAATTGACCTATTTCTTTTTAAGCAACCCATTTCTACTCTAGTTTCTTCTCATTTTTGTTTCTCTGTTTTTGTTCATCCTTTTTATTTACAAACTTTATGACAGCTACTGGAGTATAAGAGTTAGGCTCACTCCAAAATTTAGCTAAAACTGAGCTACAAAGAATTTATTAAAAATAGTATAACTACTTCTTAAAGAAACAAGATAAATTCATATAAAATTGAAAGAGCTACCCACAAGTGAAAGAAAGACTCGGACCAAGTGGTGGCTCTAAATAACACTTGGACAGCCCTCAATAATTTTCTATCCGAAAACCCACATCTATTTATTTACTAGTCTAAACAGGGTCAAAAATTAAGTTTATCATTTTTACCACATGTGCTAACAAGTTCTTAGGCCTATGGAGAAAAATGGTGATTTTTGGCTGCATGGATTTTTTTTAATAATTGCAGGACTAAACTAAGAAAGGAATCACCAATTAATTCATAACTGGAGCTACAGTTCATATTTTTAGGTCTCCTTTGGACACAAGGTGTCTAACGTCACTACAAACAACATATCCAAAGTTCAGCTCTAGAAGAGCTCAGGATTTTAAATGGTGCACAAGTTTCTAAATTCACAGTTTGAATTTTAATTCAAAAATGGCTCACCGAAAGCATATACATGCTAACATGAGATTGGAGTTTACAATCTCTCGAGTCCAGAGAGTAGTTTTGTGCATTTTTCCTATTTTTGTACGATTTTTGGTGGATTTTACAAGATTTCGGAAAAATGGATTAAACCTTAAGAATCTTTTTACGCCGCGACCCTTGAATCTTTTGAAAACTTCGCGAACAGGTCCCTGCCTTCTTTCACTGGGAACCCTGTGAAAAGGAAGACAATGAAGTTAAGTCCTCGGCTCGTCGACGGCGTTGCGCCGGCCAAACGACGGCGGGAGGAGGTCGGAGAAGTGGGGGAATTGAACCAGCAACTCACCACGAGTCAGATGGTGGCGGTTGGGAGGCCGGAAGAGGCTCGGAGGTCGCCGGCGACGTGCGGTGGCGGTGCGGCCGCCGCGGCTTCAATTCCGGCGAGGTTGGTGGCTGTCACCGGAGTTGGAGGGGCTCGTGAGCACCAGTGGGACTCGGTGAAGCTATTGGGATGCTCGGTTGATCTCGGGGAGGGCTTGAAGTGGGTGCTCGACGTGCGGGTGCTCCGGCGGCCGGAAATGGGGATTTGGGGGAAATCTAATTTCTCACCGGAGAGTTGGGGGAAGCTCGAGAGAAGTGGGGGAAATGGAAGCTAGGGAAGTGGTCTAGCTCTGTGTGTGAGGAATTTGGGGATGGTGGAGGGACGAGGACGAATTTTGCCCGAGACTCAAGCTCGGTCCGCGCGGCTGGAGGTTGAAGAAGGTGGGAGCGAACGCGGGGAGAAGGGAAATGGCTGGGCGCTAGCTGGGGGAAGGAGTGTGGGTGCTCGGTGGAGTGCTTGGGCACACTAGAGAGCGCCGAGTTGCCTCGGGAGCGCGCGCGAGGGAAGATGGGTGACGCGACGCGCCATTGACGCGCCCCCGAGCTCGGACAGAGCGCACGACGGGGTTGGGCGAGGGGGATCGTGGCGTGATCGAGTGAGATACGCAGCAGAGGCCTCTTGGCGCATAGGGGGAGCAAATCTCGGCCATGGGACGGCGCTGCACGGCGCGCGCGCTCGGGCCGAGAGCGGAGCTCCGCCCGCCATGATGGCCTGCCCGCGCGGCGCGGCTCGCCCAGGCGCTGTAGCGCGGGAAAGGACCGGACGAGGTGCCAGGAGCCCGTGCGACGACAAAAGGATCCCGCCGCCGCGGCTCGGCCGGCCTGGCGCGGTCTCCGCCGCACGCCGGCCACGTGGCGGCCGGACTCCTGCCGGAGCAGAGCGCGCAAGGGGTGAGCTGGCAGCACCCGTGGAGCTCCTTTTCCTTTTTTGATTTTTCTCCAAACATTTGAACTGAACTTTAAAAAGTGTAAAAATAAAAGTTGGAGTTTGATATGTGGGACACAACTTTATTTTTGGTGTGAACCTGAAATTTCAAATTTTTCAAGCTCAAACAAACCAATTTCAAACAGGCCTTCAGCACTATTTTTCGAGTTTTTGAGGGGCTAAACTGCAAAATTTGAAAAAGTTCCCAACAGTGACTAGGCCTTATTTGTGACGAAAAACAACTTTTATTTTTGGATATTTTCAAGTTTAGTACAAATTTCTTGAGATTTCAGTTGGGTGTCAAAAAGGCCTTTGTTTTGAATTTAAATTGAATTTTTGGTCAAATTTTGTGTTCAAACACCATTGTTCCCCTTTTAAGCTGTTTTAAAATGTGTTTTCAATGTATTAACATCAGGGATGTCACACGTGCCGGCACAGCACGGCCAAGAGGCTGGCTTTCCGTGCATGGGCGGCATCGCCGGCATGCAGTTCCATCCACGCATGGCACGACGTGTCCCCATGCCGCGCCGCGCCGTGCTTTCTCATGCCCGTGCCGTGCCGTGCCGTGCCGTGCTCATGCCGTGCCGTGCTGGGCGGCACGGATGACCATCCATAACCACCTATCAACACCCACCTTGTGCTCGCACCAGCACCATCGACCGCACCTGCCCTAGGGTCGCTCCTTCCGCCGCACCTGCTTGGACCGAGCGGAGATGTGGTGCTCTTTTTCACGTGCCCTCAAACGCCTTCATCCCCCCCTATTCTTCCAACAAGGTCGCCATTTCTTTCCTCTTTTCTTTCTCTCTCCCCGCACCATCCATGTCAATCAAAATCCTTCAGTGGAAAGAGGACTAGCCGCTGCTCGCCTTTCCCCATGCACGCGGCTGCTCTGCCCCACCCTCAGCCTATAAATCTCGAGTTCAGAGCATCCCTTTTTTCCATCTCAGCTGCAAACTTAGCGTTCTCGCACATCAAGCTCGCTTCGTCGCCACAGTCAATCTCTTTCCTCATCATCATTACCATTCCAAGACCTTTCATTGTGCTTGGTAAGGTGGTAACGACCTTGCCCAACCCGTTTCCCCTTCCTCTCTTGCTATCTCCCGTGTGTGCAAACTTGTCGTCGTCACCCAGCCGCCGGCCGTCGCCAGCCACCGCCATCGCCTAATCCTCGCCCTAGACCCCATAATCCGATCCCCCGCCGCCCAAGCTCCATCCACAGCTAAGAATATCTTGAAATTATGGACCCTAGCACTAGTTTCGTCTCCCTCCGGTGAACTCCTGCCTTGAGCCAGGTGGCACTGCCGCAAAATATTTGCCACCTGTAGCCCAGTCGCATGGATGAACCTCAACCGTCGAATCCAAATCCAATGGCCTAGATCTAAGTGCACCCAAATCTATATCGGTCAACCAATGTTGGTCCTAATAGTTTGCGAATAAGCCCTTGCAGTTCTTGCTAATAAACCCATAGTCTGTCGTTGTCACTGTTCAAAAATATTCATAGATCAGTCCTAAACTTAATGGTTTAGCCTATGTCTTTTCCTAGTATCAAACACGTAGTCCTTGAGGTGTAGTTTCACATTTTATGTCATTTCAAACTAAATGGTGTATTGTTCTTATTTATTTATTTATTTATTTTGTGTGATTGTATACAGAACTAGACGTTCGAGAAGGATTCCGGTCATCGGTTCGAGGAAGAACAACAATTTTCGCTGTGGAAGGTAAGTGGCATTCCTCCTCTGCATACTATTTTGAACCTATGCAAATGGCATGATAATTATATTTACTTTTATGTATGTATTGCATCAGTCTTGATGGGACCCATTAAGGATGACCAGTCTTTTCACCCTAACCTTGTACCACGTGGGTTTACTTTATGTTGTGCTTGTTGCTTAGTCTTGGATCATGGAGGGATTTTATTAAACATGCTTTATATATGATGAAGTTGGCAATAAAAGATCACTTGTGTTAATTGGAACATGGATCAACCACCAAAGATTTCCCGTACAACCACAAGAATCATATGGCTCTTGTCTTGGCTGATTAATTAGAAATCTAGTTAGATGATCTTACCAAAAGAACATGGGGTTGACGGAGCTCTTGGGACGTGGGCTTGGCTAAGACAATATGCTCATTAGGGAGGGTTATTCTTGCTACCGATCTGATAACCTTAGCGGGTCACTTCTAACTAGGGAATCTTTATAAATACCTCGTAGCGTTCCTATGCAATACACATCGGAAGTGTGATATGTGCCTGGCCCACACAACATGGATGAGCTTAAAGTTTCTCAAACCTTTTACGCGACTTATGGTGAAACTGTACAACCTCTGCAGAGTGTTAAAATTGTTATAATAGCTGAGGTTATGGTCATGAGCAACCTGGATTCTCACATGATAATTGAACCTAAATATGAGAACAAATGATGGTGTTTTCGCTATGGAATGATGTTATATTATGGCGATAGAGCTCTAACGGATATATCTTCATGATTAATTTTAGGTTTATGTACATTTATACATTAGTAACTAGGTGCTTGCTAATAAAACTTGACCAACTAAAATTTTGATCGCTCTTAACCAAGTCTATCCTTTAAAGCTTGCATATTCATCCACTTATTGTGTACCAATAATAAGTGTACTCACCCTTACTAACACATTGGATCAGAAGGAGAAGAAGGTGTCGAGTACCTCAGCGACTTTGGTGAAGATTGTTAGGCGTATGTGTTCCCCCAGTCAACTTCCTGTGGAGAAGAGTTGAAGATTCCACCGGTAGTGAAACATTTGTGTTTATCTATTAGTTAAAGACTTCCAGTCATGCAATAGAGATGTTTTATTCTTTACGTAGTAATCTTGTGTTCTTGATACTCATAAAAGGCAATTGTATGTGTGGAACTTGATCCTAGTGCATATATGAGGTGCATCTGATTTGTCCTTCTCAAACCAGGTGTGACAATTGCATGACTTCAAACAAACAGTGCCACCTTCGATTGTGAATTTCAGAGTCCATTGTCCCTGCTAGATATCGCATTACTCTCTCAAAGAACTTTCTAATGATCATCTCCTATATTTGAAATAAATCAGTTCAATTTGCTTACAGCAAAAGTGATGTAAGGTCTCGTAGCGCTAGCTAGATATATCAATGACTAATATTGAAAGCTCTACCCGTTAACGAAATTGGCGGAAGAGTAGGGATGGAAGATCCACCTTCGATGTAGGGATCACGAAGCACTAGAATCCCAGCTGCAGAGGCACATGGTAGATTCGAACAAATTGTTGGACCTCAAGGTGCATAGAAAACAATTATGGTTTCCTAGACTTTGAAACTTCAGTGAACTGCATCAAGAAAGTTTGGGTTTCATGTTCAGACATTTGTCGACTCCCATAATCACATAGTTGGAGCATTTAATAATTATGCTAACGTATGAACCTTGAAATGAAATTTTGCATTGAGAATCTTGGTTTTGCAAAATACTTGTTAGATGATGACATATCATCTTTGAAAATCATGCAGGGAAACCTTGCATTGAGAATTGGCTTATATTCTTTTGATGCCGCGAGGGCAACGGCAGCCCAAACCTTGAAATTAATGTATAGCTTTCATACTTATCATTATTATCATATCATATACACAATACCACATTGAACACTATTTTATATGAATTATCATATAAACATCTCTCTTCCTCCTCTCTCCCACCTACCCATGTCCCTTTATCTCTCTTTCCTATTCGAGTGAAGCCGGCTTCTCTGCATGAGAAAAGCTCACTTCTCTCCTTACCTCGCCCACCCAATCTTAGTCATTTTAATGGGACTGAACTGGTAATTAAATCTCAAGGTACGTATATCAACTAAAGCTGATAAATGTGATGACTGATGAGCAACCACACTAAATTAGTTTCTTCGAGGTGTTGCCCACCCAATCGCTGCTTTAACGTCCTTTGTCTTGGCAGCGGCCTGATCTTTATTTCCACGTCCTGGCTCCACCCTGGCTGCAGCACATTGCTACGCTGGCAGAGACAGTAGGCGGTGTCCCGTATGCATTATGGCTTGTCCTTGATCCTCCAGGCTCCAGCCAGGAAGTTGAGTGCAGCAAGCTCCTTCACCTGAAACAAACAGCATACCTACTTTCAAGATTACACATAGTCTTTTTTTCCTAGCAATAACATTTTTTGTTTTTATTTACGTTTATACAGTGTGCCTCTCACTACGCTCCATGTCGTCACATGTACGATTATACTGAGTCAAGAAGATACGTCAACATAGCCGTGCTACACATGTGGCTCTTGACTTTTTATAGTGAATTGAATGACGCTTGAGGCTTGACGCGTCCTATGTGTGTTTATATTTCAAGGCCACACAGCCACCAGACGTCATATATATATCATTTCAGTGTGCGTTTACAGCATCACCACACAGGCACACAGAAAGACACACAACCCATGCTTCTCTTGGCTTTCAAGATGACTCTGGTTCTACTTCTTGCCTTGCCACTCGTTTCCTCATGTGCAAATTCGATGAGAGTGAGACATCGTCTCGACAGGAGCTGGGAAGCAGAAACCCTTCTTCGATGGAAATCCACCGTCAACGACCAAGCTTCGGGCTGTCTCTACTCATGAAGCAAGCACACCAGCCCGTGCAATTGGACTGGTGCCTCATGGCAGTGACGGTGGTGATGCTGTCCCAGTTCTGGTCAGAATTTCTCTTCCCATGTGTAACCTCTCTGGCCGTTTAGATGGCCTCAACTTTGTGGCTCTGCATCGTCTTGCGCATCTAGATCTCAACGGTAACAACTTGTCAGGACTAATTCCACAGAGCATCAGTAAGCTCACTTTACTGGATCTCTCAAGCAATTCGCTCTCCGGACCGATCCCACCCTCCATAGGTAACCTTACCAGCCTCACTTACCTGGATCTGTCACAGAATTATCAGTTCCTCGACGGACACCTGCCTTCTACACTTGGCATGCTACACTATTTAAAGAAGTTTGATTTGTGTAGTAATAGCTTTACTGGCCCAATACCTCCGAGCTTGGGAAATTTGACCTCACTGGAGTTCATTGGCCTTAGCTATAACAGTTTATCCGGTAATATTCCACATGAGTTGGGACTGCTCCGTAGCTTGTCATTCCTAAATCTGATTGGAAATTACATCATTGGCTCCATTCCTGGAAGCTTTGGGAATCTATCAAAGCTAGAATTATTGGACCTTTCAGTAAATCTTATACTTGGCTCCATCCCTTCCACCTTCTGGAACTTTAAATCTCTAAAAAAGCTTGTCCTTGCTTCCAATCAGATTAATGGAGTGCTGCCACCAGAAATAGGATTTCTAGTTAATCTCACTCATGTAGATTTAAGCAGCAATCGGTTTACGGGAAGCATTCCACCTCAAATAGGACAGTGCCACCATTTGTTGCAGTTGCGCATATCGGATAATTTATTGACAGGACCAATACCACAAGATCTCGGGGAATGTAGTGGTCTATATGATCTGGATTTCAGCAGAAATAATCTAAGTGGCACCATCCCAATCACTCTTGCACAGCTTTACCAACTGCAGTATCTGAATTTGTCATACAACAGTTTGAGTGGCAGATTTGCAGGCACATCTCTACCTTCAGCCTTAGTTTCTCTTGACCATAATATTGACATCTGTGGCGATGAGCGGTATGGATTGACACCATGTGAAGCATCAGAGATTGATGGAAATAGTGAGGGGAAAAGATATAAGAAACGCCTTCGTTTGGCTCTACTTCTTGCTTTCGGTCTCTTTTGTTTCATTTGTCTTGCAATAGGAAGCTTGGCACTTTTTTGTTGGAGGAAAAAATTTGCAAAATGCTTGAGCAAAAGCAAGGCTGGGGATATGTTCTCCATATGGAATTTCAACGGGAAGATTGCATTCCAAGACATACTCGATGCAACAGAAAATTTTGATGAAAAATATTGCATTGGTTCTGGAGGGCACGGGTCTGTCTTCCGAGCTGAGGTTCGAGGGAGTGCCTTTGCAGTTAAGCTGCTCCACTCAATGGAAGGCTACACTGATGAACGAGCATTTCATTCTGAGATCGATGTGCTGACAAAAACAAGGCATCGATGCATAGTCAAGTTGTATGGGTATTGTTCTCACTCTCAGTGCAGATTTCTTGTGTACGATCTCATGGAAAGAGGAAGTTTAGCATCCATTCTTCATGAGGAACAACTTGCAAGAGAGCTTGACTGCCCCAAAAGATTTGCCATTGTGAGCGATGTAGCTCAAGCTCTATCTTACTTGCACCATGATTGTGATGAACCTATTATACATCATGACATCAAAAGTAACAATATCTTATTAGACTCTGATTTTAAAGGTTATGTCTCCAATTTTGGAATGGCTAGAGAATGGAGGCATATTTACTCAAGTTCGAGTACTATCTTAGCTGGGATGTGCGGCTACATGGCACCAGGTACATGACTTTAATCCTTTAGGATTACAATGCAAGTTCACTTTGCAATTAGGAAAAAAGTCTTTGTTGCAACCTTCAACTATTACGCTAGTTCGGTTGATTGCGCTAGTCCGATTTTAAACCTCGATACACAAAACCAGGAATCTTTCAACACCAAACTATCAAACAATTTGTTTCTCACCCTTCTCCGGTTTCAAAGGCGGTTTGCGCTAATGTTGCGTGTGAAAAGTCCATTTTACATCCTTAAACTATGACCTTTGTTTAATTTCAACCTTCATCGCCTCTTGATGTGGGCTGTTCCTCAGTCACCGCTCTCTACATCCTCTTCGCTAGTGGAAGGCGCATCCGCGACGGCCTCCCTCGCCCCCACCTTAGTGATCGCGACGTGTGCAAGCGTTGACTCCTCGTCGTCGCTGTTTGCATCCTCCCTGCCCAAGGGCATCAGTTACTGGGTGCGTGCCTTCGGAGAGGCCTCAGATTGAGTGCTGTCAACACGTTGCTCCTAATCACTCTCTTGCTCAGTCTCATCGTGGATCCTAGCCATGTCAGTCTCCATCGCCGGTGTCAGGGGATGGATTCAGGACCCAGAGGCGCCGTTGAAGAGGGCGCGTGGTTGGCGGCAAGGCAGAGGTGGGAGAAACTAAACATCAAGCAAAGGCATTCCATGGTGCGATGGAGGCCCCAATGCTCGCCCATCATCCTGGAGGCAATGGCTATGGTGTCCACGACGAGATTCATGAACAATATCTCGGGCGTGAGCCACCCAGTTTCACCAAGAGGTCCACTCAACACCTTCTTCTTTCACCCAGCCACCGATTGAAATGAACGTAGGAGTCGATGCTCACGCCCGTTGCTATCGCTGAGGCCGGGGCGAGAGAGGTTGAAAATCGATCGAACGCTATAGTTTTGGCATAAACCGCCTTTGAAACGGAAGAAGAGTGAAAAACAAATGGTTTTAAGAATTTGGGGCTGAAAGATTTCGTTTTGTATATCTAGGTTGAAAATCGGACAAGCACAATAGTTGAAGGTTGTAAAAAAGGACTTTTTCTTGCAATTATATTGTTAAAGGAAATGAAATGATCTTGATAATTTGATTTCCTTCACAGAATTATCTTCTACAATGGTATTGATAGAAAAGTGTGATGTATATAGCTTTGGTGTGGTTGTCATGGAAGTGTTGATGGGAAAGCACCCAGGAGATCTGCTACTCCCATTCTTTTGCCAAACATAGCAGCATACAAATCTCAAGGATATCCTGGACCAGCGCATTGAAGAGCCAACAATCAGCGAAGAAAAGGATATCATTCTCCTCGTTCTTGTGGCCTTTGGGTGTTTGCAAATCTGTCCAAAAGCTCGTCCAACAATGCAGCAGGTGTGTCGAGCACTCATAGACAGAAGTTGCCCAGCAGCCATCCTGAAGGCCCTTCACGAAATCAAGTTACAAGATTTGCACGACTTCTGCAGCAGCGCACAGAACATATGATGGGCATTTGTATCTTATATTCGTCGGAGACCGTTTCACACGAACCAATTAATCATTGCAACTTAATTTGTGAGACATTAATTTATAATTCCCAGCCTAATATACCTAGTAGTTAAAATTGTTGACTAGGGTTTAATTGTGTGGTTGTAGTTGGTTAGTTTAGTACCACCTTGGAAGTTCATAAAGCTAAGTTTCAGTTTCAGTTTCAGTTTATAACCTTCGTCGTTCCAAACGTATCCATTCTGAGTTAACCCTTTTAAAGCAACGAAAATGTAAGAGAGGTGATATATGTATGCGGTGCAGTTCCACATGAGGAACTGGGCGTAAGTAGATTATGGGTCCGAAGTGATGGTATTCAGAGGATGATCCCTCACTGCATGTGAGTAGATTATGGGTCCGAAGTGATGGTATTCAGAGGATGACCCCTTGAAAAACATGAGGTTTAGAATAAACTTGTTGACGGATTAGACTGGGTAGCGGTTCTTAAAATCTAGAACTCACGGAGGATCACCACTTTTATAGATAAATAAATTATTATTCAAGAAAATTTTTAGAAAGAAAAGGTCTTAAAATACACGGTGATTCTCGATTAGGGCTAGGGCTTGCTGAGCATTTTCTGTGCTCAAATTTGCTTAATACGTGGTTTTTAGATGAAGACAGAAGCTACATAACAAGAGGCTACTCAAATTTACATGTGGCAACCTAGTTAAACATAATTGGCAAGGCAATAAAAAATATTGTTCTTTTCATAAAGATCAAACAATTCAACATCGGTTTGTAGTGTTGGTTTGCTTGTATGGTGTGGGCTAGTGTTTAAGTGGCTTGTGTCTTTCGCAACTTCTCAATGTATCAAATATGTTTGGCACTTAGCTGATTGGGATTTGCAAAGGCCTAAAATCTTTAGTTTTACATGGATTATCGAGTTATGTTGTATCACCTTGATGTAACATTCATCAAATTAATAAACTTTCCATTTTGAAAAAAATACCATGTATGGGCCTGCTAGCACCGCCACTTTCGTCTGTCCTCTAGCGGGAGGGGTGAGCATTCGGTTAAACCGAACCCAACAAAACGGTCATTCTTCCATTCTCAGTGAAGATCAGTTCCTAGAAAACCAAAACCTATCAGTTCCTAGCAAAAACAGGAACCGATTAAATTTGGTTTAGGTTCTTTCTGTTTGATTTGGTTATTGACAGAACTAACCAACTGCAATGTAACACACTACTAAAAAACGATTTTCGGAGGCGGTCAAAATGGATTTTCAAAGGCAGTTTTGTCGTGCGCCTCCGAACTAGCGCTTCTGCTAATGGCTATTTTCGGAGACGAACATGTGCCCGCCTCTGTTAATCAGGGGCCAAAAATAAGAAAAACCTAGATGAGCCCGACAAGCCCATATGGGCCTGCCGAACCCATCCAGATCTAGCCGCCGCTGCCTACCGCTTCTCTGGCCCAGATCCTCATGCGCTAGCCCGCCGCCGCCTCCATGGCTGCTGCTCGCAGATCCACGCGCCACCACCTCACCGGAGGGAGGCGATGAGGAGGCGATGCCGGTGGAGGAAGGCGAGGAGGAGGGGCTGGCGGCGAGGAAGGCGAGGAGGATGCACGCCGCCGGCCGCCGCCTGCTCCTCGCGCGCGTAGTCAGCCGTGCTCCGCACCTCCTCACCTCCGCGCCTCCTCACCTCCTCCACCCTGCAGATCTCGTGCCGCCACCATCCACCGTGCCAGCCAGCAGATCTCGCGTAGGGGGCACCTCGTCACCTCACGAGCACCAGACACGGGGGAGGGTGGGCGCCGTCGCCTGGGTGAGGGAGAGAGGAGGAGAAAGGGGGGAATGAAGGATATGGTTAGGGTTTGTTGATATATATATTAGGTATAGTTATCGGGCTGAGTTGTGCCTGTTGGGCCTTAGTGATTTTTTGTGAGGCGGGCCTTATAATCATTTGCCTCCGAAAATCAATTTATGGAGGCGAACACCTTAACGCGACCATCTCCAAAAATGGATGATTTTCGGAGGCGGTTATTTAAAGTGTCCGCTTCTAAAAATCGGTTTTCGGAGGCGGACAGAAACAACTGCCTCCGAAAAAAAATGCCCGCCTCCATTAATCCCCGCATAAATGGCCGCCTCTTAGGGCTTTTTTGAAGTGTCCTTTAAAATGTTTTTTGTGTAATAGTGAACAGCAACAGACTAACACAATAGTGCGTAAGTTTATTACAGTTCAACATGACAGAGACAAATAAAAGAAGCAACAGGCAGCCCTGGAGCTTGAGGTCTAAACTCTCAGGTCTCAACTGCAGTTCTGTTCTCCAGCAGACCAACACTCCAGCCTCCAGCACCAGTAGCACGCCAGTACTTCTCCCCTTCTTTGAATCTGTCTCTTCTGCTGTCTAAGGCTCGTATTTCATTTCTTTTGCATTGTGGTTAATTATTGTAGTCTTTTTTTAGAGGATAAACACTAATAATGTGTATAAATAACATACAAAATCTAATAGCTCTCAATCTCTCATGATGTACACCGTGGACCGGTGGTGGTGGGAACACATAAAAACTAGAGGGAAAAAATCAGTTCTACCTCCCTGAATAATGGGTCAAGTCCGAGTTTTCTCCTTGGACCCGAAAATGGGTAAACCACCTTCCTCCACTTTTTGAAATCGTGTGTTTACATCCCTATCCTGGTTATAAGAGGTTTTGAACATGATTTTATCTTTTTATATTTATTTTGGCTGAAACTTTAAAAAATCATAGTAAATCAAAAGAGAAACCATAAAATGGAAAATATTATTTTGTTGGACTCCACATAAGTATATCAATGCAGTGAACATATATATTGTATGCTTAAATAAATCTATAACTAAGCTATACATGATCCAATAAGTATGCATTTTAATTAAGTTAAACCATACAATTATTATGCCATCATAAAAAATTAATCACAATTGGTCCACAACACTGTGTTGATATACTTATGTGAGTCTAACAAAATTAGATTTTCCATTCTATAATTTCTCTTTGATTTACTAGTATTTTTTAAAGTTTCATCCAAAATAAATAAAAAAGAAAAAGACAAAAACTACTTCAAAACTGTTTAAAACCAGGCCAAGAAGGTAAAATGCATGGTTTCAAAAATCAAGAGAGGTGGTTTGCCAGGTTTTCGAGTCCAAAGAGAAAACTCGGACTCGATCTATTGTCCAGAGAGGTAAAAAAAACTTGTTCCGAAACTAGATAGTCCACACGCATAGTTGCATATGGTGGTACAAACTTATTTTTGTAACTATAATTGTTTATTTAATTTTTTTTCCACACGCATAGTTGCATATGGTGGAACCTCACTCGTTTTCGTACTCATTGGATCATTTATAATTTATTTAAAGATTAAGGCCGTGTTCAGTTTAAAAAAAAGTACTTTTTACTTCCTATTCATCCCTCTCATGTAACACGCTTCCCAGAAAATTCCTTTTTCACATTTTCTATTCATCCCCCTCACATAACACGCTTCCCAAAAAATTCATTTTCTACCTTTCCTAAAGCCCGTCTCAATGGGGGTTTCATAGGAGTTTCATGGGCATTAAATACACGGTCATATCAGCAGTTTTGCTGACATGGTAGGGTAATTAAGTTGGGAAGTTGCATGGGATGTGAGGGGAGTTTTATCACCATGAAACACCATGAAACCCCTGTGGCACAGTTATCTAGTCTAGGTAACTGTGTCCATAAAACCTTCAGTGAGACCGGCCTAATCATCCCCCTCACATTCCCAGAAAAAAAAGTAATTTTTCTCCCCTCCAACTAAACACAGCCTAATTTTGGGCAAAACATGTAGGCATCGTATATAGTGGAAACTAGGTATCTCGTGAAAACTATATAAACTCCAACTAAGACCAGAGGATGCACATCTGATGCCGAGGTGGGGTGATTTGAAAAAAAAAACAAGTTAGGTAGGCAAATGGTGGGCAGTTAAGTACAAATTTACCCCACCTCTGTCCCAGCGATCAGTTAAGCATCATGTGGTCTTCTGATAAGCATTCTATGGTCTTGCCTAGAGTTTTCACAGTTTGCATGGTTTTCACCAGATACGGTGCCAAACATGTATAACCTAAATAGATATTTATTTCAAATTTATCCTTCAAAAGGAAAAATATGTATCGACGGAACCCACTCGTCAGTGTCTTACCTTCATTCCAAGTGGATTGGGGTGAGCACAAAAGCTCGGGACAGAGCTGGCCAATTTACGTAAACGAGAACGCTAAGGGGCTGTTCGGTTTCAATTCATTCCAAGTGAATTGGGGTGGATTGAAGTGAATTTATTCCGGAATTGACTTGTTTAAGCCCTGTTTGGATGTTCTGAAAATATAAACACTTGTAAATTGTATACCCCCGTTTTTTGTTGTGCACTAGAAAAACCGGGTAATCTTTTTTCCGCTTGTATAATGTTGTTTGGATTCAGGGTATCAAATGTCACCATTGGTTCTAAACTCACGAACCAGGTGCAATCATTCAAGAGAAATTGACACACAAATGAAACAAGATATAAATCGATGTACTTTGATTCCAGAAATTTACAAGAGCAAACGCAACCTGGAAGGAAATTGGAGCTCAAACATGAACAAAATCTGGATTGAATCTGTACCAAGCCATGAAGACATCAATCCGAATCGGGATTGAAGAAATTTCATCTCAAAGTTCTCAAGATGCAGATTGTTCTGTGAAATCTGAGTACTGACTTGAGTGCCCGTGGATTCAAATCACTGCACCACCTTGACGCCCTTGTGCTCTGTGGTCGTTGATGCCACTAGCGCCATGGAAGGCTCGAACCAGGCGCCCAAGGACAAGCAGCGGGAAGCAAGGTTGCCCACCGGATGAGCGGACGACCAGCCAGATGAGGCAGCGACGCAGCGTTGGAGCAGTGGCCGGTGAGGTGTGGGCATAGGAAAGCTCGACAGCCGCGATGTGGGGGATCTCACGCTCCGACTAGATCCATGGCGGGCGTAGCGTAGCGGCCACGCAGGTGCCGGTGGGGAGGAAGAGGTACCAGGGAGCTCATCACCGGACAGCCGGCAGCAGCGATCTCATCGGCCGCGCAGCGGCAGAAGCTGTTGAGCAGCGGCAGCAACGTGGGCGTCGGGGAGCTCGAAGCGGCGGCGGCGCATTGGACGAGACGATGAGCAGTTCGCACGGAATGGGTGGCTCCCGACATTTGTCGTTTCATTTTCCACACCTCCTCAGATGATTATTTTTTTACACCGGTTTTAGGCCAAACCCAAGGTAATTTTATTGTGCTAACCATTCATCCAAACAGACACTTGAGCACTCCGGTGGAAAAAAAATTAGGGAATGTAATTTACCGGTGTTTTACTCAATAAACCTGCCATCCAAACATGCCCTTAGGAATAAATCCATCCGATTCACTCTCAATCCACCCGGAAAAATTTCTAACCAAACGAACCTTAAACGAGCCGAGCGGCGAGCGTGTAACAACTAACAAGGCATGGGTTTCTTTTTTCATTCTTATAGATCATGTGGAAATAAAAAAAAGAGCTGAAGAAAATAAAGCGATGAACTTTATCAGACTGCGACATCCCTATTGATTTCCTGAACGAAACAAAGATATAGAACACCAGCTATCTGAAATAAAAGCAACAAGAATCATTTTATTAATATCATCTCAAGGGAAAAAGACATTTGATCGTAGGAAAACGCCTCGTCACATTATCACAAAAGCATTACCGAGGATCCAGCAATTAATTAATTGACTTTGATGCACCATCCTGCAACTACAGTTCCATCAACTGATCAACAATTGGGTTTGCAGATGTGGCAGTGGTCCGTACACCCGTCATACGTCAAGCGACTATGGGTGTGTTTAGATTGGGGAAAGATTCCCCGAAAATACACTGTTCACCAAAAAAACACTGTAGATGAATAGTGATATGTGAGTAGAAGAGGTGGGATGAATAGGGAAAAGTTGGATGAATAGTGGATTTTTGGGGAATCTTTGGGAAACTAAACGGGGCCTATACTCCTTCCGAGTGCTGTTTGTACAGCAGTAGCAAACATCGTCAGAGCCGAAGTAACTGCATTTGAAACCCGTACAAAGAACAAGGTTCTCGCTCTTCCTCTCGTATAATGACGACATAGATGAGTTGGCAGTAGTGATATGGAGGGGCCTGACATCCAATAGCTGAGCACGACCTGCAGGAATCGGAACATATTTCAAGGCTCACCATCCACAATACTCACACTTCTCGATCATTCAGAGTCGTCAATAAGATGATCACGATCACATAAATAGATAGTACTGATCGAGTACTTACACTGTACTTGAGTTACTGAGAATTTTTTTAATTTTAATATTTTTTAATAATATTATATTATCAGCCGGACCGGAGCAATATTTGCACCGCGTACCGTCTACGCCGCGCCACTTCAGCTGGCGCGGCCAAATCGCTCTACCGCGCCAGTGCATGTGGCACGGCAGGGGTGCCACGCTGGTCGGGGGCGCCTGCGAGGCGGGCAATGGGCCAGTGCCTGCCGCGCCTCCCCGCCTGGCGCGTCAGGGCTGCCGCGCCACCCCGCCTGGCGCGGCAAGGCCGATTTGAATTGCGGCCGCGGGCTCCTTCTTCTCTTCCCTCCCTCCTTTCTCCTCTGTCCAGAGCGACGCTGCTCGCCGCCAGCCGCCGGCAGGGAGGTGCACCCCCCATTTTGGTCCATTTTTTGTGGATTAAACTTGGGGAAATCGATCCCCACATCTCCGGTAAGTTTCTCCCCGCTTGAATCTTGCATTTTGTACCTTATTTGATAGTTTTTTGGTAGAGCTTAGTTGGTTAGGGCTAGATGGTGAAATAGAATACTTGTTTCATTTCTTATGCTTTGCTTAGAGATGGTGAAATTGAAGAGTTATTTCATTTGTTATGCTTTGGTTAGAGTTTGGTTAGGGTTATATGGTGAAATGGAAAAGTTGTTTCATTTCTTATGCTTTGTTTTTAGAGATGGTGAAATGGAAGGGTTGTCCCATTTGTTATGATTTGCTTAGAGTTTGGTCGTCATTCACTTTATTTTTCTATATATTTGCAGTTCTGTGATGGACTTTGATAATCCCGTCGTTGTCCATGAGAGGATGCTACGCTAGAGGGGGTATGGCCAGTATCCATCTGTGAAAGATGCACATGGCCCAGTTCCGCCGGCCCTTCCCGTTCCAAATTGTTGTTGCGGCGTGCCAGCGGACTAAACAAGCCATCTATAAAATAACAATTTCCACGAGAATTAGATAAACAACATGAGTTTTGACAAATGCACTCCTCCTAATATACCCTACAAACATACTCCCTTCACAACATCTTAGAATAAAAGCATGCAACTAATTCTACATGTTAAAATCGAGGGCATAGACAGTACTACGTTCATCCTAACCATCACATTGTAAGAAACAACCGTATAAATCACTACAATTTCAAAACATATCACAAGCCCTAAAACAACTAAACCTACTCATATCTTCCAAATCCCGTTGTGGAACAAGGGAAAAAGGGTGGGAATACCTTCACGGGAGGGAGGGGATCGGTTTCCACAACTTTTCCCCACCCAAAACGGCCGAATTTGGCCGGAATCCGGCCGGTGGCGGCGAGCGGTGTTCTGTGCGCTTGGAGAAAGAAGGGAGGAGGAAGAAAGAGAAGAGGGACCGTGGCCCCATTTCAAAACGACCTTGTCGCGCCAGGCGGGGTGGCGCGGTAGGGCCTGCCGCGCCAGGCAAGGTGGCGCCGCAGGCACATGCAGCCGCTGGCCCACTGGCCGCCTCGCTGGCGCCCGCGGCCAGCGTGGCGGCCCTGCCGCGCCACATGCACTAGCGTGGTAGGGCAATTTGGCCGCGCCAGATGAGGTGGCGCTGCCAAAGCGGCTATCCAGTGTAAATATTTGTCTGGCCCGACTGTTATTATAATATTATTAAAAAAAGATTAAAATAAAAAAAAAATCAGTTACTGATAGGGATCCAAAAAGCACCACGCAAAGGATCATGGCCACCATGCCGTCGTTGCGCTTCATCATACTTGGATGTATGCAATTTGGAGTGAGAAATGGGGAGAAGAGAGCAATTATATATATAGTTGGGATGAACTTGAGCAACCATGAGGTGGTTCTAAATGCCCGGTAGATGGCGGCCACCGAATCACCAATTGATGTAGACGACCAAAATTGGCTTAGGTAGTCAAAACCGAAACTTCCTGTTTTGGAAACCAGAACTTTCGGTTTTGGTAGGGAGTCCGAGAAAACTAGGAGATTTTGTTAGATTCGTATCTGTAAAACGATTCCTTACGGAGTAAGACCTCCCCCACTCTATAAATATAAATGGCCACGGCCGATTGAGGGAATCCAATCTATCAAAAACACAACTTTTATCTTTTTACCTTTTCTTTTGCCCTAGCTTTTCCAATCTACTTTTTGCTGTTCCTGCTTCGTCTCTACGTCGATTGAGGGCGTTCTAGGTGGCATGCCGACCCTAGAACAACCCAGAGTTCGCCTGCCCCGACGGGGTCCCTCCCGGGTGGACTTTCTCTGGTTTCTCGCCGATCTGCTGGCAGAAACCAGAAGTTCCGGTTTCTGAAACCAGAAGTTCCGGTTTTGAGCTCCGGCGCTGCAACGTGTGCCACCGCTCGCTGCACGTGCTAGTGCTCTCGTGTGTTGGTCCGTAATTTGCGCCAACAGCCTAGGATATGATAGCTGTGCAATTGTTTCCCAAGATACTGCCGTGATCACAGCTTTACAGTTGATACTTTAATTTCTATTAAAATAAATACAATAATGACCTGCCGCCGTCCGCCTAGGCTGGTAAGAAATAAGACATTGTTTAGAGGTGATTCTATTGCAGATTCTGCTTCTGCTCATGCATAAATACCTCCAAACAGATGCACTACCAAAACGGATATGACAACAAGTAGATAGAATCCGTTTTGGATTTGAACATATAAGCAGAAGCTGTTATTTGTAGCTTTTGGTGGATTGTGGTGTGGGCCAGCAACTGACATGCTTGTTTAAACAAATTCGTAGCTGATAAACCGAATGTTCGAGTTAAGAACGGATTACACTATTCCAATCGTTGCGACAAGATTTTTAAAACTAGACCACACGTCACTATGTTTTGCAAAAAAAAAAAGTTAAAAAAGAAAAATGTTGAATTATTTTGAACTAGACCACACGGGCGACACACATGCATATAATCATCAACTTAGTATTTAATTTATATTCTAGTCATTTTAATTAATTTGAACTAGACCAAAAATCGACTGTATCTCCGTGATTGGCCAAGCAAGTTGCCATCATAAAAAAATTTAGTGATAAAGACATTATATCTCGCCACCAGAATGACCCAACATGCTTTCTTGTGTGAGGAGGCTTACTATTCCTGTACATGTTACTCCAAGTGAGATGCACCCAGGGCAAGTCTGCCTTATTGTAGAATTTGTGTAGAAATTTAAGAAGCATAGCAGAATTTTGTGTTCTCAGATAAATTATGCCCAAGCCACCTTCTTCCTTTGATTTGCAAACATTCTTCCATGCAACTAGACATTTACCTATTTTCGTAATATCCCCTCCCGTCCAAAGACAATACTTCATGTATTTATTAGCTTGATCAAGTATCTCCAACGGAACTTTTGTAGCACACATATTGAAGGTGGGCATGGAGGAGTAAACTGAATTAACCAAAATATGTCTCCCAAAATAAGTAAGGAATTTAGAAATTCTCATAAGGTGATTTTCCATTCGAGTCAAAATTGGCATAAATTCCAGAATGTGTGGCCTTGTTGTCCCCAACGGTAAACCAAGATATGCGAAAGGCATAGAGCCTACCTGACAACCCAACGAACCAGCCAAGACTCTTCAAAAAACGAACCAGCCAAGTCTAACATTTTTGTCTCATCCACATTAATTAAGACAATGAAAAATTTATCAAAATTAACTTTTAGACCTGTGGATGATGAGAACCGCATCAGGAGGTCCTCCAAAGCTAAGAGTTGAGAAGAGTCAGCTGGCATAACCAAAAGAGTATCATCGGCATGTTGGACAATAGGATAGTCACCACCAAAGTCTTGTCCCAAAGGGTGAGATATAATATTCCTGGCCGCAGCATCATTTTCTATGGACCGTAACAAATTGGCTGCCAAGAAAAAAAAAGGGGGGAGAAAGGTGACCCCCTTGTCTGACTCTACGCTTACATTTAATGATTTTACCAGGAATGCCATTGAGTAAAACAGAGGAAGACCCTGAACTAAGAATGCTACGAACCCATTTGATCAACTTGTTTGAAAAACCTTTATGATGGAGTACACTGAGAATGACTTCATGCATATCAGCACTATTTGAATATTATACAGCATCTGGTGATATCAGTACGCACCGAGGGGCTATAGCCGGGTAATATGACTATCGAGCACAATGGGTGCTTCTGCGGCCACAGCATGCCATCAGCAACATGCTTCCTTTAATCTTCCCTACACTGACCACCGTCGCCTCGTGCGTGTCGCTGGTCACCTCCTCCAGGGATGCATATGCAGCGCATACTTTCCTCGACGGGTGGACTTGGGCCACGCCAGTGGCGGAGGCAGGATGGGAGGGGTGGGAAAAGGGAGGAAGAGGACGAGGTGTTCCAGTGATTGACTTGGACCCTAACCAGCCTTGCGAGGTTCTTCCAGGGGCTGTTGTTAGTGGTCGTGCTGCAGGTGGTGCACAACCCATCCAGAAATTTGCCGATAAGGCTTTGAAAATGGATGGTGTGAGTGCTGACAAGATTGCCGCGGTGATGGTGAAGGAACTGCATCCTGCGGTCATATGGTACACTCTTCAGTCTTCATATGCAACTATGCCTGTCATATGCTGTCAATTTATATTAGAAAATGGGATAATAGTGATTATATAGATTGTGGCAAGGTGTCATATGGTACATGCCTACATGGACTATGTAGAATTTTATTAATGAATGCATTTGCCCATTTTCATGTAGCCATTCGTTATATGCATTTTAGTTGTGCCTACATTAGATCAATTAATGTGTTTCCAAGTGTAGTTAGATGCGGTCAAACTACACTAGGAGAAACACATTAACTGATCCCTCGTATTTCAAATGAGTTCCTTGGGTTGGGGGGCTAGAGCCCCCCCCCCTCCCCATCCGCCACTGGGCCATGTAGTAGGAATTGCCGATTCCTCCAACTTCATCCAGACGCATGCAGTATAGAACTATTCCCTCGGTAACCGATGATACCAGATGTGACAATAACCGGTGATGCAAATGCTAGCACTTTCTTCTATAAATTTACATATAATTGGACAATTTTGACTTAACGAAAGTAAACTGAACAACAATTTGTAACGAACAGAGTGCAGTAGAGCATGAAGGTGAATACTTATCAATTGTTACGTATTTCCCACTAACAATATCCATACCATGGCGTACAGAAATTCACTGCACGTCAACCATGTCTTTGGTAAGTATTTCATGAAAGACTCATTTGAATGGCAATCTATACCTGTCAATCCACCGGGAGAGAAAAATTCCAACCCAAGCCATGAAACCATCCCGCGGTCGTCCTCAAGCGGCACGAGGCTGGCATGAGCTCATGAGTCACGACCCTTCACCAACTCTCATCTTTTGTGTGGATATCATATAAATCCAACCTCTTCGGAAGAAGCTCCAAATAGACTTTATTTCAAAGTGAGGAATCTTCCTACAAATTCAAATGTGCTAAATAAAGGCTCTTTTTTTTAAAAAAAAAGATTCATATAGCATATTGGGCAATATAGTGCTAACATGGTGCACCCCCTCATGTTGGCTCTAGCTTCACCCCTGGGGCCTCCCCTCTATCGTAGCTGGCCTCCCCTCCGTCTTAGCTGCCTCATGATGTTGTTGCTCCGCCCGCCGAGGCATGCCTGAGCCCTATCTCTACCGCCAAGCCAATGCGAAGAAGAGGGAGGAGGTGGTGTCCTTGTGCCGCCACCGTCGTTGATGCCTCAAGCCAATGCGAAGAAGAGAGAGGAATCCATGTTGTCGCCTCCGCGTGTTGGCGGTGGTTAATGGTACACTTTTGGTAGTGTTTACGCATTGTTTTCAGGCTTATTCATGAATTAACCCGCCACTTGGCACCCAGAATAACCTCTTTTTTCGAATATGTCTTATTTTGGAGCATATTGTGATTTGCCAAGAAATACGACATTTGGCGGAGTTTAAATGAGAACTTACAACTGGACATGGACAAGGATTGAGGAAGAGATCCTGCACGCAAAAGATAAAGCCGAGATGGGCCAGAATAGGCTGGCCTGGGACTGTACTAGCTGGTTGGCCTAGCCCATTTGTGGTATCCCTTCTTTGGGACGAAGTATACGGCAACTCGAGCTTTCGTCCTTCCAAAACCATCGACCATAGACGCCTACAAAGAGGAGGAAGTCACCGACAAGTGTGGGGAGAGCCGTTGGAGAGTCCTTTCAAAGAGATTGATCCACCATTTGATGCCACCACCACAAGATCAAGAGCAAGGAGGAGATTGGAACTACAAGGGAGGTAGCAAGGTAGAGCCCGAGAGGAGGAAGAACACCTCCTAGTTGCCCCGGTGTAGGGATTCCCCTCCTCTGAATCGTCTTCTTCGTCGGTCTACATCTACTTTGGAGGATTCTACACCATGTCTCGCGCTTCAATGTGTAACATTATAGGATAAAGTCCTTGTTTTGTCCTTGGGGTTGAAGGGATATCTTATGTTGTAATCACCGAACATTTGTTTTGGATCTTTTCGCTATCATATTCATGTTGATGGAGCTATCATATAATAGTCGACCTACATTGCTTTGGGGATGCATCACTCGTAGTCTTGCATACCTAGAATATATCGACATCTTGTGCTCTTGTTGCTTGATCATGGATTACCCTTGTGTAGTGAGAAAATGTGGGAGGGAAAGGGTTGAGCTCGACACATTTACCTTTGATAGATTAGATTGGTTCGTTCTTGCTAGGTAGTTACAACTTGAAGTGCTCCTAGATCCCTTGGACAAACATTCTACATATGTTGTTCTCTTCATATCATTGATCCTTACATTGTTCTCTTTAACCTACATTAGATTAGATTAAGTTCTTTACTAATATTCATCATCACTTGGAAAGAGCTTGCAACCAACACTACTAGTGCTTAGTTAAGCGTAGCAATCTACTTGTTCCACGAATTAATAAAACCTTGGGGGATACTAGAAGAAAAACGCTACAACCGATTCATGCGCTTGTGGTTCATAATTGATGCGTCTAAGGGCCGTCACACCGCACAATCCAGAGCAGGCGCCGCCGCCGGCGATGCCCCATCCCCGAAGAAGAGGGAGGAGTCCATGTTGCTGCCGCCACGCAATGCAGAGCAGGCGTGATGAATCCTCGTAGACTCCTCCGTGTGGTGCAATCTCGAGCTGCGGCGGCGTGCAGGTGCAAGGCGCGCGTTCGACCCGGCGGCGGCAAGCGTGTGAGCTAGGCTAGGGCGGGGAGCATGGCAGAGGTGGAGTGGCGAGCTAGGCAACAACAGTGGCATGCAGATGCGGTCGGCGTAGGTGAGGACACACAAGTGGCCACTTGATGAAGGAGATGAGGCGAAGTAGATAATGACTGACATGTGGGTCTCGCTATTTAGTAGGTGATGTCTTCGAACCATGTGCCACGTTGGAACAAAACCGGGATGGTTTGGGTCGAAGGGTGTAACTTGTCCGGTTTCAACACTTAGCTTGTGTAAAGGTGCGTTTGGTTGGAGAGCGAGGTAGAATGGGATGGTTCCATTCTGATTTTAGGATTGGAATGGTTCTATTGTTGTGTTTGGTTGGAGAACTAGAATAAAATCATCATATTTCCGTCATTTCCCATTAAATGCAGGTCCCGCAAGACAGCGTCATAAACATCTTCTTCTTTCCTCCTCCTCCGTCTCCTTCCGCCTTGACGCACTTCAGATGCCGACGTCGGCCCGTGCATGATGATGCCCGTCGTTGCGGCCTACTTGCCTCTCGCACAAGCGCGTGCTCTGAGATCTGCACTGCCGCTAGCCGCCGGCTGCCGGCCCATCCCAGCGCAGGAAGCCCACCCGCCTGTTCATCCCCAATGTGCTGTCACTTGCCTTCTCGATACGCTGCCGCCTGCTTACTCGTCACCCACGCGTGTACCACATGCTAGAACCCTGCACAACAAATGGTAGGTCATTGTTGCTCAGTGCGCTGCCGCTTGATCGCTCTTCCTCATCACACCGCCGCCCTGCAGATCCCTCCCTTCCCCTTCATCTTGGACGAGTCTTGGTCTTCCCAAGGGGCGCCATCGCGCTGCTATCGCGGCCCCGGAGGTCGTCTGTCTACTGCTCGCCGCCCTTCATCTCTCTTGGCCCTCGCCACCCTTTGATACCAAGCTTTCCATCCATTGATTAGGGTTGGCCAAGATCTGAATGCGTTATTCCAGTCATGCTCTGAATGAAAGATTTGAAGGGAAACCTTTGGGTTTCTTGGTTAATGAACTCTATAGGATCTGAAGGGCCAACTGGACCTAGGATGGTGAGGCCAGGCTTGTTCTCAACTAGAATGATGATGTTATCACACAAGACCTACGAAGGTTTTTACTACGAGTCAAAGAATAGATCTGCTAAACAGTAAGATTCTAGATCTAGAGAATGGATGGGGTTCGTACCTCAGGGACTTCGTTGAGAGATGCCATTGAAGGAGTAACAGCACAGATTGGCGCAGATCCGGAGTCTCGAGCTTGAAGACGGGCCCAACCATCACCATAGTTCGTGAGTTCTTGAAGAAGGAAAGAAGACGGCGGCGGCTCTGTCAAGAAGATGACAAGAAAGAAGAAAGGCCAACCTTATATAGGTTTCGCCAGGGGTGAAAAGATAAAAGTTCTAACCTAAAGGATTTAGGGATCAGAATTGAATAGTTTTGAATCAAAATTGGAATTATATTCCGAAACTAGGGGGCATGTGTTGACACTGGATTTTGACAGCTTGCTTCGGTGTCAAGATGAGGCAGAATCGGAATCAGAATCCGAGACAGGAAAATAGGAGAAGGTTGGTTCGGATCGGAATCCGATGGGAGGTCTGATGCGGCGTAAGAAGTCATGTTGAATTGGAGTTCGAACCAGAGTTAGGGTCGGCATTAGGTATTGATGACAAGGAGAAACCTGGGTGGAGAAGACCACCGGTTGGGCTAAAGATGGGCCAAAATAAAGAGTCGATTTTTATGAATTTTGCAGTCTAGGTCGTAAAAGTTTGTAAAGAGTTCTTTCTTTCGTGTTAAGTAGTGTTGACGTTTTCGGCTAGGAGTCGTAGCTATCAGGATATAAATAGCGACCCTGCGTGGTCTTGAGGGGTCTGTACACACCAACAACAACAAAACCTTTACACTTTTTCGCATCTACTTTTACGCAATCTCATGCATTGTCGAAGACTTTGTCCTCTTCTTCTTCACGAGTTCTTTTGGACACGTCGAGGGTGATCAGATCTCAAGGCTTGCCTGTAAGTCCGTATTACTGAGTAAGATCTAAGCTTTAGCAACCGGCGCATCCCTGTTGCTTCGTTTGGAATTATTTAATAGTTATCGAGTGAATATCTAGGCTTTAGTAACTAGCATATTGCTATTACTTCGTTTAGGTTTTATTCAATCTTTATCCAGCTTAGAATCAGCTTTATTCGGTTTTTATCTATTCTTTACTATCGGATCTGTTATAGCCAACCTGTTCTAGGTGTTGCTCTACTTAGTTTGATAGGTTATGTTTTAGTAATCTTGCTCTGCTTTGCATCGGATCGGCTGATTTATCCAGTTCATTGTTGTAGATTGGAATTCACTGCCAATTCCTACTTTATCGCTAAATCGGAACCCCAGGCGATTTCGTTGTGTTATCTGATATCCGATTTTCTTGTCAATCAACAGGTCAGATTGGGCATCTACGGTCACAACCGATTTCGTGTGCTAGCACATGAAGGTTTTTCCCGATTCTTGCGTCAACACTAAGTTATCTGGTTTGTAGTTCAAGGGTAAAAATCGGATGAACATGATAGCTAGAGAGTGAAAATGTACTTTTTCCTTCTTCTTTTTTCACAAACACACAACATGATAACTGGTATATTTTGTTTTATTATACCTTTAAAAAAAGAAAAAAAAATCCATATCAAGGAAACCCCACTCGTCAGTGTTTACCTTCGTCTCCTTCCGTGCACCCCCACCATCTCCTGTCTCCGCGGCCGCCGGACGGACGGGGTGAGCTCGAGCCCATCCATCACCGCCGACCCCCCAACTCCTGGTCCTCCCTCACTCGATCTGATCCCCAGCCGCCGCGCGTCTCCCCGCCGAGCGGGAGCGGAGATCCGCCCGGGGGAGGCCTCCTCGCTCGCTCTGGTCCCCTCCTCTACTCTCAGGTCAGTGATCCTCGCTTTGCTCTCACGAATCCCTCCAGATTCACCACCAATCCCTGCTCCTTTGCCCCCATTCTGAATTTTACATTCATTACCGCTGGATTCGCGCGTATGCGTTGTGTGTTTTGTTAACCTCCTAGCCATTGATGTGTTCCACACTTAGTTGGAGATGCAGATTCAGTTAGCAGTCGAGGAGCTCATACTTTTTTGTTTTCCTTTCGGTATAGCTTTTGTGGGAATTCCCTTTCTCCTTAGGTTTCGTAATGCCAGGTTGAACTGCCGATTGGCAGGCCAAAGTGTGGTGGATCTCGGCTGTTTACTCTCCGTTCTCCTTTGCTCTGCAGGAAGGAATTTTGTGGTGTGGTAGTTTCCACCAATGAATTTCCTCTACCAGACCGCCGTGCAGCCTGTGGCGCCCGAGCTGCCACGTATTCCAGAGGATGGCTCGCCAAAGCCAGCTACGACGTTGGAGGGTCTCATCATTGCCGAGGATTCGTACCAGCAGCCCTCCCCTACCCGCAGCGAGGATGGAGCTGCCAATAATGGGCCTGGGGATATTGGGACGCGTTCTGCGTCTCTAGATTCGAAGAGCCCAGTGTCGCCGGGGACGCACACCGACGTTGCGGAGGATGAAGGATGTATCACAATTCCATACAGTTGGGTGCCTTTGGCTTGCTCAGTCTCATTTTAGTTCTCGTTTCGAAGTGCTACTGGTGGCTTCTTTGTGCTGTTAAAGGCATTTTGAGATGCCTACTGAATACTGATGGTTGCTACACTGCAATTTGTTTACAGAGTCGCTCCCTGATAATTGGAATGATGTTTTAGAAATGGCACAGTTGCAGCCTTTGGACCGTTCCTTCCTTTTTCCAGGTAATTGTGTTTTCCCTGTGGCTTCAGTTCAGATGTCTGACACCATTGCATCTTACTTGATACCTATTTTCTGGAATTGACTTGGTTCAGTTATCAGGCGAGCAGGTTCGTATACTGGCATGCCTGTCAGCTTCTCAGCAAGATATACAGGCTATATCCCCCTCAGAATTGCGGCAGTGATGTCTAAGAACGGAAATTCTTTGCAACAGTCCCCAAATAAATCCAGTCCAGTCAAATCAAATGGCCATGATAATGGAGCAACTGGAGAAAACGGCTTTCAGGATTTTGATAATGATATGCAGAGTGTTGAACTCAATGGCGAAGCCTCTCCTTCAGAACATGATATTTTGGAGACTCAGTCTCGCCTTCAGATGGAAGATCATAAACAGCAAATAGAACTTATGTTGCGGAGATTCAGAGAATCCAATTTTTTTGTCCGGATTGCAGAATCAGATGAACCTTTATGGTCCAAAAGAAAAGCAACTACACCTAAGATGGCAGACGGACGTTCAGATAGCCAGGGCAATAGTAAAGCTTCAAAGAGTAATCTTTACAACGCCATTTCTTTTTTTTTTTTTGAACGAATACAACGCCATTTCTGATAATGGGATTTTCGATGGTAGCACATCTGGGGGAGTAGCTCGAGATACTGTGAAGTGTTATTCTCTGCGAAATGGAGACATAGTGGTATGTTTTGAAGGGTCCCTGTTAGTTGCTGTGTGACATATTCTTACAACTTCTTGTGCTGGGTAACCACTGGCTGTTTCGGGGCGTTGCATAAATAACTGCAAACTTGCTACTTCAACCTAAGCTGAGCCAAGCATCAGGCATCTACCTGGAAATTTACTCAGATCTGTTACTAACACCAAATCAATTTCCGTCATCAATTACCAAGTTATTTTAGATTTTTACTGTTTTACACCTATCATTTTTTATATTTCTTTAAGTAACATTGCTTCTGACTCAATGCTAGTAGGTTATAGTTTTCCACTGAATAAAGCATGTAAAATGTTGCATCAACCATTTTATTGTTTTGGGAACCTGATGATGAAGTGGTGCCTATTGTGGACTGGAAATAGCACCTGTTTCATCAGTTCCTAGAAATTTGGCAGCAATGATGAGTCTGACTAGTGATATGTGTTACAGAAACTTTTGAATACCATGTTGCCTTCTTCTGTAAAGTAATTTCAGAAAAATGGACAGCACACTTCTAAGAACCGAATTCATGTTACACTTTTATTGATATGAGTAACACAAACTACATTTTTTAGAATCAATTTCTGAACATTTTACTTCTATTTTCACTTCGTATTGCAGTACACATTTATTGCCACCATATCATGAAACTGCATTTTCCTTGGGACTTTATAAACTTCAAATGTGTAATTTTGTGATATGAAACAACTGTGTAGTTATGTGATACAATATAACAATAGAAGTTTAGTTTTGCAATGTTAATTATTTTAAAACAGGATGGTTTACCAATATTGAATGTCAATAGAAGTGTACTTTTGTGAAATTGATTCTTGTAGTTTTGTAACCTTAATGTAAGTTTTCTTAATTTACTTGATTAGTTGGTAAATTTTTTATAAAATCTATCCTCTATGTCTATGACACTTCCAAAATATAGGAATTTATTAGTTGCAAATAAGCATGACTTTTTTTTTTAAAAAAAAACCATGTATAAGAGATTAGCAGGGTTGCCATTTAGCAATCCATCCATTTATTTAATTTAATTGTCTTGGTTTAAAGCATGCTGATTCAACAATCATGTTCTTTGTTGGAAGGATGCAGGTTGTTTTGCAAGTGAATGTTGGTGTTAACAAACTGGAAGATCCTGTGCTGGAAATTCTCCAGTTTGAGAAAAGTATATCAAGCAGCTGTATGCCTGAGAATCTTGTGGATGGACTTTCTGACAGTAATGATGATCCATGTCGGGAGCTGCTTAGTTGGTTGCTCCCTTTAGATCGCACATTGCCGCCTCGTTCTTTAGCGCCTCCTACTCTCAATCCAAGTATATCACACAAGCAATCTGCTCCTGGGTCTCAAATATTTAACTTCAGAAGCTACTCCATGCCTTCAGCTTCTTCTATTCAGACACCCAACAACATAAGACCACCACCAATATCTGAAAGTCATGAATTTATGCCTGAAAAGCCTGCAAAAACCCCTGATATTATAAATGATGGGCAGCTTTCATTTAGAGGAGTTCCTTTGGAAGCTGAACGGTATTCTGTACGTCGTGGTTTGGAAGGAGTGTATCTACCAGGAAAAAGATGGCGGAGAAAAGTTGAAATTATTCAACCAATTGAGGTTCATTCTTTTGCTGCAAAATGTACTGTGGAAAATCTTCTATGTGTCACAGTAAAGGTGCGTCGACTATATCAAAGCATCCGTTCTTCTTTATTTGGTAAATTATTTTTTAAGATAATACTTATATCGTGAATTCCTGTGGCAGAACATTGCTCCCACTCATGCAAAAGATATTGTTGTATTCATTGATGCGATTACTATTGTATTTGAGGAGGCATCCAAAGGAGGTGCTCCTTTGTCATTGCCAATTGCTAGTATTGAAGTTGGGCATGGTCATAGCTTACCAAATTTAGCACTCAGGTATATGCAACTTTTCTCATTAATCCAACCTACATGCTATTGGTGCTTATGTAAAGCTGAATTGCACCATTATTTCAGCAATAAGAAATTTATTCCCCTTTGAATTTTCCAAACACCACCCCCCTTTCCTCAAATTTGTGTCCAGTCTCATGTTATGAACAACTCAAAAGTTGACTTGATATGGTGATTTAGCATATTGATTTCTTCAATCCTGGAATGTATCAAGTTCCAGAGTTGTTTCCCTTTCCAAGATTCAGTTTGGTGCTGTGCTCATAATAAATTGGAAAGGATAAGTGCATTGTTTTAAGTACTATGCATTATCTATTATCTATGTAGGCGGGGCGAGGAGCACTCTTTTATTCTCAAGCCAGCAACCATGTCCTCGAGGGAACGGAGGACTAACAGTGATGCACCTCTGGCTTTGTCACTTCCAACGATGACCGGAGCTGCTTTAAATACTACACCAAAGGTTGGTGAGCCCTATGTTGCTCTAAGTGACCCGTATGCAGTACTGGTATCTTATCGCTGCAATTACACAGGTAAACTGATGATGAAATAGAATAAATTCTTCAAGACATTAATGTGGCGAACATTTCTGATTCAAACCTTTTACTTCTGTAGAATCAAAACTCTTTTTCAAGCAAGCCACAAGCTGGCGACCATCTGCAGTTAGTGATCTTATGATCTCTGTATCATCCGAACTGTCTTTACGGAATCCTAGCCTAGGTGCTCGAGTTCCTCAACTCCCTGTGCAGGTTATTGCAGCACCTCATCAGTTACTGTTCCACAATTTCTCCGTTTATTACTAGCATAGTAATATAACGTTGCCTTCCAGGTATTAACCCTCGAAGCTACTAATATGACATCCGAAAACCTTACGTTAACTGTCCTTGCTCCTGAAGCATCTGGTTCTTCTTCAGTCGTATCTTTAAACTCAGCTCCAACCACGCCAAATGGTTCTTTTGATGGTGTTAATGAATCAGCAAAAAGGTCTGGGTTGGGAAAGAAGGAAATTGGCTTTCGAAGATTGAATTCTGTCCTGGCTACATCTCCAAAAGATATAGACAATGGAGGAAATAGAATAAGTAATGCTTCAGGCTGCACTCATCTGTGGTTGCAAAGTGCAGTGCCCCTAGGGTATTGAACCTTTACCTTTTTTTCTTTACTTAAAAAGTCAACTTGTAACTGTGCTACTTCTATTCCAAAAGACTGTTGTTAACATTTTGTTGTGCTGGATGTGGCTAACAGGTGTGTTCCTCCACGCTCGAGCACCATTGTCAAACTTGAGTTGCTTCCATTATCAGACGGGATCATTACACTTGATACACTTCAGATAACTGCAAGGGAGAAAGGTATGCCAATACAATAAGTGCTACCTTACCAGCTAGATACAGAATTGTTAGAGTGAATTTGTTATACTTCTAACTGCCTGCCAGACACTAGGAGGATCTTCCTCGCTTAAAGTGAACAAGAAATATTAACGCAGTGGATTCTGAATACGAAATATCTTAATTTATTCAGTATACGAATCATGTTATACTTTTAATCTTTTTAGCCTTGAGAATTGATCGTTGCCTTGCAGGCCTTACCTACATACCGGAGCAATCCTTGGAGATACATGCTACTTCTGGCATTTCATCTTGAATGTCTTTGTGAGAGCTCCAGTTGGTATATTGTTCTGTATATTGGTGTCTGAGGCTCTGTCAACTCAGAAGCCACACTTGGCCAGGATGTGTTGCTCATTTGTTTTGGATGTGGCGTGGGCGCTCTGATGGTATGATTTTGGACCCAAAAATTTCACCAGACATTTGTTTGGAGCCAAAAAAAAAATCACCAGACATGAGAAATTTGTGAGGACTGAGGATGTGTATCATACTTAGGTTTTCAAAGTCCATTCATAGGCAGCCAGGTTGACTACACAGGTTTATGAAATTTGTAATGTTGTGTTGCATAGATTTGATGCCGTTTTTTTTTGCTGTGATCATTTTTTTGTTACATGTAAACCGTGCTCCTGCACTCATGTTGCCGGGCAGTTGTACAATATACGGCCTCACATTAAAGTGTACTGGAAATGGAGAAGCATGTGGATCAGTGGATCCCTTTTGATCATTTTCCTAGTAAATCATCATGGTTTCTGAGTTATGTTTTTTTTTTGCCATTACTCTTATTTCTTAAATCTACCAGTCCAGTTCGCAAGCCATCCATAAGTTTGAAGAGTCCACACTTGTTTGGCATTGTATTATTTTATTTTTTCCAATTGCACCGTATGGTGTTCACTTGTTTGTGTCAAACTTGCACTAAGGGCTTGTTTACATGATGAAATTTGGTTCATACTGAGAACCATGCTCTCTGAGAAGAGGCACGTTTGTTGTCAATGTGAGTTTTTTTTTATGAAATTTGGCTAACCTAACCTAAAAAATTTCGTTATTTAATATATAATTGTCACCAACTAAACATTTTTCAGTAGTTTATTTATTTAAAAATTTCGAATCCAACAACAATTCGCAGCAACGAGTATCACGTAGGCGCCCCGTGCCCCACCAGCACACGCCAGCCACCAATGCGCCACGCCGGCGGCGGCGGCGCGGCGCTGCCACCGCCATGCGGCCACCATGACGCCGCCGTCCTCCCCGCGCTCCTCGCCGGCCTCGCCCACCGCGCCACGACACCGGCGGCGGCGAGGCAGCTCCAGGCGCAGCTCCTCCTCCGTGGCCTCCCGCTCCCGGCCCGTGCCGCCGTCGCGCTCATAGCCGCGTCCCCGTCGCCGCGCCACGCCCGCGCCGTCTTCGACAGCGCCGTCCCCGCCGCCTCGGACAACGTCTACCTCTGGACCGCCACCATCGCCGCCTACGCCAGGCACGCCTCGTCGTGCTCCTCGCCTCCGGCGGCGGCCGCGGCGGCGGAGGCAATCGCGCTGTTCCGGCTCATGCTCCGGCGCAGCGGCGGCCCACGCCCGAACGCCTTCACGGCGAGCTCCGTCGTGAGGTGCTGCTCGGCGCTGCGTGGTGCCGTCGTGGAAGGGCTCCAGGTGCACGGGTTCCTGGGGAAGGCAGGGCTGGGACGATCTCCCCACGTGGGGGCAGCGTTGGTTGACATGTACGCGAACATCGGCCGTGCAGCAGATGCGAGGAAGGTGTTCGACGAAATTCCTGCGAGGAACGTGGTGGTAGGGAACACCATGGTGGCGTGCTACGTCAGAGCGGGGGATGTGGCAGCCGCGCGGGAGGTGTTCGACGGGATGGCAGAGAAGGATCCAATCTCTTGGAACACACTCATGTCGGGGTACCTGCAGCAGGGGGACACTCTTGTCGTGAGGGAGTTGTTTGAAGAGATGCCGGCGAAGAATGTCAACAGCTGGAACATGATGATTTCCGCGTGCTCAGAGGAAGGCTCCTGGGCTGATGCGGTTAGGGTGTTTAACCAGATGCGTCCTGCAAGGTTCCAACCGGATGCCCAGACGATGGCGGTGCTGATGTCTGCTTGTGCACAGCTTGGTTCTTTGTCAGTTGCAAGACAGGTTCATGGGTTTTTGAAAAAGGGGTACATTGAAATGAACTGCCATGTTCTGAATTCATTGATCGATATGTATGCCAAATGTGGTAGTGTCAGGCAAGCTCATTTACTGTTTGTTGAGACACATCTGAAGGATACAGTGTCTTACAATGTGATGATCTGTGCTCTTGCACACCATGGACATGGCAAAGATGCACTTGAGCTCTTCAATGAGATGACTGGTGAAGGGTTGCAGCCAGATTCCGTGACTTTTCTTGGTGTTTTATCAGCTTGTACTCATGCCGGGCTTGTTCATGATGGGAAGCACTACTTTGAGTCCATGAGGATAAATTATGCAATTGAGCAATCCCTGGATCACTATGCTTGCATGGTGGATCTATATGGCCGAGCTGGGCTCATTGAAGAAGCTTACTTTTTAGTGCAGACAATGCCAATGAAACCACATGCAGGAGTCTGGGGAGCCTTGCTCAATGCCTGTAGGAAGCATTGCCAAGTTGAAATTGGTAAGATTGCGGCGAGAGAACTCATTACAATTGAACCCAGGAATCCTGGAACCTATGTACTTCTTGCAAACGCATTGGCTCATGGTCAGCAATGGGACTTTGTTGAAACCGTGAGGCAATCGATGAGAGGGAAGGGTATTGAAAAAACTGCAGGGTGCAGCTGGGTTGAAGTCGACAGTGTTGTTCATGAGTTCTTGATGGGGGACTTCAGCCATCCTAATTCTGATGAGATTTACAGTATCCTTGAGCATCTGTATCTTCAACTGGCTTAAGGTTGGTGTTACTTTCTAAGGTTGATATCAAGGATGGCTACATTTCTAAATAACTGATGACAACTGAATTGTATGTGAAAAGTGTGGCATGCTGAGTTATTCTGCAGAATCCATGATACAAAGGGATACAGCACGATCAAGGTATGGTGCTGCGATCTAATTGTCTCAATTGTGATATAATTATGTCAGAACTGCCTATTCTTTCACAAAAAATATTTTAAAGGTAGTTTCTGAAATAAACTGCAATGCATAAAAGTTCGTATTGTGTGTGAGTGTGAGCAGAAGGGCTGCTCGTCATGACATTAAAACATTGTAGAGAGATTGATAAATAGAATAGCAGATATTCTGAACCTATTTGTGTTCTGTATGTTTGTGGTACAGGATTCCATTCAGTCAACTGCTCCTGTGTGGATGAAGTTTCTATGTTGAAACTCTAGTTGAGATGACATTAAGAGAGGATGGACCTTTGCTTCGGAAAGGATTATGGATGATAAAGCACTAAGGAGTACCTCAAAGTTTGTGATGTTATCTTGACACAACTATGGTGAAGCTAAATAGAAGGAAAAAATATGGCAAAATAAGCCTAATCTGTTGCTTCAATTCAGTCTCTGATGCTGGACATGTTCAGATTTCAGAGTTTTCTAGTAAGTTTCCTTACCATTTTCTCCTCGGTACATTTTTTATTAAATTTTACCTTTGTAACATCTTAACACTTTTTGTTCCTTCGCTTACCAAAAAAAAATAGCACTGTTATTTTACTGAAATTAGGGAATCAAAGAAGCATATAGGAAGAGACAAAATGTGACAGGCTTAACAAAAATAGGAATAGACTCTTAAAAAGTACCCCAGGTGGTTTAATGTACATGTCATCTTAGGATTTTCGTTGGTCAAACAATTTGAGATAGATGTTACTAGATTCAATATTGAAGTACTTTCAGAACATCTAACTGTTCTTTATTAAATATCATATTTTTCATAGTATTTGTTTGGTCAAAGCTTCGCCTTGTTGGCCGTATCAATGCCCTAAATGACATGTATCTTAATCGGAGAGTTCAGTGCAAATTTTATATAGGATTTCCTTAATTGCTTCATAGTAGATATGAAGCCAAAATGGATACCTCCTTTGTAGAGAAAAAAATGTGATAGTTAGGGTTTTAATGGTGCGATTTAGACCATGAGTGATCTAAGTTAAACACGTTTTACAGTCTGTCAGGCTCATTTATTGAACATTTTATTAATTAGCCGATTGTCTACATGTAACAGTGTTACAAACATTTAGATGGGAGTATAATGCTCACTAAAGTTTATTTCTCTAGCACCGTCCATATTACACAAGCTCCTTAATTGAATTCTTAAATTTACGAGTAGTAGGCCAATACTTAACCATTAGCAGTTAACACATAGGGGAAGGCCATGGAATAGATGTTACAATTTGGGGGAAGAAAAGGTCAATGTACAATTGTTGTCTGCTGCGGTGAGCAGGTGCTGCAATTGACATTTACAAGCCAGAATGTGTTCAGAACATGTTATTACCGAAGTCTTCAGACATTCTCGAAATATGGATATTACATAGCCGTGCTTCTCTTTTCAGGTACTAGTGACGTTCAAGGGGGAGAGGGAGCATAGGAAGACAAATTTCGCATCAGCACTAACTCTGGCATAGGAAGCCAAATTTCGCATCAGCACTAACTCTTTACAGTTGAACACCTTTGTCAATGTTGAGCACCCAATCCAAATGAATTTCCATCGCCTGATGACGTGCAAGGGCAGCGTTTTCCATGATCCAGACGTGAAGCTGAGTACCTGAGGTGACAGAGCTTCTCTAATCCACTCCGAACTCCAGCCAAGAGCAGAAATAATACTCACGAATCACGATCAGTTGGTCCTGTGTCAGCAGAGCTACATGGAGGCCTGGGGCCTTCCAGCATTGAGGATAGATGCAATGTTGGTGCTTGAAGAATCTCTCGTTTAATAAGGCAATTGTGGTTAGGGGATTCGGAAGGTGAGGTAGTTTAAGGTGCGCCTATAAACTGATGCCTGATGGACTTAAACAGAACAGACAGTCCCACAATTGATGTCTTTTAACTCAGATTTCAGGACAGGTAAACAGCAAACAGTAGTGCAGGAGAAGAGAATCAGAATATGATGACTACCGACTAGCTCGTTCCAGGCGATGGTCGTAACAAATTGTTCTATTCCCACCGTCATGAGATCGGTCCTAACTGTGAATTGGTCCTCAGTTTAATCAAATGACTGAATGAGCTACACGTACGCATCCGGTGATAAGCCGATTTTGTAACTGTGCAAAGCGAAATAACATCTTTTTTCGTTTCAAATGACACTAATTTGTCATTTCAAGCACTGTATTTTCTGCTGCAATTGGCATTCTGCTCTCTCTTTAACACTTGTAACCACCAGGTTTCTTACAGTGGTATGAATGTATGATCCTGTTTCCCAACAGACTACAACCAAATGACACTTGAACAAGTTCGTGAGGATCTTTTTGTCTATTTTTCTAGAGGAAGAAACACTGCGGAAGTTCTATTTTTCTTTTTCTATTTTAACGTGTCTCTGCCTGTGGGAAGTTCTTGCCTTGAGATTAGCGAGCGCCATGGGTAAGAGCATCCGGGCCGTCAAGTCAGAATCGTGCGGGCCGTGCGCTGCCAATCCGGCCCGGCCCATGGAGCCCGTAGTGTCAAGTGACCTGGTCGGCCCACTAGGGTTTTGGAGGGTCCATATAAAAGGCCGCCCTTCTCGACCTCACACCACTCCACCACAAAGCGGCGGCGGCGGAGAAGGAGGAAGAGGGAGGAAGCGAAGGCACCAGGGAGGGAGAGGAGCACCAGCCATGGTGCACGTCAGCTTCTACCGCAACTGTAAGCGCTCGCCGGAGATCCCCACTTCCCCCACCCACCTGCCTCTCTGCTCGTTGCGCTCCGCTCCGGTGAATCCTCTGGTGCTCCGTCTCGTTGCGGGGTCGTGGTGATCTGGCCCCGAATGGAGGTGCGCAGGCTTAGCGCCTCGTGCTCTCGGTTGGTGGCGCCTTCGCTGCTAGGGCTGATTGGCGGTCGACGTCAGGGGGCGTCGAGGGTTTCCTCTTGTTTTGCAGTCTCGCCTCGCGTGCGCCTTAGTTGCGAGTCGAATGGGGTGGATGGTGCGGCACGGAGTTCGTAGGTGGATTTAGGGGGTGGATGTTGATTTGGATTCTGTCGATCTGAGATGGTATGGCGTTGATCTGGATCTGATTCCTGGGAAGTGATATTTGGCTTAGAAACCATCTCTGGTTAGCGATAGATGGGTGCTTCAGCAGTCGATTGGGCTTCTTATCCTTCGGTCTATTGAGCTGGTGTGTCGTGGTTTCGTTTGCGAAGGATTTACTTGGATTAGTTTTGTTTTATGGGGAGCTTAATTATTGTTATGGAGCAAGCTTTCTAGATGGTGCTCCTGTCAGTGTATACAAATTAATTTCATAGATATATAGAATTATGGTCCATTGTATTTTTGAGTTGGGATTTTTTTTTTCATACGAAGCATACCAATTAGTTGGGAAATCATACAACTTGGCTGACTGATTTGGACTGGATGCTGCTAACTAGTAGAGGAAATTGAACGCTTTTTTAGTTTGCTTGCTAAGTTCATCACAATGTTTGCTTCTCAGTATGTTTGAAAGGCATCACACTTGCACAGGGGCTGTATTACACTATAATCAACTACCTGTAGTCTGTTTCTTGATTTGAGTTTTCTTTTCTCCATGAGCTTCTTTATATGCTGTCTCATCACTATCTTCATCTAATACTAAAACAATTCTTTGGCAGATGGAAAGACTTTCAAGAAGCCAAGGCGTCCCTACGAGAAGGAGCGTCTTGATGCTGAGCTGAAGCTCGTTGGTGAGTATGGGCTGAGGTGCAAGCGTGAGCTGTGGAGGGTCCAGTATGCTCTGAGCAGGATCCGTAATGCTGCAAGGCACTTGCTTACGCTTGATGAGAAGAACCCCCGCCGTATCTTTGAGGGTGAGGCGCTGCTCCGTCGCATGAACCGCTACGGTCTGCTTGCTGAGGGTCAGAACAAGCTTGATTACGTCCTTGCCCTCACTGCTGAGAACTTCCTCGCAAGGCGCCTTCAGACTCTTGTCTTCAAGGCTGGCATGGCCAAGTCCATCCACCATGCTCGTGTCTTGATCAAGCAACGTCACATCAGGTATGCTATTGTGTCTCCTTGGTACAAACTGTTTTGAATTCCTCGTATTACATGCACTATATTGTTTAGTTGATCGTGCTGGATGGAACAATTAAAGGATGGGCTTGATGTTGAGAACGTGCAATTCTGAGAGCTTATTTGATGCAGTAATTAATTCTCGCATGCCCTTTACTGTTTTCAATGGGTCCTCCGAGTGGAATTGTGTTGTCTCACAATTCTGAAGTGTTGGAACATATCAAATAGCTGGCTTCTTGGTTGATTGCTCTCTGACTGAACATAAAAGATGGTTTCTCCCTTGGACATTTTGTGCCTGCCTATCTCCATCTATGCTTGTATGCCAATAACGGTACTGGAATCAGGGCTGCACATAGGTTATCTATGGATTTTAATTACTCTGTATTTATCAAGATTTATCATTGTTGGCTGTGCCCTGGATGTATTAGTCTTTGTCTATTATAGTTCATAACTGTGATGCCATGCATCAATGTATCTATGTTATGCTATCCCTTTCGAATGGTATTTTAAAAAAATGTGTTATGTTGTCTTGAACATGGCTAGTTGCTGTCTGGTTGTACTCTTTGCGCAGCATCTGATCTCTGTTTTTCTTCCATAGCTGTTTCCAGACATTGCAAAGTACAGATTGATGAATTTTCTCATCTCTGGAACCTGATTGCAGGGTTGGTAGGCAAATCGTCAATGTCCCATCGTTCATGGTGAGGGTTGAGTCTGAGAAGCACATTGACTTTTCGCTGTCAAGCCCGTTTGGTGGAGGCCCCCCAGGCAGGGTGAAGAGGAAGAACCAGAAGAAAGCAAGTGGTGGTGGCGGCGACGGTGGTGATGAGGATGAGGAGTGAAGGATGAACTAGTAGCCAATACCTATCTAGTAGTCATAAACCTGGTATCTTAAGGACTTAGCTGCGTGGCCCAATGCTCAGCCCCCTGAGCTGATTTGGCGTCATGGATGGTTATCGCTTTTATCTTGTGATGTTATTAGCCTATACTTAGCTGCTATGTTTGGAGATGTTTAATTGTGTTGCAGTTTTATGTGGTACAGACTCCTGTTTCCATCAAGCTGTTTTATCTTGGCCAATGATTTTTTCTAGCCGTTCCGAATAATCTGCTTGGTTGTTTTGCTCGCACATGTTGATTTATGATGGGGGGGTTTATCACGTCGATGGTGCTGAAGAAGGCTGATCAGGGTTCAGGGGTTTCATTGGTTCAACAGACGATACTGCTGAGTAATTTGTGCTTCCGAAGCATTTTCGATATACTGCGGTAGGTTCTGTTGTCCAACATGCATTTGCGGTGTCATTAGAGCCGAAGATGGGTGTCGTGTCGGGCTTGGTCCTCAATTACCGCCCAAGCGATCTAGGAGGTCTGCGACACTTACCTTGGCGCGCGCATCACATTGGCAACATTATATTTCTGTGGATACTACTTTGTTGCCCAAATGTGCCAAAGGACATACATGAGTGAAGCCGAATTTACCTTTTCAGGTAATAATTCACATCGAACGCATTGAAATCATTGAGCTTGTCTAGGATTTCCAAATGAAGGTTAGTAGAGTATGTTCGATCATGCCCACCTCTAACATAGGCTAGGGGTGTGTTTAGATTGTAGGAAAAAATGTTGTGAGGGAATCATAGGCTAGCATTAGAAAAACACTGTTGCATACGTTGGGAAACGTGTTTTGTGAGGGAGGAATAGTGAAAAGTTAGAAATCTGAACATGGCCTAGAGACAAAGTGGAATTCCTCCATAGCTTGTCTTGGCTATTGTTGATATATGCTCCTTCGAAACATACCGTGCTTTGCCTTGTTGGGGGGGGGGGGGGAACGTATCATTTAGAGATAAAACCTCTCCGTGGAAACTACGAAAACTTCAATCAGAGTCATTCGGTGTTGATCCAACGGAGCGCTCAGAAGAGGTGGGAGGGTAATTTGCAAAAACATCTCTAATCACCCTTTGCAAATCACACATCCAAGTTGCAAATCACCCCTTCCCGCTCCCCTGAACACCCCTTGGATCAACATTATGTGACCCAAATTGAAGTTTTCATAGTTTTCACGGATAGGTTGGTTTTCACCTAATGTGCTCCCTTGTTGGGGGGCTCTTGCCTGACATTCCCAGTTATTTAAGGTGTTTGATAACATGCTTCACAAGCAAAACAAAGTTTAATAACATCTTCACGGTTTATAATGTAGGGAAGAATGACATCCGTTGATACGAACAATATACGCGGGCTATAGAGGCTCTATAGTATTTTCCGGCAACTGCATCTATAATAACATTGTACTAAATAATAGGCTATAGCGGCTGAGAAGAGCTCTTCGCTAAATGTCATAAAAAGCAATTTCTTATAATGTATGAGGATAACCTAGACTATCAAAATACGCTTTTGTGTGACCTCGCATATATTCCCTACAAAGATCTCAAAATACGTTTTTCTGTGACCTCCCATAGATTCCCTACAACGATCTAACCTGGAAACTAGAATACCTACCCAAAACGTAAATTAGAGCCAGGGCATGGCAGGCGATCTGATTTGACATTAATACCATGATTGAACAAGTTTTCGTATCTACTTTTGCTAGGTAAAGTGTCATATGTGGTGTCGGGCTATGTAATTTTATTGGTGTTGTTTTAGGTGTCCGTGTCGTGAGCTTGACTGAATCTGTAGAAACGTGCACCATTTAAATCACCGAATAATTTATATAAAAAACTAGATCTAAATATTAATATATTTTTTATATATAATTGACTGAAGTTGTTTCTCGGGAAGTGAGAAAGACGGTTATTTTTGGAATGGTGGGAGTATGTCCAATTTGTTGTTCACCCCCACCACAAGGAGAACGCCTTAGTGGTGCCCTAGGCCAACCTTGTCCATGGCCTCACCTAGTACCACTGTGTCAGTGTGGGTTGCCACAACTTTTTATCATGTTTTGTTGAGCTTTAGTTTTTCTTTGTGAAATAGATATTCTTCATATTAAATGTTATATTGTTTAATGTTTACACGACTGGCCAATGTTCTTGTTCTTTTTTGTGGATAGTTTGTTCACTTTTGATCAAGGGCATGAACCTTTATCTATTTGCACTTCTATACCTATCTGCATTTTCGATTATGCTATTTCAACTTCTTCCTTATGTTCTTCGATGCACACGTAGGGATAGCCTTCTTCATATTGTCTCATGTTTTTTTCATGTGGTTGATAACATAAGGAGAAATGGTGATAATGATTGTATGGTTTATATTAATTTCAATCAAAAGTAAGATCATTGATGCTAAGTCTCCATCAATTCAAATTGCTCTACCTATTGAAAGATCAGGTTTATGTTTATCATGAGCTATTATTTATTTGATAAAGATGTTATGCAATTAGGTAAACTCTACATGTTAAGAATACATATATATTCATGAAGCATTTGGGGAAGGGGGGCATATGACCTCTCGTCATACATGTCATTTGAATCAACCGATGAGCTATCAATCGAATTAGCAAGGTCTAACTAAGAATTTGACTGAGAAGGCAGAGAATCAGAATGCCTTACTCAAGCATCTAGATGATAAGCTTAGTGAGTTGGAACAAACAATTCAAAAGTTCCTATAAATTAGGAGCTTGTGTTTAGACCGTTCAGATATGAAGGCAGGGTAGGACCAATAAGGGATACGTAGCATTGAACAACTATGTTGTTAGACAGGAACAAAGCCCTAGAGAGAGAAAATAAAGGAGCGAGAGCAGTGCACTTTTTTCCTTTCGCTCAGCGCCTCTGTCTTTTTTCTTCATCTTGAGCATAAAAAATTGTAGCGTCGACGGTGGCAACAATGGCATCGATGTCGGCGCTCTTTTTCTGAAGGTGAGTCCCAAGGAATCATGCATAAGTAACTAGCTCCATGGCACCGACCCCCCAAACTTTGATAGAGAAAGCCGCAATCCTAGAGCTTAAGGGTGTGTTTGGTTGGGTGTACCATTTGATTCATGTATGGAATGGTACAAAATAATGATGATTATTTTGTTTGGTTGGATGAATTGTACCAACTCATCCAGGATGGAACCATCCCACTTACTACAATGTTGTACTAGTTAGAGTGAATCAAGTGGTACAAGCAATTTGGTTGAATCATCCCATCCAGGATCATCCATTCATACATCATATGGTGCATGCAACCAAACACACCCTAAATGTGTTCCTAGGACCAGGGAATATCTTGAATCATGGAGCCAGCTGTTGGCGACAGGGCGTCGTCGGTGGTGATGGAGCAGCGAATCAGAGTTCATAGTCAGGTAGGAAATCCGCAGCTCACTAGATATTGTCATAGCTTGTAGTACTTCTAGACCAAGGAAAAAGGGGTCAAGAAGTAAGGCAAATTCGTCTCCTAGCATTCTTCTATATAGTTTTTTTTTTTAAAAAGGTCCATTTGGAAAGTTTTTTTTTTCAAATTACTGTATGAATTACTAGTAGTATATAGAGGGTAGCAAATTAAATGGTGAATTTTTGTTCATGCATTGATGTAATTTCAGCTGTTGCAGACCCTCTCGAGTCTTGATTACATGTTGTAAAAATAAAACAAAATAAATATGTTTTCACCGAAGCTTATTGATTACTGCTTAATGTTGTAAATGTGGTTCCGGCACAACAGGAACTGAGAGAAATATGTTTATGATTTATGAATCATGACATAACACTTTCATTGCATAAGCTAGCAACAAGTTCCAGCCTATATATAGGGCATTCATGGCATGGCCTTTCCATAGTATAATGTGTTCTTTTTCTTAGCAAAATAGAGCTCATAGAGGTATTTCGGAACGAAAGCAAGTTACAGAAGTTACACTCCATGCCTTGGTAACAAGTGGAGAGATCCACTATCGGTGAGGAGGAGGAAGGCGGTGGTCAGTAGCAAGTAGGAAGAAGAAGTGGCGAGATCCACCACCGGTGAGAGGATAAATGTGATAGTCAATCAAGCAAGCAAGAAGAAGATGATAGGTCATCAGTCAATGTGAGTAGTTTAGTTCCCCATGTTTTACTATTCCTTTAGTCTTTTCGTTCCATTGAAAATCGTGATTCCCCTCACAAACTTTTGCTACAGTAAAGTTTTGCTACAGAAAACTTCCTCCAATCTCCACCAACTAAACAACAGGTAACTCCCTCCAGACACCCCTACAATCTAGCCTGTACTAACCCTATGACTCGCATCAACGGGAGAAGCAAATCTAACGGTGGCTAATATCACATCTCGTGTAGACACCCTTCTTAAGGGATTTTCGAGCTTAGTAAGCCACTTGAGGAGCTGCACCTTTAACAAAATATACCAATTTTGAGTTAGGTTTTGGTGCCTAGGAGCTAGCCGAAATGTCTAACGTAGAGACTTCTATTGGATTCAGACTAGGACACAGATATGAATACAAATATTTATTTTTTATTAGATTCAGACTCAGATAAAAATGATATAAATTATTTCAGATATACATCAAATATTAATATACACTATATATGTATATTAGATATTCAACTTTAGTTATTATGAATTTGCATATAAACAAATCTTAACTGGATTCCGATATACCGTCATTTATGTCTAAGGCCTTGTTTAGATGAGAAAGTTAGTGGAAAGTTAGAGGTATGAATAGTGTATTGGTAAGCGTGTCTGTGAGAGTAGATATGACTCGATGTGAGTGGAAAGTTGGTGAAAATTGGTGAACGAAACACGGCCTAAGACATCTTTAGTTGCAGGGACGGGCGTATATTATCCGGGAACGTATCCTATGGAAACCAGCCTCCCATGGAAACTATGGAAACTCTACCTAGGATCATTGGATGCCCATCCAATGGATAGAAAAACAGGTGGGACAATTTTGCAAAGAAGCCCTCCCACCCCTCTCCTCCGTCCCGTGCTGTTAACTCCGTTCCGTCGCCCCGTTCCCATCGAGATCTCGCATCGTGTCTCCGTCGCCCACGACCTCTTCGCCATCTCGCAGGACGTCCTGTTCCTGGCCGGCGCACTACGAGGCAACGACCCCTTGGTCGGTGCCCGATGATATGACCCCTGGCCGGCACACCAGGACCCCTTAGACGACCTCAGCGCCCCGTTTCCCCGCCATCCGAGCCAAGCCCCGATCCCGACATCGCCGGTCCCGACCTTGCCGTTACCCCACTTGTGGATGTGCCGGCATTGGCTCATGCTCCACCTCCTTATCACGTGGCGCCGGTGCAGCCTGATCATGAGCCTCAGTCACAGGCTTCGATTGAGGAGTGACCTCTGTCTCTGTTGGTGGTGGTGCTCCTAGTTTCGGCGGACTGCTCTGATGGACAGAATTCTGAACTGAATCTCCGATGGACCTGCTATGCTTGGCTCCGATGTACAGAAGCTAGTACCAGTGAACTCGGGTGAATGCTTCAACGAACTGAAAAATCAATGAAGCTTTGTAATGCCAGCAGCATCGTTGCCCTGTGATTGAATGTAGCTGATAAAGGGACATGCAAAGTATAGAAATATCACCTGCAACTGCAAGGGGGAAGTAGTGACCAAGAGCAAAATGGTGATGTATACTGAAACTTCAATCGATGATAAATATGGACTGAATCTTTGCCAATTGTACTGTCAAAAATACACTTCATAAATCTGCATCCTGTGTTGTTTGCTGCAAGGCAAAGGAGTAATATATTTGGATGATCTCTCCTGCTTGGCTGAAGCAATTTGCTGTCTCATCCTGTGTTGCTTGGTGTCACACCATTGTTCCTCGGTATGTATTTCTCTAATAGTTCATGGATTAATGTCACACAATGCTGTAAGAAGCAGCACAGTGCAGCAAACAGATACCTGGCCATATACAGACCAGCGAACGGAAGCTGGCTTGATTACTCGTCCAGTCATCCTCGTCCAGGGCTAGCAGAGGGGAGCACGACGTGAAGGGGCTCCATTGTTCGGGCCGGCGACGTCGCGGCGATCGCGAACGGAGGGAGACGGAACGGGAACCGACTCCCTCCGTCCGCAACGGACCGACGAAACTGGGATGGAGGAGTCGAGGAGAGGGGTGGGAGGCCTTCTTCACAGATTTGTCCCACCTGTTTTTCTATCCATTAGATGGGCATCCAATGATCCTAGTTGGAGTTTGCATAGTTTCCATGAGAAATGATCTTAGTTGGAGTTTGCATAGTTTCCATGAGAAGCTGGTTTGCATAGGATACGCTCCCATATTATCCATGCTAGTTTCACCTTGTCTTTGCAGTCTCCGTCTCCACTGCGGCCCTGCTCCCCACGCCACCGCCAGCCCGCCCTCCTCTCCGACCGAACCCTAAACCCCGGGCGGGGGACCCTTCCCTCCCGGACCCGACGCTCCGGGCGCCGGCGGGACCGCAGGCCTCGCCGGAGCCTGCCCGCCGGGGCGCGCGGCGGAGGACCCCGGAAACCGAAGCCCCCTCTCCCCTCGGCGGGGGAGGGAGAAACTAGCCGAGGAGGCGAACAAGATTAGCGCGGGGCCAAGATGAGGATCATGATCAAGGGCGGCGTGTGGAAGAACACGGAGGATGAGATCCTCAAGGCCGCCGTCATGAAGTACGGCAAGAACCAGTGGGCGCGCATCTCGTCGCTGCTCGTCCGCAAGTCCGCCAAGCAGTGCAAGGCCCGCTGGTACGAGTGGCTCGACCCCTCCATCAAGAAGGTGAGATGGATTAATCCGCCCCTCTTTCTTCTTCTACAAAGGATCTCTCCGTGGGCTCTGGTTTCGCCATTTTGTTTTCCCCGGATCCCACGGGTGCTTGATGTGAGTGTGTGGCACTGATTGGATTGGATCGAATGTCTGGTAGAATCGTCGTGCCTGTCCAGATGTGGCGTGAATCTAGGGATTTTTTTTTTGTAGTGGCATTTGGAATCAAATTCAGCTGTGGAGGAAGGGGAATACCTGATGATGTGTTTGGATTTTATTGTACTGTAACTGTGAAAGATATGAATGGTCATGAAGTTGATTGTTTGTAGTCACCAACCTGTTAGTTGTTATGCAGCCTAATTGGTGAAAGTACAGTAATAGGTGTATATGGCCTACTAGTCCCATTTATAACACTACCTTTGTTTTCTTTTTGAGTCTCCTGCTGCACTGGGAAGTCATAACTCACATTGATATGGTTATGCTGTCTAGTTTACAAAACGAATGTGTGACATGTCACAATTCATAAGTCAAAATTCTACTGTTTTGTTAGTGCGGGAATCACAGTCTGATGCTGTTGTAATTTGGATGGTAATTTGGAGGAGACGTATACTAACTCTACTTTTGTAAGTCAAGAAAGCACAAAACACTGAAATTGATTCCTTTGTTTTTTCTGAAATCTGGTGTGCACATACTTGGATATACTTAGTGCCTTTAGTGTTAAGATGCAAGGTAACCATTGGACTCTTACTTTTACCCTGCTTTCCTCGTATGCCTGACCACTAGCGCCCCTCAACCTTTGTAACTATGATGCCCTATGTTCCTGCTTTATATGAAAAGATAGATTTTTATGCCTTTAGGAAATGAAGACAATAAGCTTTATGCTTTGCAAAACTTGAACTTGATTTTCCAGTAATGTGGATTGTGATGACCTCTATAATCAATTGTCTCAATGATCCCTAGATGATTGTTCTCTGCCTTATAAGAAAAAAGGATAGACTTGTATGCGTGTATGCAATGAAGCCACAACAAGATTTAAGCTTCACAAAACCTTAATTTTAATTTGATTATCACTATCATTAGTAGACTCAATGTTATCCCTTCAAGCTTTTGAATTAAAAAAAATCAGAATGAGATAAAAATATGAGGTTTCATCTTTAATATCTTTAGTTTCAAATTGGTAGTATTATGATAAAATTTGTGTACTTACTTTAGTAGGTTATACAAACCAATGCTTATCATGCATGTTATGGATTCAGCATCAGCCAATAGCATCTGCTATGGCCGCTAGTTAGACAAGATGATTTCAACATATAGTCCAACTTAGTGAAAGTTTTTACAATATAGTCGTCAATATGCATGCCTGGACTAAGCAACTGAAGGATTCTTTCGCCAAAAGAGAAATTTTGTGCTGTTTGAGGTCACATTTGATATATTGGTTGTGAGTTGTGAGAAATAACTAAAATGGATGTGAATTAGTTTTATAAGTGAACTTTCATTGTTGGAAGGAGGAAATGCCTTAATTCATCTGAAATTCTGCTGAAGGACAGCTCTTTAACCAGATTTGGTTATTCAAAATAAATAACTATAGCTGAATTTTCTGTAATCTCAGTTGTGGTCAGTTTTCAGCTAGGTTCTCAACGGCCAGATAGGCTTAGATGCAGTACTAATTCTTTACTAATTACCTGTTATAATCTACCTAGAATTTTATTACATGGTGTCGAAAGACACCAATGTACCTTTTAAGTTTGCAATCTGCTAAATACGCTAAACTGGCTGATCCTGCACTTGAGTTCTAGTTTTTTTTTATTCTCTAAACTTAACACGTGTTACCGTAATAACAGGATAAAACATGAGCACTCGTTAATGGATCATTAACAGTTATAGTTGGTTTATGAGGGATCCTATTTATCTTGTATCAGAACTGGTTAGCTTCTGGAAATTATGATAGTTCATAGATTATGGGTAAATTTCTGGTTCCCACTGCCTGCTGGCCATTTATGCAGTTAACTTTGCAGGTATCAAGTCAAATGCAATATTGTGAATCTACAAGAGTTATTGGTGACCCTTTTTTTTTTGAGGGTGGGTGGGTGGGGGGGTGGGGTGGGGTGGGATGGGCTGCTGTTGGGTTTATTTGTTAAAATTTGTATGTAAATAATTTGTCAGATCAGTAAAAACAGTACATTGTATGATAGAAGTTTTTTGGTCCTATTGATACATAACATGAAATGTAGGTTACTAGCCAGCATTTATATTTAGATGCAATGTCAGTGCTGTTTAGAAGAACAGGTGTACATATATTTTTATCCGTGCTTGTCAGTATTCTTGTTGTGCTGCTTGAAGATAAAAGTGAAGGCCCTTTGCTTGTTACCGTTTAGGATACTTTGTACCATCCTTCTATTAGGCTGGACCCAAATTTCTTTTGAATTCACCTTATTCTCAACCTAATTGATCACATAACCTTCAAAACAGTGCTTCTTTCAATTGATCAACTGCTATATTACAACTGCTTGTTACCGTTTGTCTTAGTTTGCTGATCTCTGCCACAAAGATGACTTTTTTTTTAAAAAAAAATATATATCATTCACTGTGCGAAGTTGCTAACCCACTGTGTTAATTTCAGACTGAGTGGACAAGGGAAGAGGATGAGAAGCTACTTCATCTTGCTAAACTTATGCCTACTCAGTGGAGGACAATTGCACCTATTGTAGGTCGAACACCATCTCAGTGCCTTGAGCGTTATGAAAAACTACTTGATGCTGCATGTGCCAAGGATGAAAATTATGAGGCTAATGATGACCCTAGGAAGCTGCGTCCTGGAGAGATTGATCCAAATCCTGAGTCAAAGCCTGCACGTCCTGATCCTGTCGATATGGACGAAGATGAAAAAGAAATGCTTTCTGAGGCTAGGGCTCGCTTAGCTAACACTAGGGGTAAAAAAGCAAAGCGAAAGGCAAGAGAGAAACAACTTGAAGAGGCAAGGCGGCTTGCCTCGCTACAAAAAAGGAGAGAATTGAAGGCAGCCGGTATTGACACACGGCACAGAAAAAGAAAGAGAAAGGGGATTGACTACAATGCCGAGATCCCTTTTGAAAAGCAACCACCTCCAGGTTTTTATGATACTGTTGGTGAAGACAGGCCACCTGAACATTTACAGTTTCCAACAACCATTGAGGAGCTTGAAGGGAAGAGAAGAGCGGATGTAGAAGCACAATTAAGAAAGCAAGACATTGCAAGGAACAAGATTCTGCAGAGACAAGATGCCCCTGCTGCTATAATGCAAGCGAATAAGCTAAATGACCCAGAAGCTGTCACAAGGAGATCCAAATTGATGCTTCCGCCTCCCCAAATTTCTGATCATGAGTTAGAGGAGATAGCAAAGATGGGAAATGCTGGTGATCCTGGTTTAACTGAGGAGCTTGGTGAAGGGAGCACTGCCACAAGAACTTTGCTTGCCAGCTATTCTCAGACTCCAAGGCTTGGTATGACACCATTGAGAACTCCGCAGCGAACTCCAGCTGGGAAGGGTGATGCAATTATGATGGAGGCAGAAAATCTTGCACGTCTTAGAGAATCACAAACACCTCTATTAGGCGGTGACAACCCAGATCTTCATCCATCAGATTTCTCTGGTGTAACACCACGTAAGAAGGAGATACAGACTCCAAATCCAATGGCAACGCCTTTGGCAAGCCCTGGTCCTGGTGTTACTCCAAGGATTGGTATGACACCTTCCAGAGATGGAAATAACTTCGGTATAACTCCAAAAGGAACTCCTTTCCGTGATGAACTTCGTATAAATGAAGAGGTAGAAATGCAGGACGGAACTAAACTTGAGCTTCGCCGGCAAGCTGAACTTAGAAGAAGCCTACGATCTGGTTTTGCTTCTATTCCACAACCTAAGAATGAGTACCAGATAGTCATGCCACCTATTACAGAGGACGAGAAGGAAGAAGCTGAGGAAAACATTGAGGAGGACATGTCAGACAGGCTGGCACGAGAAAGGGCTGAGGAACAGGCGAGGCAGGACGCATTGCTCAGGAAGAGATCCAAAGTGTTGCAGAGGAGTCTGCCTAGGCCACCTACCGCTTCAGTAGAGATTATCCGGCAATCTCTTATTAGAAGTGGAGAAAGCAGAAGCAGAAGCACCTTTGTGCCTCCTACATCGCTTGAACAAGCTGATGAACTAATAAATGAGGAACTCCTTAGGCTTCTTGAGCATGATAATGCAAAATATCCTCTTGATGAAAAAACTCAAAAAGAGAAAAAGAAAGGGAGCAAGCGTCAGCAAAATGGGGGATCTCTTGTCCCTGAAATTGATGATTTTGATGAAAATGAACTAAAAGAGGTCCATTTCTTTTCCATCCTCCTATGATTTTAGTACTCATGATAAATTTCACCTTCACTTTCCTGATAATTTCTATATATATTTTTGGATCCACCATATGTTTAGTCATGAATTTAATTTGGGTGCACAAACTGTAAGCCTGTACAACTTGGGAGCCTGTGTGCACATCTGTCTGTTTTACTGATATGCTAATGTGATTTGTTATTCATAGTACCTAATTACCAATCACATTGAGATTGTAGTCAGATGACCAAGATCAAGCGGCATGCACAATGAGTTATGGGTTGTAAAAGCACGAAATATCAAATTTGAACGTACTTTTAGGTCATGAAATGTTGAATTATTACAGTATTTTTTTTTTTGCATCGATGATTAAAATTGTCATATACCAGTGATGTGACTATCATTTTTTTCTTTCCACTTTGCACGCTAATTAGGGAATACTATATACCGATCAATTACATTGAGCTGTTGATTCTAGTTTTCATGAAACTTGTACATACAAGTGTTGGCCTTTTCATACTGTTAATTGTCACTATGTTGGATATTTCAAGGACTACTTAAAGAAATATAGTGATCACAGCACATTAATCTACTTGCCATAGCAGTTCTTTAATTCATTCCAGCATGGTTTGCTCCCAGTTTATCGTACTGTGCAACAGCATGCCTCATGTCCTTTCTTTGCCCAAATGTTGGATCTGATTGATTAAGAAAATACCTTTCCTCCCAAGAAATGTTAGCTATGGAAACAACTTTTTCGCGTAATAGCAGGGGAGGCCCCTAACCCCCATGTTTGAGAAAATAATAGATATGGACGTGTACTGTGTACAAGGTCGTAGGCCTAATAGACACCCTAATGTGTTCTCTACGTAACTAAGTATGTTTGTTTATTTTGGTTACTGTATTCTATGAATAGTCATCCATGCTTGTAGTTATGTAGTGATGGAATAAGTTGTTCAAATGATCCCATCTTTTTTTCCCCTTATTTGGCAGGCTGGTTCGATGGTTGAAGAGGAGATCCAATATCTTCGAGTGGCCATGGGTCATGAAAATGAATCTTTTGAGGACTTCGTGAAAGCACATGATGCATGCCAAGAGGATCTTATGTTTTTTCCCGCTAATAATAGCTATGGTTTAGCTAGTGTTGCTGGAAATGCCGATAAGATTTCTGGCTTGCAAAACGAGTTCGAAATTGTGAAGAAGCGAATGGATGATGAAGCTAAGAAGGCTTCTCGTCTTGAGCAGAAGATCAAGCTTCTGACACAAGGGTACCAGGTAAACTTGGCATGCTACATTTGTCTGCATTTGGAACCATCTATATGCCATATAGCATTGATTGATTCAAGTGTTTTTCTGCATTTGGTTTATGTATGCTTCTCTTCTATCTATCCCATTTTTTGGATGGTAATAAAATAATTTACTCTTTAGCCAGCCCTGAATATGATAAGTTACTGTGCTGGACATGGTTCTCACTTTCCATGTTGTACATTATTCTTCAGTCTCACATTTTGTCTGACTAGATTCCTTGTATTGAAAAAAAAGTTTTTTACCATATGTCAGCAGCATATATCTGATTGGTATCCTATTCAAATTTCAGTGTTTTGCTCACATGCTGCTTCATCTTAGGTACGAGCTGGAAAACTCTGGTCCCAGGTCCAAGATACATTCAAGCAGATGGACACTGCATCAACAGAACTAGAATGCTTCCAAGAGCTGCAGAAACAGGAACACCTTGCTGCTTCTTATCGAATCTTAAATTTGACTGAAGAAGTGAATAAGCAGAAAGCACTAGAACGTACTCTCCAAAGCCGCTACGGTGATCTGTTGTCTGGTTTCCAGAGGATCCAAGAACAGCTCGAGGAGCACAAGAGACAACTCAAGATACAGGAGGCAATAGAAGCAGAAAAACGTGCTCAGGAGGAAGTTGCGGCACAGAATGATGGAGCTGAGGAAGAAGGGAAGAGTCACAGTGTTGAAGATGGAGGACAGACAAACAAAGCTACTGATGGTGAAGCTGCAGGAAGCAAGGGACCCACTGAGGATCAGATGGATGTCGACAACGGGAATGCAGAAGGGGAATTTGTAGGCCCTATTCCTCCAGCACCAGACACTGAAGGGGATAACGATGAGGTCTTAATTCAAGAGAACACTTCAAATGCTCAGAGTAGTGTCTCTGCCTCCACGAGTGATGGGGCTGACAATTCCAACCCAGCCAAATCAGAAGGTCAGGACAATATGGCTGTTGATGCTAGTCCTCAGGAAGAGGGCAAGGATGAACTCGCAGCTGCTGTTTCCAGTATAAGTGAAGGAAATACTGCTGTATCTTTTGATAAAGCTGTCTCGAATGAGGAGAATGGCATGGCTCCTGAATGAGATATTAGTTTGCGGCTGACGTTGTTCACGACTACTTGTTAGCAGTAGTCAACTTTTGGCATTTTCTTTAGCTGCTGCTTCATGCATCCCTTCTTGGTGAATGAACTTGGGAGCACCTTGTTCATGTTGATATTGTTCCAATATTTTTTTTTGTTGATATTGAAATATTTGCTGATAAAAGTTTCCCGTATCCAATCTCCACATTTTTTATGAAAAAGATCTTTTCAAGAAAAAATATCAACGGCCATCCATATATATAAGATCTGTTTTCACTGATAACCTGACGTGTGATGCCTATGACACACTGGAAAGTACACAACTTGTGTAGGAAAAAGTGCAGGAGCTCTGGTCCATGCCCAAGCACAAGGCTCAGAGCATAGGAGGCATCGGATAACCTCAAGTATCATCCACACTTCTTGGTCGTATGCCAATGCTCGCCCATCATCACTTTGGACCCTACCTGATGCCATCACAATTCACAATTCAGCGAGCACAAATATCTCCTTCGGTCCTTCCTGAGTTGGCATCCGGCCAAGAAATATCCTGCAAGAGATATTTTCATCAGCTGAAAAAAAGCGCAGGCATGTGTTGCTGACAGCGGGCCCCAAAGTGCACCGGGCGGATCCAAGCCATGTCCTTCTCTGGCGTAGCAACAATGCACATTTGGGCAGCACTGGACCATAGGAATGGTCAGTGGGAAACGAGTGGGCCATGTTGCTGTGTAACCGTTAGCCCCAAAATAGATACGCTGAACAGGTAAACCCAGAGATTTTGGCCGGAAGATATTCAGCGTCTTCAGTTTTCATCACTGTATAAAAATATAAAAGGAGGTCACTGGTTATTTTTTTTTCCGAGGGTACAAATGGCAAGGTACCAGGTTACAAATCTTGACGGTAAAAATAGTGGAATTTATTGTACCCCGAAGAAAAATCCAATGACGTGTTTTTGCTTCCTATGTTGCATCATTTTACTAAAGACCCCATGGGACACATGGCTGTTTGTGGTTTTCCCGAATAACATTGACACATTGTGATGACAAATTCCTTACCGTAAATTTCTGAATTGATATACCAAAATTAAATGAGAAAATTATGAGAAATAGAAGCCTAGTAGTATGCCCAAATAAAGAAAATGAGATCCGGTTAGAAGCCAAGCACTCTCCTCACCTCACTCACTCACTACTTTCCCGCTCTGTCCAATCCATATATAAACCACCCCCCACTTCCTCCCCTGCATGCCTCAACAACCCATCTCCAAGAAACCACCTCCCCTCGCTCCAATCCCAATCCAAATCTTCACCACGAACACTAATCCAACCCAATCCGATCAGTCCCCACGCATTTCCCCCATCTTTATTTTCTTCTTCTTCTTCGGCCTGAGATTTATCGATCCTCTTTCAATTTGGCGATCAAGATTCGATCGGAGTCCCGTCCGTCCGGCCGGCGGCTAATTCGTTCGCCGGAGTTGGGGAGGATGAAGCTGGATAAGGAGATGGAGATGCTGCTCAACGAGATCCCCCTCCTCCACCACGGCGGTCTCCTCGCCGGCGGTGGCGACGACGCCGCCCTCGACGCCGACCTCTCTTACCTCATCCACGAGCTCGCCGCCATGGGCATCGTCGACGCCGACGACGACCCGCCGGCGCCGCCGCTTTCCACCGCCGGGGGAATCGGCCTCAGCTTCTTCGCCGGCATCAATTACCCCAAGAAATGCGATAATCTTGTCGCCTCACACCCCTTCTCCATCGCCAATTACTCCTCCCACATGCCGTCTCTGTTTGATCCCCTCCCCTTCGCCGCCGCCGGCGACGGCTGGGACACCGCCCGGTGCTCCCCGCCGCCGCCTGCTTCTCCTCCGCCTCCGACGCCGGCGGCGACTCCGAGGGTCCGGTGCAAGAACGCCAGGAGGAAGAACAACGGCGGCGGCGCGACGGCGAGCCCGAAGACGAAGTGCGCGGCGGCGGCGGCCATGGCGAAGCCGGCGCACGTCGGCGGCGAGGGCCTGGCCGGGCTTCGCGGGTTCATGTACCACGTGGCGCGCGACCAGCACGGGTGCCGGTTCCTGCAGCAGCGGCTCGACGACGGCAAGCGGGAGGTGGACCTCATCTTCTCCGGCGTGTCGCGCCACGCGTCGCAGCTGATGGTGGACCCCTTCGGCAACTACCTCATGCAGAAGCTCCTCGCCGTCTGCGACGCAGGGCAGAGGATGGCGCTCGTGGTCACCCTCACATCAGACCCCTTCGTGCTCGTCAGGATTTCCCTCAATGTCCATGGGTAAGTAAAACTGTCAATTCATCACGTGCTGATCATTTTTGTTGCTAGTGTGCAAATCAATCTTTACTGTTGAAGAATCTTGCTGATCTGTCGGTTTTTTATGGGAATCTGGTGGTGATGGTTGTTTCAGGACACGGGCAGTGCAGAAGCTGATTGAGAGCCTCAAGACGAGGGAGGAGATTAGTCTCGTCGTCGACGCACTGCGCCCCGGGTTCTTGGAGCTCATCAAGGATCCCAATGGCAACCATGTTGTGCAAAAATGCTTGCAGTCATTTGAGGCCAATGATAACAAGGTGAGTGTGTGAATTGGTTGGCCAAATGTGATGCAATTATTTGTTCTGGAGTTCAGATATTTTTTTTTGCCATAGTTATTAACTAATACATTTTTTTCTTCTGGAGGAATTGTTTCTTCCAAAATTTAGAAAAAAATATGCAGTTATGAGATTGGCAATCTTTGGATGATAGTGACTCATTGAAAATATTGTGTCTTGGACCACTTTCACTTATCTGAATTTTGTACTGTATCTCGTTTTTCAAAGTGTACTGATCACTGAACAGATAAGAATGGTTTATGATTTAACTAACATTCTTCAATATACAATCTTCAGGCGATCTTTGATGCTGCTTCTATCCATTGTCTTGACATTGGAATGCAGTGCCATGGTTGCTGCGTCCTTCAGCGCTGCATTGCACGTTCGCGAGGTGAACACAGAGAGAAGCTGGTTGCTGCCATCGGTTGCAATGGATTTGAACTCGCCCAAGATGCCTATGGGTAATAGTCAGACTTCACATATCAAAAGCCATAAGATTTAGCATCTTTCAGACTTGCATATGTATAATGAGTTTGCTACATTTTTCATGTTCCATTTATCAATGCGAAGCCTTTGTCTACTATGGTTACAGGAACTATGTTGTCCAGTATGTAATAGACCTGAAGATCCCAAATGCTAATTCAAGTCTTGCACAGCAGTTTGAAGGCAAGTACATCCACCTTTCCATGCAGAAGTTCAGTAGCAATGTGGTTGAGAAATGCCTGAAAGTCTTCACGGAGGCTGACAAAGCAAAGATCATACTCGAACTCCTCGCCATGCCTCACCTGGAGCAGTTGCTTCAGCACCCATATGCGAATTATGTCATATACTCTGCTCTTCAGAATTCCAAGGTAAGAACCTGAAGAAAATGGCATAACTAGAATATTTTGGCAGTATCTGATCTATGGATTTTTGTAACAATTTGACATTTCAGGGGTCACTCCATTCTGCACTGACCAATGCAATCCGACCTCATATGGAACTACTTAGGACAAGTCCATACTGCAAGAGGATATACTCTCGTGCTTTGCTGAAGAAGTGATGAACTGATGACAGTTTGTCAGCATGTAACAAGAGCGATTGATGTCTTGTGCAGTTGTGCTGTTTTCCAGTTTCCAAAGGCATAAAGATGATCACAAAATAGATCTGTATAAATTAGTATTCTTTGGTCATGTACTTCTACCTGTACCAGTACTTGATGCACTGCTTGTGCCTGGAATTGCATAAGCCATCTGCAATGGAATAAGTTCAATTGAACAAGCCCTAGCCACAAACTATCTCATCTCTAATGTTTTTGTTGTCCACACATGGGAAGATGTTGCTGTTGGTTTATCTCATCATTTGCTTTAACTCCATCAAAATAGTTTTGAAATGATTCCTTTCAAGCAAGAAAATATTTTGCAATTCATTAAGTTCTTATTTACTGGGCTTCTTTCAGATTGTCTTGGTGCCATATCTCATTTTGTAGCGAAAACTAAACACACAATACGCGAGACAAAAACATTATTGTCTGAACCTGCAATGAATCATTTCTAGGAGCAGGATACCTACTCGAAATTACTCAGACTTTATGGATACCTCTTATTAATTTAACTCTAGTTGAAGGAACTGTTGCTAGAATAGAGAACTATTCCAATGCATCAGCAGGAACAGAAATGAAATGAAGTGAACTTTAAATCAGATCAAAGTTAGCGAGGAACAAATTGGAAAACAGCAGATTTTTAAGAAGAATTCGTGATATCCTGGCATTAATGACCAAAAACTGGCAAAAGAAATCATTCAGCACCGGAGTGCTGGAAGTAAACTAATATAATATACTATCATTTTTTTTTTGTTGCAGTTTGTCATGGAATTATAGTTTTTGCTGGAACGGAGCTGGAGGTAAAGTAAACTACTCCCTCAAATTTCAATGGAAAAAGGAAGGCCTAAGAAACGACCATGTCAATACCACCGTCCACGAGGTCCAACATACAAGACGTTACCATCTAAACCTAGAAGAGACTTTTAAGGAAATTCTGTACATACAACTCGGTTCTATTCTCATCCTTCTTCCATCACATTTTCACCAATTTGTCTCATTTCTTCCCACTAATGCCATGTTCTGCAAGAAGTTCTACATGGGACGACCACCTGAGGTATGGGGAATTTTCTTGTGATAAATTCAACATCTACTTGGTGTCTTACATTGCAACGAATATGGCTCAATATGGCTTGAGAATGGGCAAGGCTGAGGACTGCAGTACCTCAGTGCTACTCTGAAGATCCAAGAGTGTTAAACTTGTCACAATGCCTAATTAAGGAGGAAATATTATATAATAATACAACCTATATATGTTCTTTTTATGAGTGGTGAATGAATATAGCCCACTATATTTGATTGGATGTCAATTATAACAAAAGCTGTTTGAGAGAATCGGAAATAATCACTTTCCTACTCACCACAAAAACAGAAATAGTTAATTACCTAATAATGATGGCGATAGCAAAACTTATCCTAGTAAACGAACTAATCATATTGGGGATTATATTTTATCCTCTTGCTTTTCCTTTTTAAAAATCCCCTGCTTACGGTTACGGCATCATGTGTAGTGACCATACCTTAGTGCAACATCTGTATCACTGAAATACTGTCATTGCTGATACTGCGAAGCTAAGAGGCGAAACATACGCTAGAACCAAATTGATTCCGTCAATATCGGCTACTTCATGCTAGGGCCTAGTTGAAACCAAGGAACGAAAAACATAGGAGAGGAAGAAAACACAAGAGTTTTAAATGAATGAAGTCGTAAAACAGAGGATTGGAAAATGTAGGAATTGGTGATTGTAACACAGGAATTGAACCAATGTAGGAAACTTTGAAACTGAATAAAACCATGATTTGCTTATAGACATGCGCAATATTTCGTCATTGCAACTCACTGCCAGCTGACCAGGTGAGCTCATTTTACTACGAGGCCATGAAAGCATATATACCATGCTTTTGTAAGCCATGGACGTAAGGACCCACTAAGCAGGTAACCTATGTGTCTGTAAAGAGTTGATTACTGCACGGCCCGTTCTAATCGAGTCTGTTCGCTTAATCCGGCTTCTCATGTCTCTTTCATCGTGTCGTCGCTCACGGCTTCTCTCGGTCTTCTGAGTGCGTTGGCCTTGAGCATCCGCAAAAACTGAATGATTAGTTCCTTCGTTTTGTGCAAGAACCGAAGCAGAGGAACCTCAAGACTCAATCCTCCAATCCAAAACGCTATGTGACGTTAGCACAATACAGGAATCTCATTCCTTTGAAAATACGACTATCCAAGTAGAGAGGAATGCGTAAATCACTTGTCATGTCGATGTTCGTCCTAATGTCTCCTAAGCCTAGATAGTATAGATAGATATGCACAAACCATGGAACACTCCTAATCTGATCCATGATTCCTCTCCTTGTCTCTAGTTTCTACCAATATATATGGATCGTAGCCATCATGCCAGATTGCCAGTCCACTGATAAACTGCACATGCCTATCTTTATACACCATGGGTCTATACATATCTATGACAACAAGTCTTTAGGGTCCTTTGGCACATATGTTTCTGTGAGGTCTTGTGCAAGATTTAATGGGTGAGATCCTGAGATTTATGTAGCGAAGTGGCCCTACTGTTAGTTAGCACATGCTTTCCTTACATCGTTCTTCTAAATTTTTTGACTGAAATGAGTGAGCCATGAAACACCTTAAATTGCCCCCTTTTAAAATTCCTACTAAATAAAAATATAAAATACGTGTATAGAAAGTATTTAATCATGACCTTGCACGAGTTAGTTGGATTTTCTAATTGGCTTTATTTGGGTTTTATGTGTGTGGCTTAAATTCAAATCTATATTGAATTCAAGATAAATAAACTATCTAACACAGCCAGTTATCAAACTAATTATTAACTACCCGTCCTGCTAACCAGCCCAGCCCGGTCACCGATCATTCCTTTCTTTTCCTGTCTCTTTCCTTTTACGTGAAGCCCCCCCTTTCTTTTCCTGTCTCTTTCCTTTTACGTGAAGCCCCCCCCCCCCCCGAACACCCGGAAGAAAATTGCATGGGGACGGGCCTCAAACTTGCTACCGTGGGGACCCGTCCCCGATGAACACCGCATGGGCAAGTCTGTGGATCAACGTCCATGACTCGCTTGGCTCCCACCTAGGTGAAGCACCCAACGGAGGGCGGCTCGGCTCACTTGGCGTGTTGGGCTCTGGATCTTTACGTGATGCAAGCCACCGATGACTGAGCCGAGCGATGGACCAGCCGAGAGAGTTGAGTGCTCGGACGATGGAGCAAGCCAGTCAGGCGCAATCGAGAGTCGTGGATTCGCGGACTTGCCCACGCGGCATTCATCGGGGGCGGGTCCCCACAGTAGCAAGTTTGGGGCCCGTCCCCATCTAATTTTTTCCCACCACCCCAGCTGGTTGTCCGGCCCAGATTTCGTTCACGGGCAGCACAGCCCAGCAGCCACCGCCGCTCTTGCGTGGGCAGCATGGCACAGCAGCAAACGGCTGGCACCTCTTCAGAAGCCATCGTTAGAGTCTTTCTTCTTCGAGATGCCTCTCGTTCCCCTAAATCCAGGCGAACCAGCAGCGATTCGATTCCAGGCGTCGATTCCGTCAGCCTCTCCACCTCTGGTGGCGTCGATTCCATCGGCCTCTCTTGACCTCCAGTGGCTGTTCTGGCGCCAGAGGTGAAGGGGAGCCACGGAATCGATGGCTAGTGTACATACTTACCTCTAGTAGCTTATGTTTCTATAGGTTAGGGTTTGGCTACTTCGAATCGAGCTCGCTGGTTCGGAGTTTATGTCCATGCCTCTGTTCCGTGGCGATGGTGTCGGCTTCAGCTTCGCGTATCCAATGATGGGAATGTCCGACGAGGATTCAGCCTTCTGTGGTTATAAAGGGTATGTTATCTTACCCATATGTGGAACCGGGCTGGTTGTTTGTCCCACCTCCTTTGAGGCGTTAGGCCCCATGTTCCGACGGTATGGCGGTCGGCTTCATGAACGGTCGGTAGCCACTTCTCCTAGCCTATTCGTTAATCGTCTTCAAGGCGCGTTTGGTGTGTGATGTGCTCCTCAAGATGTCTTTCAAACTTCATCCCTTCATTGGTGTGGTGGTGAGTGGTGACTGGTCGGCTTCTTGGATGGCTCTGACTGTCTGCGACAAGGAAGACCGGGGATTATAAGGATCTTGATGTAATTTTTATTTCTGTATGGGTTGTCTTTGCAAGTTGGGTTGTAAACTGTCATCTTCATGGTTAATGATAGTCCCGGTTCCTCTTTCAAAAAAAGAAGCAGCAAACAGCTCAGCGCCCTGTTATTTTTTCCCTACAAACCAGCAGCGCGCCTCGCTGCTGTCCCTCGTCTCCCGATAGCTTTCTGGATTACCTATCCATAAATTTTAGTTTTGCATTTTTCAGTGCTTGAGATTCGTGCATATGACCACGGCCGTTAGATCCTATACAGACTAACCCTACCCCACAGCCCCAATCGCGTTTGTCCACAGCAACGTGTCAAGACAGCTTCTTTAGTCAGTTTAGGCACTAACAGCATCTGGAAGCATCCATGGATGACGAACCATTCTTCCTGATCACCTCACCCAGAATGCACTAGTACCTTTGAATGCTATCAGCCCATAGAGTTCCATGCATCCCATTATTAACAGGCCAATGCAATAAGATTGAACCCGCATGGAAGGGGTTCTTTGTTAAGATCAATTTCCCCAAGCATCCCATTACTAGACAAGAGGATGGCAAGGTCTCTCAGCATCTACAAGCTATACCACTGAGAATTAGTACTATTTCTTATGTAAAACTTTAGTTCAATATAATGCAGCTAGTGCTTCAGTTCTTTCACATATTTATATATATATACTCCACAGACATGTACGTCTGCATGATTTTAGAGGTCCCTGTCTAACATATTGATTGGTAAAGCCGTAAAGTCCAATTACTGACTTGACATTCACATTCCAGTTAATGCTGGTGATAATGCATCTTTACGTGCTTAAATAGAACTGTGTGGCCACTTTCAAAAAATTGTTATTCTCGCAACCAAGAAACATATGGACTCTCTCTGAGTAATAATTTTCAGTTCATGAGTAAAATATTAGGGATTCCTATTTGGTAAAGAATAAAGTGTAAGCAATTGGCCACATGCCAATATCAGCTTAGGATTGAGTTTAAACTATTCAGTTGATGCATCCCGATGCATTCATTTTGAATGCAAAATTAGAAAATACATTTTGCACTATAGACATACTCCCTCGTTTTTTATTTCTTAGGCGTTTCCCGGTTCCTGAGAAATATTAGTTTTTAGTTAGGCACACTTTGGTTACCGATGCATAAGCTCTGGAGTAATTATCTCATCTTCTCACAATTTGAAGCTTGGTTTGCTTGTTTCCTCCTCATATATCGTGGATATTGATTAAAGAGTAAAGTCCATTTTCGACCATCGAACTATCGATACGGTTTGATTTTGGCCATTGAACTCCAAAATCGGAAATCTTTGACCATCAAAGTATCAATACCGTGCATAATTGGCCATCAGACGGTTTGAATGGGTAGTTTCAGTGATGTGGATGCCACGGGACCATGGGGCCCATGAGTCAGCTTATTTTCTCTCTCCTCTCTCTTGCCTACCCGGATCTCCCCCTCTCCAGCCACACCGCTCGCAGCAGGCCGCTGGCCATCTGCGAGGTGGTTGAGGACGCAGTCGCCCTACATCACCACCAGCAGCTTCTTACCACGGTCTCAGGCGCGGATGCCATCGCCTCTCTTTCTCAGCGGCAAGAGGGAGGAGAGAGAAAAGGAGCTGACTCATGGGCCCCACCACTGCATGGTGTCCACGTCACCAAAACTACCCATTGAAACTGCTCGATGGCCAATTATGCATGGTATTGATAGATTGATGGCCAAAGATTTCTGTTTCTAGAGTTCAATGGCCAAAATCAAACCGCGAGATAGTTCGATGGCCAAAAATAGACACTACCATTTTATATAAAATGAGAGGTGTCCCAATTCATTCATTGCATGCTTGCGATTGTATATACATGGATGATTAGAGCCGTAGACACCAATGCAGGAAGCAAAACTTGATTGGTGGCATGCCTAAGTTCAAGGGGCATGGTGCGTCGAACTAAGCAGACAAGCTTGTAAAGTTTGGTCACGACCAAGGATTACAAAGGCATGGGCACCTCTGTCTCCTCATGACGTGGACACATGGGGGCTTTCTGCATGGCATCTGCACTTTGCATGGATCCCTCATCTGGATCACGACAATCAAACAAGGACCGGTACCTTCACTCATTTCCTACCATCTTTGACTTTGATAATGGCTGTTGCTCTTCCGACTGGGTTCAATGATAGGGAAACTAAGGCACTATATCGAGGAGCTTAGGGCAGTCCCAACCCAGACTATCTTAGAGTCCATACCTTGAAAATTGTAGACTTAGAGTCCAAATAAGAAATCAAGTCCAAATAATTGAGTGACACATCAGCAAAAAGACATTTAATACAAGGCTAATAAATGAGTTTAGACTCTAAGATAGAGTCTGGGTTGGGACTGCCCTTAGCATGTATTCCAATCCCCATGCATCCCATTCCCGAGAAAGGTCATACCATGCAACACCTGGCATTCTAATCCTTTTACTCGTCTTAATTCTCATGCAAGAGTTCGAGATCAACTACTAGCTCGATACAGACAAAGCCATCACTATTTTTATAGATGGAGAGTACTAGCTAGGCCAAACCATTATGTTTACACACATACTACAGATATATAGAAGACCTGTTACCTCTTTATGGGCGAGGAGCCAGGCTACTATAAAACACAGGAGTGAACCAAGCAGATGTAAAAGCTGTACCAATTGTGTAGATATCCTTTAAACCGTTGGTTTGTTTGGTCCAACCACCGTATCAAGTATGAATCAATTCAGTTGTAAATCATAAGTTCCTTTAATGGCATTATCTGAATATCTATGTTTTTGAGACACATAGTATTAGGTTGTCGTGTTTGGATTTGTTTACTAGTGTGGTCCTATCCCATATTTCAGAGTCACCACAAGTTCTGCTGCAATTTTTAACATCAACAGAAGCTGTCTGCAGATTAAGTTTGTAATACTGGAGTCAATGCAACGGTGCCGCTGCTACAGAGTGGTCCTAGTAAGCGTAGACGCTTCTTCCAAATCGCCAGTACATGTTCCTTTTATCAATGAGAAGCCTTTGTCTACTATGGTTAGAGGAACTATGTTGTCCAGTATGTAATAGACCTGAAGATCCCAAATGCGAAAGTACACCCATATGCAAATCATGTCATATACTCTGCTCTTCACAATTTCAAGGTAAGAACCTGAAGAAAAGGGCATATCTATAATATTTGGCAGTATCTGACCTATGGATTTTTGTAACAATTTAACATTTCAAGGGTCACTCCATTCTGCACTGACCAATGCAATCCGACCTCATGTGGAACTACTCAGGACAAGTCCATATTGCAAGAGGATATACTCACGTGCGTTGCTGAAGAAGTGATGAACTAATGACAGTTTGTCAGCATGTAACAAGAACGATTGCTATCTTGTGCAGTTGTGTTGTTTTCCAGTTTCCAAAGGCATAAAAATGATCACAAAATAGATCTGATAAAGTAGTATTCCTTGGTCATGTACTGTACCAGTACTTGATGCACTGCCTGTGCCTGTAACTGCTTAAGCCATCTGCGATGGAATAAGTTCAATTGAACAAGCCACAAACTATCACATCTCTAATGTTTTTGTTGTCCACACATAGGAAGATGTTGCTGTTGGTTCATCTCATCATTTTCTTTTACTCCATCAAAAGCTTTTGGAAATGATTCTTATCAAGTAAAATGCAACATTTGTATCACTGAGATGCTGTTATTGGTGATACTGTTTGGGACTGCTCCACCCAGAAAATGGAACTCTCAAATGTTTTTTTTTCGAGAATACACAGGAGACCTGTGTATCACTGATTTAAGATAGTAACATTACAACGCAGGCCATTAGCCGGACGTTCACACACGGCCTGTTACATGAAAACTAAAACGCTAATAGACAACAACAACCGAAAGAAAAGCAAGGCTGCTAGCCTAGCTCAAGACCAAGTAAGACGACAACCAAAGACGCTCGACGCAAGCTAATATGTCGCTCCCCCAGGCGCCCGCCTGTTACGAACTCGCACCAATTGAGATCGATAGAATTGGAGGATTGGGGAAGAAGAGAAGATTTCAGTAGGATTCGGAAGAAAGATACATAGGTTGGGGACAAGTTCAGCGTCTTCTTCTTCGTTGAGTCTTACAGAGTTTAGGCCTTCGTCTATATACCCATGCACAATCCTGCTACTGAGAACATAAAGAAATGGCCCAACGGCCCACCACTACATCAGCCCACACGGCCCACGCTCCTAGACCATCAGTCACTGAGGCGCGTCATGACATTGCCGCCCTCTTGCAGCTTGCCCCCAAGCTGCAGCCCTTGGATATCAGCGACGCAAATCTTCTTCATCCTCCCATGTCGCCAAGTGTGCTGGATGATCCCCCCATCGGATTTTGAGACGAGCAGCCGTGCCCCCAGCCTTGGAAACCCATGAGCGCGAGCAAGCTGTTGTTGAATCAAATGTGTCAGCAAATTACGTTCCTTGAGCCAGTTTTCCAGGTCTGGAAAGCTACATGCCTGTAGCTTAGTGATGCCAAAGTGCCTTGGAGGATGGCCATACATCACCTCAAAGGGAGTACGACCAATAGCGGACTGATAGGATGTATTGTACCAATATTCCGCAAGAGAGAACCACTTGCTCCACTGCCTCGGACAGGAATGAACTGTACACCTAAGAAAGGCTTCCACACACTGATTTAAGCGCTCTGTTTGACCGTCAGTTTGTGGGTGGTAAGAAGAACTCATCAACAGTTGAGTGTCAGTGAGTTTAAATAGTTCCTGCCACACAGAACTCGTAAAAACTCTGTCTCGGTCAGATATGATGGCCTGCGGTAACCCATGTAACTTGTAATTGGGTGCCCATTTTGCATCAATACAGCACCGAAACCCAGATCACTTGCGTCTGTCTCCACCACAAATTGCTTGCTGAAATATGGTACCGCCAATACTGGAGCCTGAACTAAAGCTTGTTTTAGCACATCAAATGCTTGTTGGGCCACACTAGTCCACTGAAACTGAACCGATTTCTTTAATAATTGAGTGAGAGGCTTACTAATCATACTACAATGCTTGATGAACCTCCTATAATACCCTGTCAAGCCCAGAAATCCTCTCAGAGATTTGATAGATTGTGGAATGGGCCAATTTGTGACAGCCTGTATTTTGGATGGTTCAGCAGATACCCTTTCAGAAGAAATTACATGTCCCAAATATTCTAGTTTTTGTTGAGCAAATACACACTTAGACTTTTTGATGCAGAACTGGTGTTCTTGAATGATCTGGAACACTTGTTCCAAATGTTGGAGATGAGTCTCCAATGAGGGACTGTAGACTAAAATATCATCCATAAACACCAGTACATGCTTTCTGAGGATGGGAGCAAAGATAGCATTCATTATACTCTGGAAGGTTGCAGGAGCATTTGTAAGACCAAAGGGCATTACTCTAAACTCATATAGGCCGCTGTGAGTTTTGAATGCTGTTTTAAATTCCTCTCCTCTTGCCACTCTGATCTGGTGGTAACCTGATCTGAAATCCAGTTTAGTGAACCAAGATTCACCAGATAGCTCATCTAACAGCTCATCCACAATGGGTAAAGGGTGTTTATTCTTTACTGTGATAGCATTCAGATGTCTGTAGTCTACACAGAATCACCAGGTGCCATCCTTCTTCTTGACCAATAACACTGGTGAGGCAAAAGGACTTCTACTCGGTGATATAGTTCCAGCCTTAAGCATATTTGCAATTTGTTGTTCAATCTCGTTCTTTTGTTGAGGAGAGTATCTGTATGGCCTAACATTTACAGGCTGAGCACCAGGCAACAAGGGAATGGAATGATCATAATCCCTCTCTAGTGGTAACTGGGTTGGTTCTTGGAATAATGAGTCATACTTCTGCAATAGTTGCTGCAAGGCCACAGGTTCCTCTGCAGCATCAGAGACTATGAGAATTTGTTCAGAGTGAACAGACTCATTGAGTGGTTGAGGTTGAATCAATACACAGTTCACCACAGCTTTCCTTCTCAACAAACCCTTAAGCGTTCTGGGACTAATGTGAGTTGCAGGAGCACGACCCTCCTTGATTCCTTTCAACTGAATACGTCTGTTGAGATGAGGGAATCTCATTATCTTCTTCCTCCAATGGATCCAAGTAAGACTATGGTCCTCTAACCAATCAGCGCCAAGAATCATATCAAAGCATTGCAGAGGTAGGACTCTTGCAGCATACGTAAACGTGTGACCCTGAATAAACCACTGCATGTCAGGGATCAGCTTCTCTGAGAGCATGGGACTACCATTTGCTGTGGTAAATCTGAGAGACTCACATGGTTGACACGGAAGACCCAAAGATGATACCAGAGATTCACTAACAAAAGTTCCAACACTGCCCGAATCAAGAAGCACAGTTATCTGTTGCTTACCAATAAAGCCTTGGAAGGTGATAGTCTTTCTCTTTCTTGGTGGAGACTGATCAGAGATATCAGCCTTGACTGCCATAACCACTTCATCAGCATCTTGGCCAGGGTCTCCCTCATCATCAGAATAGTTGTCCAACTGAAACAGCTCCATGAGCTCTTGAATTACATGAATTGGAACTTTGTCAGGACACTTGTGTGTACGCCCTGTCCATTTTTCACCACATGTGAAACGTAGATTGTTAGCCTTCCTGTAAGCTTTGAGAGCAGCCCACTTTTCTTGAGATGGAGCAGTGCCACTAAGTTGGGCCTCTTCTTTCTTGGAGGAACCTTCGGATTTATCTGGTGTAGTAAAAACCCGACTACCCAGTTTACCAAAGTCCCTATTCTCATTGCGATGGACTGATTTCCTTCGAGAGCTCTCGATTTCCTCCTCCTGCAACAATGCCAAAGCACTAGCAGTATCCAAATTGGGCGGGCGATGCAAAGTAATTGGTGCACGAATTTCTTCTTTTAGGCCCCCAAGGAAATGAGTAACAAAATACACATCATCATAGGCTGGATTGTATAACAAGATACTATGGGCAAGGCTTTCAAATTGGGCTTGGTATTCTATGACAGAACCAGTTTGTTTAAGGTTATCAAGCTGTTTCATATGGATTTGGTACTGGTCGCGATCAAAGCGGGCACAGATTGCCTTATGCAAGGCCTCCCAACTCTGAAAACGACCACGCAACTCCGCAGTTTGAAGCCAAGTTGCGACTGCACCCTTGAGACTGAGGGCAGCAAAACGATGTTTCAATGCCTCGCTGACACCATACACCTCGAAATATAACTCACACCGATCCTTCCACAGCCTAGGGTTGTCACCATCGAAACTAGGGAACTCTAATTTGGGAACTGGAGGGGATTTGGGCACATGCTGTCTAGCATCAGGTGGATACTTAGGAGGGAGAGGTGGGGGTGGTGGCATACCCGTGACCGGGCGTGGCGGGGGAGATCCGAGGATCCCGCCACCAACATCCCGGTTATTGTTGTCGACGTGGTGCCCACTGGGCCGCTCCCCGGTCGTCGCAGATGGGCGCGACGCCGTCTGTGGAGCCAAGTTGGGGTCGAAAGGGTTCACCCATGCCGGAGGCGATTGAGGAAGCGGCAGAGGTTGACGCGGCGGTGGCGGCGGCGGCGGTGGCGCTGACTCAAGCCGATGAAGCCGGTTCGCCGTATCCGCAGACGAACTCATCAACGAATCCATCGATTCCTCTGTCTTCGTCTTCCAAGATTCGATTCCCGTGACCTTGTCGAGGATCTGCTGTAACACCGCACCAAATCCCTCAAACTTCTTCGAGAGATCCTCCAAGGAATTCGCCATCTGCTGGAGCTTCGGTGGCTTTCGAGCAGGAGCCAGATCGCGGATGCAGAGTGCTGACGATGTGGAAACAAATTTCGTGGCCAATTTTTGTGGGGATCGGAGGGGGTAGAGGCTCTTGATACCAATTGTTACGAACTCGCACCAATTGAGATCGATAGAATTGGAGGATTGGGGAAGAAGAGAAGATTTCAGTAGGATTCGGAAGGAAGATACATAGGTTGGGGATAAGTTCAGAGTATTCTTCTTCGTTGAGTCTTACAGAGTTTAGGCCTTCGCCTATATACCCGTGCACAATCCTGCTACTGAGAACATAAAGAAATGTCCCAACAGCCCACCACTACATCAGCCCACACGGCCCACGCTCCTAGACCATCAGTCACTGAGGCGCGTCATGACACCGCCCTCACCGCTTCCAGGAGCTCATCATCTATCAGATCTCTTACGGCAAGGAAGAGGTCACGAAGAGCCGAGAAAAACGTGGATCTATGGAATACCTAAAACTAAAAGGACTTGATATGTTCCTAATGTCTCCCAAGACTAGATATGCACTGAACATGGAGTAGTTCTAACCTGATCCATGATTCCCTATCCTCGTCTCTAGCTAGCTATTTCTAATAAGATTGTAGCTACCATGCCATTGGGCTGACAACATGCATATGTTTCTACACCATGAATTTATTGGCTGAACGTGGCCAAATCCTGCTATTCAATATTTGGATATCAGAACGTCTCTGGCATCCTTTGGCACATTGTTTTTTGTTTTAAATATTACCTTTGGCTCATTGTTTCTGTGATGTCTGTTGTAAGGTTTAATGTGAGATACTGAGATTTGTGTAGCGAAGTGGCCCTACTGTTTGTTGGCACATGCTTTCCTTACATGATTCTGCATTTCTGCTGAAGTGCGTAGAGTGCCATATATATTACACTTCGCCCATAGTATTCATAACTAGGCAGCACCCTAGAGCAGAAGTTGTAGGGGTTTCAGGTGGAGCATCTATAATCATGCCCTAAGTATGTAGGCTTTCTCTGAATCTCGTCAATAATGATCGTGCCATCGTTTGTGATCTTGCATATTTGTCTTGATGGATGTAATTATCGCTTTCGCTGCAAAGTAGTTTAGTTATCTCCTTTGCGAGGCCTAATTTTGTAACAAGTCTTTTTCTTAGGCTGACAAAGCAAAGATCATACTCGAACTCCTAGCCATGCCTCACCTGGAGCAGTTGCTTCAGCACCCATATGTAAATTGTGTCATATGCTCTGCTCTTCATAATTCCAAGGTAAGAACCTGATGAAAAGGGCATAACTGAACTATTTTTGCAATATCCGATCTATAGATTTTTGCAACAATTTAACATTTCACGGGTCACTCCATTCTGCACTGACCAATGCAATCCGACTTCATGTGGAAATACTTAGGACAAGTCCATACTGTCATCTGTACTTGATGCATTGCTTGTGCCTGGAATTGCATAAGCCATCTGCGATGGAATAAGTTCAATTGAACAAGCCCTAGCCACAAACTATCTCAGCTCTAATGTTTTGTTGTCCACACATGGGAAGATGTTGCTGTTGGTTCATCTCATAGTTTGCTTTGACTCCATCAGAAGCTTTTGGAAATGATTCCTATCAAGCAAGAAATATTTTTGCAACTCGTTTTTTTTTACTGGGCTTCTTTAAGGTTATCTTGGTGCCATATATCTCATTTTGTAGAGAAAACTATAAAAAAAAGAAGGATAGAGAAACTTTATTGTCTGAACCTGCAATGAATCATTTCTAGGAGCAGAGCACGTTCTCGAAATTACTCAGACTCAATGGATGCCTCTTAAAATCTAATTGAAGGAACTGTGCGAGTGTCACACCTGGTTTTAGAAAGAAAACCAGATGCATCTCATATGTGTGCCAGGATCAAGTTTCACACATATGATAGACTCCATGAATAAACAGAACACAAAGTTACAGCGGAAATAATAAAATAAAGACAATACAAACGTTTTCTAGCAGCGGAATCTTGAACTCTTCACCACAGGCAGTTGACTGGGGGTTGCGTACGCCTAGCATCATCTTCAACAACTTCACACACCTTCTGAATACTGAACAATAATAAGCAAGGATGAGTATACTTATGGTTGGTACTCAGCAAGGCCACGGAAATAACCAGAACAATTTAATCATCAACTTCAAGTATATTAATCATGTAAGGGTCCAGGCCGTTCATGACCGCGAACACGGCTGTGATAACAGTTTTACACTCTGCAGAGGTTGTACACTTTCACCACAATTCGCGTAAAAGCTCCGAAGAACTTTAAACCCAACCATGCTGCACCACAAAGGCACATGCCACACTTCCGAGGTGTGATTGCATAGGGACGCTACGAGGCCTTTACAAAGATTCCCTAGTTAGAAATGACCCGCTAAGGTTTCCGGATCGGAAGCAGGCATAACCCTCCCTAACGGGCATAGTGTCTTAGCTAAGCCCACTTCCCGAGAGGACCGGGCTATACACCGTCAACCGCCACCCCCCATGCCCTTTCGGTAAGATCATTCCTAACCAAGGTTTCTAATTAATTAGCCAAGACTAGAGCCATATAGTATTATGGTTGTACGGGTAATCCTGGGTGGTTCTCCATGGTTTCCAATTAACACATATGATCTCATAAAGCATAGGTAGAAAGATGGTTAGGGACACTTGCCTTTCCGCAAAATAATACCACTGCTCAGTCTTCAACTCTTGTTCTTGACAGCTTCGGAACGATGCTCCTCTAATCGTAGCAAGCATCGAGCACAAGCACAAACATGCAAGCAAAGAAATAGATACAACTAAGAACAATACACCAATCAAAAGAAAAGCTTTTAAAAGAACGTACTGAATGATGGGGCTCGTTACTACGATCACAAGGGCGCAAGAAACGATAAAAACAGAGCTATGATTGAAAAGATACAACTATCGTAAGGTTTATAATACAAAATAAACAAAAGACTATATGCTTCTTTTATTTTAATTAATAAAAGGCATGTAATGAATATTTAGATAAATATTCAATATTTAAATTAATCGAAATTATACTTTCATATGAAAAGATGGGTTAAAGCCTAATCAATTTTATTTGCAAATATTTATATAATGATTATACCAATTAAATACTTTAATTTGCAATAAAACATGAGAGAGCATTTAGACGAATAACTTTATGTATTGTGTTGTACTAAACAAGTTATATTGAAAGCACATTTAAGTTGAAAATTAATCATATTAATTTAGATTGCACAAAACCGGTGTTTAACCCTAGTTAGATTTTAATTATGAAAACTAATTCAATAATTGTTAATCAAGTTAACATGTGATTATAAAAGCTCGGATATAACCTAAGTAGCTTTTATTTACAGAAACAAGGTGAATGCTTATTAACCATATTAAATTAGCTTATGAAAGCCGAGGTATATCCTACATAGCTTTTAATTGGAAAGACTAGTTAAATAAGAATTAGGCAAATTAATATTTATTAATTTATTTCAAAATATGAAACATGGTAAACAACACTTGTGGATTAAACTCTACGCTTATAGAAGATTAATGGAAGAAAAACGAGGTTAAACAGAGTTAAAACGTGGAATTTATGGATAAAACAAGGTTCAAGGGCTTCTTTGTACTAAATCTAAACTTCCAGGGGCTGTTTTGAAAGAAACCGAGGGCTAAAACATAATTATGTGTGAAAACACGAGGTCTAACGCGTAAAACTAGCACCTACGGACGGCGGGTTCGAATCTATGAAAGTTCAGGGGCCTAGACGTGAAGAAAAAGACTAAAGTGGAATTACTTTTGACTAGTGTTGGACCGCGGGTTGATTCCGACAAAGAACAGGGACTCTTTTGCAAAGTCACCACGGCTGACTCGGTTGACCTAGCTGACTCGGGAAACCCGTTTTGGGAGTTGGGGACGAGTTTTGAGCGACAGTGAAAGCCGGAGACGCGCGGCGACGGCTCGGCTGCAACGGTGAGCTCGCGCGAGTGCGATAGAGTGAGAGAGGGAGGGGAAACGGGCTCGGCAAGTTCTTTACCTTCCCGCGAAGCTCCGGAGGGCGTTCAAGATGACGAACGAGCTACGGGTGAGAGAGTTCGACGGTGGCGACGCTCCAGCTAGGGTTTGGCGGTTTGAGCTTGCTTCGGTGAAATTGATTGGCTGCCCTGCGCGAGAGATTGGGGTTTGGGGTCGTGGGTGAAGGGAGGAGAGCCGCACCCTATATGGGTCGGAAACGAAGAGTCCTTGCGTGGCGCGCACGTCGAGGAAAGGGGCGGCGCAGTGCAGGTGCGGACTCTGCTCAAGTCCTGCTGGAAGACGACGCAAGGAGAGGGATGACAACGCGGGCCTACTCGTCAGTGAGGGCGAGAGAGAGAGGAGGAGAGAGGATGACTTGTGGGGTCCATGCGTCAGCGAGAGAGAGAGGAGAAAGGGTGGAGGGAGAGCTGGGCTGGCGCGATGGAGAGGGAAAGAGAAGAGGGAGTTGGGCCGGGTGAATAAATGGGCCGAAAGGCAGGCTTGAGGAGCTTGGGTTGGGCCGACGCGAGAGTGAAGAGCTGGGCCTACGGACGAGCTTGGCCCAAGAAGGAGAATAGATTTTATTTCAGGAAATAAATTTCTACTTCAAAAATAAATCCGGATAATTCCAGATATGCATTTAAACCACGGAAAAATATTCCAAAATCTCCAAAAATCTCGGAAAGAATCTAGAGATAGAGTTGGAGACTAAGAACCCAAATAAAATATTTGGAGTCCAAGAAAAAGGAATTTAAAGCCTTCCAATAAATGAATTTGACTTTAGGAAAAGAGAATTAATTCCCAGAAATATCTAGGTAATTCTCAGGGAAGATTAGATCGATCTCTAAACGTATTTTTTAATAACTTCACACTCAAGAAAGATGAGATTCAGCGACAAGAATGCAACACTTCAAATAATACCACATAAAGCATATTTATTTAAAAAAACTAATTATTTTCCTACGGTAATATTTCTGTAAATTAAACAAATGTTTAAAAAGTTTTAATAATTTGTGAAAATTGTTTATTAATTTTTCTTTCTAATTCACATCCCGAAATCCCAAATTTCAGGGTGCGACAGCGAGAACATAGAAAACTATTTCTATACACGAGCAGAGTCAGAAATGAAACGAACTTTGAACCAGATTAAATTTAAAAAGTCACAAATTGGTAACTAGCTGGGTGTTAAGAAGAGTTCATGATAACCTGGCACGAATGACCCAAACAATCGTAAAAAAATCATTCAGCATAGAGTCTCAAGAAAGATGAGATTCAGCGACAAGAATGCAACACTTCAAATAATGCCACATAAAGCATATTTATTTAAAAAAACTGATTATTTTCCTACGGTAAATTTCCTGTAAATTAAACAAATGTTGAAAAGTTTTAATAATTTGTGAAAATTGTTTATTAATTTTTCTTTCTAATTCACATCCCGAAATCCTAAATTTCAGGGTGTGACAGCGAGAACATAGAAAACTATTTCTATACACGAGCAGAGTCAGAAATGAAACGAACTTTGAACCAGATTAAATTTAAAAAGTCACAAATTGGTAACTAGCTGGTTGTTAAGAAGAGTTCATGATAACCTGGCACGAATGACCCAAACAATCGTAAAAAAATCATTCAGCATAGAGTGCTGGAAGTAAAGTAATATAATATGAGGTTTGCTAGGGTGCTTGGGAGGAACCTGAGGTACCTCCACCTTAATTTAATATCAACCGTTCGATCTTAAAGGATAGGATTTTTCATATACAGGGGTAGTTTAGTACCTTTACGTAAGTCAATACCTCTTCGATCTGTTCCTCTTCCGTTGTTCCGTCGCCGATGCTCCAACTTCCGCCCCGGGGCCTCGCCGTGCTCCACTTCCTCCTTGGAGGCTTGCCGTCGACGTCCACTCCTCTTCCACCTGAAGGAGCTCGTCGGCATCTGCCGAGGCAACGACACCCATCAGCCACCGCAAAAGCCTTCACCCAGCGCCAGGTGTTCGCAGGCTAGGGTTTCTCGGCAAGGTTGCTTCCACCCAGGGCTCGCAAGGAAGAAGGGGCCTTTCACTGCCATGGAACCCGATGCCGTGCAGCAGGGCTTGCGGTGTCCCAGTGCGTCGGGGTTCGTACAACACAGGGTGAGCTCTGAATCCATTTATATTAGATGCAGTTTATTAGCTTAAATTGCGTCATGTAGCCTTCTTGAATCCTCCTTTACCAGAGTAGAATATTTTTTTTATATACTGGCGGTTGAGCATTGCTTGGTTGTGGTGCTTCAATTGGCCACACTCTGCTGATCGTTGTTGCTTGAGGCGTTGTCCCATTCTCCGTTACTAGGTCCCTCCAATTTAATGGGAATTTTTTTTTCTTGTCCTCAACATATTTTGAAATAGATGTGCAGAATTCAGTGTGGACATAGCTGCTAGTTTGATTCTATTGAAGTGTTTCATTTTGGTAAAAAAATACAGAACTGCATTGTTATTCTTTGTCCATAAATTGGGGCAGTATATACGCCATCTAGTAATTGAAAGGATAATTGAATTTTCCATGCCTTTTACTGATTGGATTGTTTGATGTTGGAAAAAATTGCAGGTTTAAGTCATGAGGCTCTACTAGATTATCATGAAATTGCCAGCAAAACATTCAGTAGTGAGAATGAAGGTTATGAATTCTACAACAATGGTGCTTTGAAAAACAGTTTTAGTGTAAGGAAGTGCTACATGGAAAGAGACAAAGCTTGAATGAGTAATCCTTGACCTAAAGGTTTTCCTTCTACCTGTGCAATCTGACTATCAAAGTTGGCAATCTGACTGCTTACTCTGTTTCTCAACGATGCAGCACAGATCGAACCAGTACACCCAGCAGCACAAGGTGTTGGTTCTGGAGGATTTTCTGAATGTTGCATGAGCGCTTCTTCTTCCAAGGTGGGGGCAACAAGGAACAAGCAGACCAACTTGATCCTGCTGGAGCTACCTGTTTTTTATGTGTCATGTGTCATGTCTCATGGACCAAGTGTTGTGTAATCATACTATGTATGGTTCATTTTTGTGCTTTGTAGTGTCCATCTGAAATCTGAATGTGTTGTTTTTATTCTGTTATTTTATTCAGATACATTTTCCTGGTAAATTTGATTCTTGTTCTGTGGCAGTTTTTGTGCCCAATTATGTGTGAATCTATCAAGCGGGCTGATTCTTTGCAGTTGGGATTCTTGAATTAAACTGTACAATACTCATCTTCAGCAGCTTGGATTCATAGTGACAGCAATATGCAGCTGTCTGATTTTTTTAGTTTTAGCCTTCAGCTGTCAATGTGTTGCTGATCTGCCAATTCTTGAAGAAAGATCAAGAAGGCTTCTTCAGTTGTGAGACTATCTCTCAAATATGTTCTAGTTGGGTCAGAAACTGAAAGTGAATTTGGATGGTGAGCAGTGAATTTGGTCACAACAGCCAAACTACTTTCAGTGATTACACAACATTCAAACAGGAAACATAGTGATGGCTATTTTTTTTTATCACAGAAACAAACGTTTCCATTACACATAATCTCTGGGCATATCCCCATAGACCAAATGAGATACGCCAAACGCAGATGTTAGTGAACTCAGTTTATCACATATTTTCAGTGTACATTTTGCAATGGTTGCAAGCCACAAAATGCTGCAGATGCTATGATCGTATTAACTGAATTTAGTTACGGTATAATCTTTTATACATGCTACCTAAAATTATTGACAGTCTAACTACAGTTCTCAGTGGCGCCTTCACATCTGGAAAAAAATCTGTAGCAAATGTCCTGACTTTGCCATCCCCATATGGCACTGTAAGAAAATCAACCATATGGTCATTGACTGAATTCTGCAAAAATTACAGAAGCAAAAATTCAGCTAACAATTCTATCAATGAGGCAGTTAGCTGAAGCAATTGGGAAATGACCGAAGAGCAGTTAGCAGTTCAATTTGCCTCTCACGCTTGTTCTTTGTCTGCTCAAATGCAATACAATACTGATGCTTGTGGAAGAAGAAAGAACTATTGCAATTTGAACAAATCGAATACAATCCTACCACTGAACAAGAAGGAAGAAGAAAGCCACCATGGAGACGGACAGCATGCACAGCAGCAGGACGCTGTCATCGGCCTCAATCAAGCGGCAGAGGCGATCGTGCTGCTGCTGAGGTCGGCCAGCAGCAGGACGTTGGACCACGCCGTTCCGGTGGAGGAAGACGATGCACGTCCGCTCTGGCCACGACACATCGGCGAGGCGCCGCGTCGATGGCAGAGGCAAGGATGCGGCCGCCGGCGAGGAAGAGGAGGCATGGCCATCGGCGTGTGGGAGGAAGGACCGCGGCTTCCGGTGCTCCGGCCACGGCAGATCATTAAGGCGGCGAGCACGGCATGGACCGGGCGGCGGGGAGCGGATACAGACTCGTATATGGGTATTGTTGCAGTTGTGATACTCGGCGTGATTTTGATAACGTTAGAAGAAACACGAAATGTTAGCTGTCGCATCATTAGGAAGATGTGAAAATACTAATGTACCCTTTTAGTTAATTTTATAATGATTCCTAGCCCATTAAAATTGGTTCCTGGCCCACCACGTTAGTTCCTCATATTAGGTTCCTTCTAACTTTTAAATGTTAGATCTAGGATAATGAATGGCTATTATTATTTCCAAGCGCTGTAAAAATCCTCAATATGATATAATGTCATTTGTGTTGCAGTAGAATTATAGTTCTTAATTTTAACGGAGCTGGAGGTAAAGTAAATTAACTACTCCCACCAATTTCTATGGAAACAGCAATGCCTAAGAAACGGTCTTATCAATACCACCGTCCACAAGGTCGAACAAGACGTTTACCATCTAAACGCAGAAGAGACTTATCAAGGAAATTTTGTACATACAACTCGGTTTATTCCATCCCTCCTCTTCCATCACATTTTCACCAGTTTATCTCATTCCTCCCCAGTAATGCCAAGTTCTCCATGAAGTTGCACATGGGACGACCATCTGAGGTATGGAAAATTTCAACAATTGGAATTCAACATCTACTTGGTGTCTTGCATTGCGAAGAATATGACTCAGTATGGCTTGAGAATAGGCGAGCCTGAGGACTGCAGCACCTCACTGCCATTCTGAACATCCAAGACGGCTAAACTTGTCAAAATGCCTGAGTGGTGAATGAATAGCTCAACTACAATAAAACAATGATTTTCTAAGAGACACGCGCAATATTTTTTCATTGCAACTCACTTCCAGGTGACCTCAGTCTATGAAAGCACACGTATTTGCTTTTGTATGCCACTGACATAACCTACGTGTCCGTCCCGGATTGATTTCTGGCTCCGGTGATCCGTTCTGATCGAGGTGGTCCGTTTTGATCAAGTTTGATCCCATTCCTCTTTGTCTGAATCGCGCCATAGCTCACGGCTTCTCTTGGTCTTCTGAGCGCGCTGGCCTCAGGCATCCGCAAAAACTTGGAGTCTGATTGGATGTTTTCATTCCTCCATTTCGTGCAAGAACCGAAGCATTTCCAGAGGAACGGGAAGACTCAATCCTTCAATTCAAAACGCTATGTGGCATCAGCACAATGCAGGTATCTCGTTCCTTTGAAACTACTCGAATCCAAGCAAACGGGAATACTTGAAACCACTGAGCATATGTCAATTTTCGTGATGTCTCCCAAGCCTAGAGCCCTAGATATGCACAGAACATGGAACACTCCTATCCTGATCCATGATTCCTCTCCTCGTCTCTAGTTTCTATCAATATATAGATTGTAGCTATCATGCCAGTCCACTGATAACATGCCTATCTTTATACACACCATGAGCTTATTAATTTGCTGAACGTGGCCCAATCCTGCTATACTTATTTGGATGTCAGAACGTCTTCAGTTCAGGGTCCTTTGGCACATTGTTTCTGTGATGTCTTGTGCAAGATTTAATGGGTGAGGTACTGAGATTTGTGTAGCCAATTGACCCTACTTTAGTTGTGCTTTACTTGCATCATTATTCGGCTGATGAAGTGCGTAGAGTGCCATATCGCACACTGCATCAAAAAATTTAAAATTAACATATAAAAATAGCATTTATAAATATCACCTCCTATCTTCCTTCAACATGGTACACCTCTTCTGGAGTTTGACCTCTTCGATACTTGTGGTTTTTTAAAATTGGTTTAGCGAGGTTGAATAATCCATTCATAACTTGAAGGACCAATAACTGAGGTACACATATGCTTCTTCCACGGAGCTGAATCTTGATGCATATAGTCATCCTCGGTCATTGCTCAAGGAAAACTGAATCTTAACATACTACGAAAAAAAGTAATCAATCAGTAGCGTGGTTCAGCTACAGTTCTATCTGTGGCAACTGTGCCATTCTCCAACACATGTAATTTGCCACAATTTCTTCATGTGTACCACAGTTTAATTTGCGACAGTTCTACAAGTTTGATTTGCCACAGTTCTGTTTAATTAGGCAGTGGCTTGCTCAAATTGTGCAACACTTCAATAGAAAATGTTTTCAACAATTCTTTGATATTTGTTTACTATTATAGAAACATTTTTTGGGTTTCTGTAGCAACCACCTGCCCCCTGAAATTCAATTTTCAGGGGCGGTGTGGTGCCCCAGCCCACCTCTGAAAACGGAGCTCATTTCTAAAATGAGCCAGATAAAATGAGCCTGCAACTTACCTCCCCTGTTCTCCTCCCAATCTTCTCTATCCTTGTCTACCTTATTTTCATTCTATCCGTCAATCCTCCCGCGTGGGAGCGGCCTCCAGCGACACCACCTCCTTCCTTGTACACAGGCCTCTGCCGCTATGCCAAAATCTAGATTTAGTGAGTTAAATTTGTGCCAGAACCAACATTTAATGGGTTAAATTTGGGCAGAAAACTAGATTTTAAAATTTGACTGAATTGAGTAAGCCATAAAACATATTTGTAATTTAAGGTTAAAATTGCTCCTTCTAAAATCCTAGTAAATAAAATTTGTGCATAAATATATTTAATCAGGAGCTTACACGATTGAGTTTGATTTTCTACATATCTTTATTTGGATTTTTCGTTGTGGCTTGAATTCGAATCTATTACGAATTCAAGATAAACTAGCTAATGTAACATTTTTTTTTGAGATAACCCTTTCTTTCTTTTCCTGTGTCCTTCACGTAAAAAGCCCAAGCTTCTCTCTTTCTTTCTTCTCACGTGAAGCCCCAGCTGGTTGTCCGGCCCAGGTGTCCTTCACGGGCAGCCCAGCCCAGCAGCCGCCTCCCCAATTTTGAGTTGCTGCTATTACCCAGTAGGCCCATTGATCTTGAGCCCAAATATTGTTCCGTAGCCGCGACGCCGATTCGTGTCCGTTCCCGTCTTTCCGATAGCTCGTCTGGTGGGATTACGTCAACTGGACCGGCGCAAAGCCTCTCTGCCTGACACACATCTGGAGACTGGTGGCTACTGACTAGCGGCCACTCGAGTCATACAGCTACAAGGGTAATTTATTTTTGTTAATTTGTTTACTTGATGAATCAATCAACTCTTGCAGTTTAACTTCAAGACTAGTTAACTGGATTGTTTGTTCTGTCAAAAAAAGATAGTTTGCTAGTTGTTTGAAAATCATTTTTTTTTTAATTTTGCAAAGCCATGTTTCTACAGATCGGTCTAGAACATATGAATCCGGTTCTCAAAGCATAAGAAAAAACAAAGAATTGATCCGAGTCCTCCAATTGATAGTAATGTCGGCAAAGATCCAAGAGTGGTCAGCTCTTACTAGCAACACAAACGAACAAACATACATGAGCTTTTTACAATGAACCGCAAGCACCACATTACTTTTAGCATACAAAACGTACGTGGAAAATATATCAAGTACCTACGTAAAAGTACCAAAATTGTGGGACTAACTACCATATAATGGGCCCATCATATAATTTTATTTTCTTTTTCCATAAAAAGGGTAGCTACATCATTTCGCATGATTTTGGATCTGATGGCCCACCTGTAATAGTCCTGGTCTATTTTTGGATGGGCATACTCAATTAAAGAAGAGAAGATAGAATTACCGGAATACCCTTCATTTAAAAGTACCAACAATAAAGTACTAAATCATTGTAAAGAAGCTCGACAGATAATAATGGTTACAATATAAATACTTCTTATTATGTTTCTGATGGGGATCTTTTTTAGATATATTTGATCCGAGATATTAGGATTTCCTTGATCCTAAAATTGATATTTTAACACAAAAAGATCATAAAAGAGGCTTATATTTATTATTTCTGAAAGGTCCTAAGAGCATCTCCAAGAGTGCCTAAAAATGAAGTTCTACAAACCTGATTTTGAGACTTTGTATTAAATGATTGGGAGAAAAAATACCGCTCCACCCAAAAGTTCCCTAAAAAACGGTCCCTAAAGCATTAAATTGCTGTCACATCATCCATTTGTGGGCCCAAGACTTGATTTTCCCTTATGTGATATTTTGGGATTTTTTTTTTCTGTCCACCACTTTTTCCATGGGACTGGGAGCTTAGGAGGTGGGAACAAATTTGACTCTAGATAAAGTTATTATTGTGCATGTGGAAAAAATAGGAATTAGATTAGGCATCTGTTGGAGCATAATATTTTACCTTTATTCCCAAACCTAGCTATTGTGATGTTTTGTTGGGCACTCTTGGAGATGCTCTAAGATAGTACTTTGAAGGGTTTCTACATTATTCTTACTAGAATTCTTTCTAATGGAGAGAATTGCGACAGGGATTGGCGTGTATATATTAAGGAACTCGATAGAGTATTTTGCTTTGGTTGTAAATTATTTATGAAAGGTCCTAAAAAAGGCCAGTTAGCAAATGATGGGTATAATTATTGGACTTATCTTGGCAGTAGACTTAAAGAGTATGAGATGTGCAGATCACATTTTGAACATGCATGACTACGTGGTATGAGTTGCGTAGTATAGATTGCAAAAGGATGAAACAATTGATAAAACTGCTCAGCTGCAACTTGAAAGAGAGGGAGAGAGTACTCTTGTTCTTTCCAATCCCTTTATTCGCAGCATAAATTCTTTTTTTTTTCTGAAAAAGATGACACTATTACCCAGAATTATGCTTTTTCTCGCACCTTTATCGTCTCTCGGCCCAGGTAGTTGTTAATATGCCAGCAACACCTTTAATATTCGAACCACCATTATATTGTGAGTTTCCCCTTCAATGCTTCCTATATACAGTATTGGCCAGGAACAGGGCTGCAGCACGTCTTGCATGGGATCGGACTGTCCACAAGCCACCACTGCGTTCTCGCATTTGTCTAGGTACGTGAGGCATCAGCAATTCAGCACAAACGGTGTGCCAATCGATCTATCCCTGTGATCAGCTCAGCACCAAGATGTAATACACATATGGAACAGATTCGGTCCTCCGTCCATAATTATCAATACAGTGAAAAGTAATATAACAGTGAAGTGAATCCCTCCTCATCTCGTTCATGACCCCTGCACCTGGCGTAACCATGGCCTAAATGGAAGCAATCAAGCTCACCTAGCTGCAAATGGCATCTGTAAAAGGAAGAAACCTACGCAAGTATGCGGAGCTACCTTGGAGGCCTGGCCGTATTGTTAATTTGCTATGAACATAACCTAAACTGTAGTGGCCAGGTGACATCAGGGATTGATGACCCCACGAGCTCACCACACGCTGTTGTGTTTATGTGCTCATATGCCTGTTTCCTTGCCAGCCAGCGGCAGCCATGCCAACTGTGCAGGGCCGGCCCTGACTTTTTGGTGGCCCGATGCAGAACAAAACAAGAGGCCCCAACCATAAAAGAATAAAAAAATACTATATTAAAAAACTAATTGCCATTAACGAGTATCTAAAACCTGTTAAGGAAAAATAGACAATGCAAGTGAATGTGATTGAAAAAGATTTTGAACCTTGACCTGGTGATGGAAACTCGGCATTCGGGCAGGACAGGCAGGCGGCCGGCCGGCGGAGGCGAGGGGCGAGCCGGGCAGTCAGCGTCTCGGCCAGCGGCGATCTCGCGAGTTGTCCAGGAGATGAGACGAGGAGGCGGGCAGGTCTGGCGAGTGGCGACTAGCGAAGGAGTCGAAGTCGAAGAGTCGAGGAGACGACGATTGACTTTGAGGCTTTCCTCTATACGTGGTCTGTCGGTGGGCTCGATGGATCATGGATTGTTATTTTGGGCTTCTCTTCTGGTTGGCAGGCCTGTTGACAGTTGAGTGGTTGACCTGTTCGTTTGGTGGGACTTGGGAGTCTTGGAGACGTACGTATGCTTGCATCAAGTTGGAGGCCCCCTGGAACGTGAGGCCCGGTGCGACCGCACCGTTCGCACCGGCTCAGGGCCGGCCCTGCAACTGTGGTGGAACCATAATTTGTGGCAGAGAAAAATGATGCCACAACTGTGGCGAGAATTGCACAAGATGTTTTTCCTATGGCCCATGTAAAGTTAGAAATGAACCAAATAGGTGTCTTATTGGTGTGGCATCCATAACTATGGGGTTGTAATTTCTGGCATTCAACCAAGCACGCCCAGACTAATACTACTACAAAAGTGCGCATCTATGCCAGTTTCAAAATTCTATTTAGTTCCAGTTTTAGAACCGGTACAAGCAAACAAAGACTTTCTAGCCTCATATTTGAAGTGCAAGGTAAAGACCCGGTCCTAGAAATAACTTTTAGTACCGGCAAGTGTTAAATGATTTTCGTCCAAAAATGTTAAAACTCCAAAGGAGTAACTTTGTAAGGAGGTGCTTTTCTTTTTGATTCACATGTGGAGGCATTTTTAGTACCGGTTGGTAACACAAATAGTATTGAGATGGCACAAAAGTACCAATCAGTGGAGTACCCAGCATTTGGTCTAAGACTAGGGCCCAAATTTTCATGGCAAGCTTCAATTGCTACTGTTTCTTGTTCCAGAGAAGGTTGACTTAGATCTACAGCAGGCACACTAGCTCTGGATGGTATTGTTCTTCTTGTGTAGCAAGTACAACTTGGGTTATTTGCATAGCTATAATGCTAGTTATAGTCCGGTTATTTCCTGTTCAGTACCTTGAGATGAAGGAGTAGGAGATTGGTTTCTTTATTTTTCTAGAGGTAAAGGTGGAAGGGAATAATTGACTCCATCTTCATCTAGTGGTGAACTCGAGTGAAATAAGATGTCAAAGTCACAGGAAGCAAGATGTCAAAGTCCTAGTCCTCTTCCTTTTGTAGCGTCTAAAACTCTAGTGCAAATGCTTAAACATTCAATCCAATTGCTGAGCGGAAATGCTAAATAATTCCAACCGGGACTAGGAAAGTAGGGAAAAAACCCCTCAATTTTCGGATCTAGATCATCTGCAGTTAGGCAAAACGACTGCTCTCGGCAATCGATTCATCTGTTCCATCCGCAATCAATCTGATCGACGCAGACCAACTCCTCCCTTGCAAGCCTCTCAACACGAGCAGTGCAGCCTCTCGTAGTGCAACAGCGGGTGATGCCCAGGTGCGGCCTGCAAGGGGGAGCCGCTACAGCATGCGGTGTGGACGAAGGGGTCAAGGGAGCAAGCACCAATGTCGATACTTGCGGCCAGCAGCACTAGGCGGAGTCACGGCAGCCGGTGGCGCGATGCGTGAGTTGAACAGCGGAGGTGGAGGCGGAATGTCGTGCCATCGAATAGAGGAGCGCTAGGTGTGGAATGTTGCCCTAGTCAATGGGCTGGGCCAGTTGTTGCTGAGCCAAAACTAATGAAGGGTACTCATCATGAATTTTGGGCCACTACATGGGTCATGATTTGGTACCGATTCGTGTTACACCCGATGCTAAAGGTGGCGCATTAATAATTGAGTTTAGTGCTAATTAATTGGTATCACCAATCTGTATTAATATGCCACCTGTGCTGATGTTTACCAACCATTAATAAAGGCATCACCTTTATACACGGCATTAATGCTTATATTAGTACTAATATTTGTATTAGTACAGACACCTAATTTAAAAATGGGGAGACCCTCACCTTATTGGCTAGCTTTTGGGGTGCCCAAACTAAAGGCCCTTTTCTAGTTCTACAGATGACTTGACATTAAGTGTACACAATCACAAGGGAGCTAACCCAGGGTAAATCATAACTCATAAATATCTCTACAAGAAAATTTCAGTTTAATAAAGGATATCTTCTTCAGGCTACAATGCTAATGATGGTACCTTAGAGCATCTCCAAGAGACTCTGTAAAACATAAGCTAAATTTACATTTTAACCTCTTTGTAAAAATAGAAACCCCTATAAAAAGAGAGGTTACCCAACAGACTAGGTATAATCTCCCTCTTCATATTCAAAACCTCCCACATCAGCTCGTATTTTTCCCCTAAATTTCTCCTTCCGCAGATCTTCAAGAGGCCAGGCAAAAAGTTAATTAATTCCACTCAGGAGCAATCTATCGCAAATCAAGATATGAACTCGTGTGCAAATCAAGAGCAAAGAAACACGCACATATCAAATCACGCACTTGGACACCTTACCCAATTGCTAAACAACCCACACGCACAGACACACGATGACACGAAGCCAGTAGTCAATCTGTCCGGATGGTGATTGGCGCCTGCTTGCTTCCTGCCGGTTGCTTGCTTCCCGCCGCACCGACACACAAACGACCAGAGGCACGCACGGGAGAAGGGCGAGGCACGGGATAAAGGAGAGGGGCGTGCCAGAGTAGGGCAAGCACGCGGGATTGCATGATGCATGATGCATCACTACGTTTACTCGACTAATTGTAATAACATGTGGTTGACAGTGACAACTTTCACAATCCACATAATGATGGTTGACCGGAAAGGTTTATGTCAGGTTTCCCGTGAACAACTATGGGTGACGTGGTTTTAGGTAGCGTCACCTTTGTGCCTTTCTTACATAGTGCATCGTGGTACTCCATCCGTCCCAAAATATAAACTACGATTAGTTTTATTCGAAGTCAAATATTCTTAACTTTTGTCATGAATAGAAAAAATATTGACATCATAACAATTATGTTTGGAGATTCATCATGATACAACTGTTGCAAAGTGTAACTTTTTTACTTTAAATAAACTATATTTTTAGAAATATTATTGGTCAAAATTAATAATGTTTGACTTTAGAAATGGAGGGAGTAGAATATTTTGAGTTATGCATATTCATGATGCCTATTAATCATAGTTATGCATCGAAAATCAAACACAGACCTTGAAGCTCCGAGCTCTCAGAACGATAAATGTGCAGTACAAATAATCCCTATTCCATGGTGACCTTTCCTCTCTCTAGTTGTTTCAACTAAAGGATGATATGCTAATATTTTCCATAGTTTTACTGACTCCGTGTATTTATTGGTTTGAGTAAATATAAATCTTGGAAGCTTTTTTTAACCGTGAAGTCTCATTGTGGGCATATCGTGTTACAGTCCGAACGCCCACTCAGTCGACTCCTTCCCTTGTTCTGCCAATAACATGGCTCGTCCAAATATAAGGAATTTGGAGCAATAGGAGATGCCTACATGAAGCCTTGGGTTCTCATTGCTCCACCACAACTTACTGGGGTGCTCAAGGAATTCTTGAGCAATAGCAGACACCTTAGGGTCAAGACCCCCTTGCTCATCAACCGTGTACCCAGCAACAGTTGGCTCTAATGTGATGAATGTCTCATGTGCAGCCGCTTTAGTAATTTCGTTGAAACTGTCATGATAAGCTGGGTGACGATGACACACTGCAGTAAGCGCTAACGGTGGTGTTGGGAGATCTGAGTTTAAAACAGGGCCTTTAGCAATCACTAGTTTGGGCCCTCGTAGTAAGCCATCAAGAGCAAGAGCGGAAGTTATGCATTGGTCCACATCTTCAATAAAAGTGCTTTGCCCTTGCACATGAAGTGAGGCGGTTGTGTCTGAGAAGCTGTAGTCTGCCTCATGAGATGAGCTCTCTTCAGGTTTCGAAATAGCTTCAGAACCAGTCAGTGTGACATCAGCTTCAAGAGTTTCATTAGGCCTACTTCCAATCTAAAAAAAAAGAAAATAAGAGTGATGTTTCCCATTAATCATGGTACGAGATCATAAAGAAAATATAAAAAAAATAGAAAATCACTTGGGAAGAAGTGTTGATGTTGCTGCATCTCTCAGGAGATATTTGGTTGTACGGTTGCAGATATGAGGGATCATGATGAGGCGGGCGGTGTTCATTTGCCCTGCTTCCAACATTGATAGTCTTCTCAGAGTCTTTATGGTTTTCTAAATAAATGACATGTACGGCCAAGGCACGAACTTCGCTTCGATTATGCCGGCCGACCTCCCTGGGTTCCTGATGGCGATCACGAGTACGCTGCTCACTCGTGGCATTAGTATTAGCCTTACTATCCATCCTCTGGGTGGTGTTGTTGCCGATCTGGAAGAAGAAATCTCGCATGTTATACATGTGGATGGAACAGTAGATGTAAAATAAATATCATACCTGCTGATGAGCTCTGGCATAGTTTCTTTGGGTTCGGCGAGCGTCAACGTGGGGGCCTCTCTGGTCACGACGTCCCAGACATCCTGTAGTAGCTTGACGGTCTGAGCCCCGGGCGTCGAAGGTCCTGGTAGATCCATTGTGGCCTCCGCGATTGTAAGGATGAGTTCCTTCTGCTGATTGACGATCATCGCTCTGACGGATGATAGGCCGATCGGTGTACCTCAGAGGAGCAGTTGAAGAGTTTATCGCCCTCTGGTTGGGACCTTCCCGGGCGTAACTACGGCGATCGCCATTAAAGCATCGATCCCGGCGAGTGTGATTTTCTTAATCTCGTGAAAAACGCTCACGGCTTGAATCGTCGTAAGGCCGCTCTTCGTAAGCATGTTGTCTGTCATCTCGGGAAGTTTGATTATCCTCGCCGCGACCCTCCGATGCGTCACGAACTGCTGTTCGATTGACGCGGCGGTAGGGTGCACGTTGCTCGACACGGGCCCCACGATGGACGAGCAGACCACGATCCGTGCTTCGGCTTTGCCGTGGGGTTGTTTTGAAGGTCGTCAGGCGACATCTGCAAAAGTAAGATAATAAGATCACAATTCATCATCTGTAAAGTAATAGGATAGCGTCTGCAAGATTGGCACATGCCTGCCGGAAGATGCACGATGAATGAATTTGACGTGAAGTGGTGGTGATCGGGAACAAGTAAGGCAGGGCGTTGAGGCGTAGATAGAACAACAATGTTCGGTCGCCCTGTATTTATAGCCTGCTGTCGTTAAAGAGTTTGGTAAGAAAAAGAATTCATCTGGCCGAGTAAGGATTTTTAGTAAACAATGACTCTGGCTTGAAGATAGAGATTTTAAACTGTCCGTGACGGGATAGAGTGTGTTTAAACCTCAGATCACGATGTTACAGAGATCGAATGAACCAAGATTGATTACATTAAGTATGGCAATTGGGCTGGTACAGTTAATCAGGCCCAATGTAAAATTTTTTTTGCACCAAGTTAAGTTCATGTTCCTGCCTCACGTGAACTCAACTTGGTGGGGGGCATTTGTATGATGAAAATTTGGCATATAAAATAATATCAGAAAATATTTTGCATGATGAATATTTAGGCCATGTGAAAGATTATTGGTTAAAGCATCAACTAGCAAGTATCTTATCAACGTGCAGCTTATGATGCATGGCTCACACGTAAATTACTTTGGTTTGAAATAGCAGGCCACATTTTTGGTTTACAGGCTAATATACATGATGGGCCCATGCAAAGACGTATATGTTGATCACAAATATAATATATATATTTCATGGGGCCATGTAGCTAATTACGTGATTTGTACAGGGCCCATGTTAACAAGGAGCACGTACAATACTCAACAGGGCTGGCATAGGCGTGTTGGAGTATAAGTGAATTACCCACCTTTCCCTATCAGCTTAAGCTTTTAAGTTGAATTGGTTGGTACATGCAACTAAATATGGTATTAGAGCCAGAGGTCGCAAGTTCGAATCCTGGCGGGCGCGATTAAATAAAATAATTGCAGCCCACTCCAATATCCACGTATGTGGCCTAAGAAAGCCTGCACGTGAGGGGGAGTGTTGGAGTATAACTGAATTGCCCACCTTTCCCTACCAGCTTAAGCGTGTTGGAGTATAACTGAATTGCCCACCTTTCCCTACCAGCTTAAGCTTTTAGGTTGAATTGGTTGGTGCATGCAACTCAATAGGGCGAGGGGGAGTGTTGGAGTATAACTGAATTGCCCACCTTTCCCGGTTGGTGCATGCAACTCAATAGGGCGAGGGGGAGTGTTGGAGTATAACTGAATTGCCCACCTTTCCCTATCAGCTTAAGCTTTTAGGTTGAATTGGTTGGTGCATGCAACTCAATAGCGCGTACAAAATACGTGTAGAGATACGCCCAGAGCTCGGCATGATCTGGAAAGTTCCAGAATCTCACATGATTTGGCCTGGTAGTTAAGATTTTGGTGAATAAGCAGCAAGCTTATCAAAATAGGCTAACAGCTCATAGGATGATCCGGTGATATCTTTCAGTTGAGAACAGGATAAGCACGTATCGGCTTAGCCGGCAAGCAAAGAAAAGATCTCGCTTAACCAACCAGCGGCGGCGGCAGTATACGAGGCCTGCGAGGCTTCCTCGCCCTAGCTCCTGACTATAAAAGGCCAGCCCTCTCTCCATGGGACTCCCCCATAGACTCCTACGCACACACGTACACCTTCATTCGCGTCCACCATGCATACGCATCCATCCACCCCACACGCAATCTTTCATCCACACACACACCTGCTTTCCATTCCAGCAGCGAAGCATCGTCGGCGACGATTCCGGCGACTCGTTGAGCACTCCACCGGCGACCTCCTTTGCGCCGCCATCGACGACATGGCCGCTCATGCTTACGGTGAGATTCTTTATATTTATTAACTAATCTATGTTTGTTGCATGAAGTTGGCCGGAGTAGATGCGTATTTGCATGCATGGGAAGGCTACGTACATCTACGGCCAGCAAAAGAAGCAAGCATGGTGGTGATCGACGAACTATTCTCGACGGCAGCCAAGACGGCTTTATTCTGCAGAACCTTGGCGATGGCAAGCACAGCAGCCCGGTGACCGCTGCGGTAACAGTTCCATGGCGGCGAGAGCTATCGCGGCCCAGCGGTGATGATGTAACAGATCGTATCTACGTACAACTTGATCGTAGCCTAACAGTGTACGGGCCCGGCTCCATGCAGATCGGGAATGGGCGCATCTGTTATTGTGATAAATTGATATACGTGGCTTATAAAAAGATGCATGTCTTATTGTCGTGACAAATTCATAGTACAGGGCAATACATGTTATTTGATATAATTGTGAGGGATGCTTTGTTCGTGCCCCTGAAATATACGTGTATAATTGCTGTCACAAGCTAATTGGCTAAGTGCAGAGCAATACATGTTCATGTAACCGAAGGGCTATTAAGCTGTTATGAACTTCTGTATCGACAAGAGGGTCATCCTTGATCGCATTTTGATATCGCCTGGGCTGTCTGACTTGCCGTTCGACCATGTGAATCCATGCAGCGTTTAATGATCGGGTTGACTTAGCGTCGTACCAATGATCTCAAGTTTATACAAGAAGAAATCTCTGGAAGTAATATATGAGCACAAGTCTCACGATCATCACCATACAATACTCCGCACTGTCAAGGCCGGTGATCCATATAAGTCTCATTTTTTTCCCTGACCGACGAGGCTGGGATTTCTTTTCCGTGACCGACGAGGCCGGAATGATTTTGTTCGCGATCGACGAGGCCGAACACTTCTCGAGACTTCATTATGGGATTCGCACGACGATGCCGGATACTCTTGCTGGAGGCCGACGAGGCTCTAGCACTTCATCATTTTTCATTCATTTTTGCTTATATACACTTTGAGATGCTTTCTGATTTCTTATATGGAGACAACAATAATGACCATCGACATAGCTTAATCGGAGGTGTTCTGCAGTCCAACACTGCAGATGTAATTAACCGGAGAGCCTCTAGAGGCCACGGGAACCAAGAGCCATTGCAATCTCCTGATTGTCAGATGTTATTCGGCGAAATATTTTGTAAAAAAAGTGGGAAATTGTACTTTGTAATTCTCTCATGAATGAATAAAAGTTATGTTTCCCTACGCTTGTTCTTTTGTGTGGATTGCACATTTACTTTACTTTGTATACTTAGTGTCCTGGCACGCCTGCGTAAATTAGTATTAGTGAGCTCCGCGAAAGGGATCATTTCGATTTGCGAAACACTCATGCCATGCGACACCTGCTCGACCTCATGGCTGAGCATGGTGGACAAGGCCCCCTACGTCCTCCCTTCAGCAAGTGTCAAGTGTGGCATGGTGGACAGGGCCCCCACGTCCTCCATTTGGCACTCCGATGAGCTCCAACAAGGGCCAGGCGGCTGCCGTCGAGGACGGCAGTATCCCCATCATCCTTTAAATCTGATCTGACTAACAGAATCGAGAAAGAGGTCAGCTTGGAACTAGATCAAATATCGTAAGGCAATAGAATAACTTGAACATGACGTTGTGATGATTTGTCTGACATGATCTTTATGTATACATAGGAGTTGACACGTCTTGCTAGAGGCCACTCACAACTATTGGGACGAGCAGGTGTGACACTTCATCCCCGCACGTGTGGATACCTTGGAGGTGCTGCATCTAGAGCACAAGGATGAGCCGCACGAGAGGACGTGAGCAACTACACGTCACTCCTACCTCGATGTGCTTCATCTTCATCGAGACGGTTCCGCTGTATCGACATGTGTAGTCATAATAATCCCGTGATTTATTACAGGAGTAGTTCCTGGTAGGATAGAAAGCCAAGCCCCCCGCCCCCCCATATCACTACAGTGATAGGTACACCAGTCTTGCCAAGCGCTGGTTTCTTAGCCAGATCTGGTGATTGCTTAGTTGTGTGATTTGCTTCTTCAGTTCTTCTTAAAATTACAACTTATTGCGTTTGGCGGATCCTGTTCTAGTTTCATGTGTTTTATTATATATGAACTATTGAGAATTGAGGTGAAATGCAAGGAAATTTTATTATACTGACACGTACGCCCCGCTGAGCCAGTAAGCATCTTTGGCTTTGTTGTCCACTGGTTCCTTCGGCCATTTGAATATTTGTGACAACATCAATTCCCGCATCCATGTACTGGCAGGTGCATGTCTCACAGTTTCTCATGGCGAGGGCAATTTTTTTCTGGCATGGACCCAATCAGAAAAGAAAATACCATATGTCAACTTGGGAAACACTAACCAAGCCGAAAGGGGCTGGTGGTTTAGGATTTACAAATACTAGACAGAAGATAGATGAATAAATGTATACTGGTAAATGGATTTCAGGCTAGAGAAAGGAGATGTAGCATATGCTGTAAGCTCAAGAAACAGAGATCATAATTCTGAAGAGGGCTCCGGGAAGTTCAAGACTCCGCCTAAGAGGCTTGAAATATATAGCTGTCAATGGAAAAAAAAGCAAGATTCTCGTTAGATGTGAGGTTTGTAGAGGGCACTTTTAAAACCTGGTTCTTACAAATCTATGAAATATGTAATCAACAAGTGGTCAGTATATGAGGTGTTGCATAATGGGGATCTATGCCGCACTTTTTGGCGAAATTTTTCAGATGGGGAAATGATAGAGTGGGAGGAGAAGTTGGAAGTGCTAAATAGCGTGACACTAATACAAGAGGAGGATACGGTGATATGGGCTCTAGAAAATTCCAGAAATTTCGCCATTGCCTCTTTGTACAGTGTGCTTACTTTCCCTTACATGGACAATAGGTGGATGATGTGCATTTGGACAGCTAAACTAGCATTGTACTTTAGAGTCTTTCTCTTGCAAGTGTGTAATGATAACCTACAGTCAGCCGAACAGCTAGTCAAAAGAATTTGGTCTGGAAACATTTAATGCAAAATGTGTGGGCAAATAGAAACCACAAAACACAATTCATGTGATGTGTATGTCGTGATGTCTTTGGTTGGGCACATCCCTGAAAGTGTAGTAGACCTACAGGAGAATTTTTTAGAGGGGGGTCGACAAGAAAACAGAAGATTTCCTCATCTTTCTATTTGGGTGCATATCCGGGAGTCTGTGGCTCATTCAAAATGATTTTTTTAACAATATAATTATTCCCTCACCTGATGTAAGATTGTACTGATAAATGACATATATGCAAATATGGGCCATCTTGAACAAGGAGGAGGCAAGGCTCAGGGTGAGGGACCGATCATTGCGCTCTGATGAGATGCAAGGATAGTCCCCAACAAAGGCACGCTGAAGGGGTAGAGGTTTCTTCGCCAGTCGTACTTGAGTTGTTCTTTAGAACTACGGAGTTGTGTGTAGAAGTGTGAGCTGTTTTCAGTCTCTTTGTCTTGGCTAGAAGGTGTTGTAATCTGGTAACCTAAACCTGAACCCAGTCAAGCTGGCAACCCTGGCACACTTTGCTTTCTATCAAAAGCATGACCAGAAATGGTCTTTGGTCTGAAACAATGTCTTATCCCGGTGGATTGTCATGTGACCATATATCTATCTTATATATACTCCTAAAAACAACAGAGTTAATCTTGTCCGTCATACGTCACGTCGCACAACCTATTAATTGCCTGCATTAGTCAAAGAGACTAATGCGAAGTCCTGGTCCTATAAGTATACTATATACTAGTTAATGTTGTTTGGTAATCAATCAATGCACTGTCAGGGATCTGTAGATAGACAATATGAACTAGAAAGTCTTGGTCATCGCTTGATGCCACCAGCCATCATGTGATGGCTACACACTGCATCGATCGACTTCCCACTTGCAGTTGTTAGAAATTTGAAGACCTCGTGATGAAGTGTTCCAAAAATGCACAGTACTACGCATGGTAAGTACGGTCAGAGATGTCATTTTTGTTTTTAAAGAGGGCCCTTATCATAGCCACTGCCCAGATTTAATTGGAGGACACACATAGTTTTATTCTACCAATGGAGCAAATAGGTAAAAGTCAAAGAGCTAAAAAACAAAACCATGGACCAGAAGGTTCCAACCTCCCTTTGCCCTTTGAGGTAGCGCTTAGTTTCTTGAACACCCAAAGTAGCATCTTGATTGAGATCCGCAAGTCACGCAAAAAAAAGGGCCGGAACCCAATCATGAAACAAGGACTCGTGGAGTTACACTTATTTACTGTGCCTTCTCAATTAGTAGTAGATGTGATTGCAAAGACTGTGGAAAGATTCCTTGCAATATTTTTTTTTTGAATCCGTAGTCTCACCCCTATTGCAACTCAGCACATGGCTTTTTGTTTTACGTAGAGAACCAAGGGCTAGAAAGGTTAGAAAATAAAAGGGGACCAGGACGAGCTGTCAAGAATAAAGTAAAACACACATATAGCTATATATATATGGGTTGGACGCAGAGCCAACACTCAGCTAGCCATTGCACATCAACACACACTCAATCGCTACCTTGAGGCTTCAGGTAACTAACTAGCTATAACCATTAACATTGCCCTGTTTCTCATTTCTTTGGTGTCTTGGACTTTGAATGCTTGTTGTGCATTGTTGAACAACCTCTACTTACATTTTACATTTGAATTTGACAGATAGATCGATCATGGCCACAAATTCCACCGCAGTTTGCTCCTACTATGTATCAAATCTAGCTGTTAGCAGGATCAATGATAACAAATGGCAAGTCAATGGTCTCATGTTATCAAATGCAATCTTGATGGCATTTGTGGTGTGCATAGGCGCCAATGCCCCACGCTATCGCCGTCATCCCTTGCTCGGCTTTATCCTTTTGGCAGCCACCACCTTGTTCCTCCCCATTGTATCCATCGTTGTCTCTACCGTCCGTGGTCAGCACGTAGTTATCAAAAGTGGGGGAGATATGTACGTAGGCTCAGCATGCACATCCCTCCATTTTGTCCTAGCCCTAGTATGGACAGGCCTAGTACTAACTATCGGTGTCACTACGAGTGAAATTGTAGCTGGTGATTCAAGAGAAGGTAGAACCATTGGCCCCCCTTCTGAAAAGCTTGTTAAAACAGTATGGATCGTATATCTTACGCGCTCAATCATACTTAGTGCTTCGACTAAATTTGAAGCATACCTCATATTTCTCCAACTCTTTGTCATCATGTTTGCCAAGCTGCTTTTCAAGTACATCGCATTCTACAAGGCCCGACGTTCACTTGCACTCGGGTGTAGTCCTCGCCTTATTGCTGGATACATGGCACAACAGCGCCTGCTGGGTGAAAGCCAAAGTACTGCCCCTGCTCTTCTAGTGATGGGAGAAGAGACTGTAAAAAGGGAGGAGCAACCTCATGGTTACAACTTTAAAGGGGTACCAAAGCCTGATGAAAACGGTCACAGATTAGTGACCTTGGATAGAGTGTGGCAGTTAGATGACATCCTTGTCACATCACAACCCAAAGATCTCTGCTTTTCATTTGCCTTGTTCAAGCTGTTACGTTGCCGATTTGCTAAGTACACAGTTTCTGAGTCCGGCTTCATGAAGGCCCATAATTTTTTCAAAGATATGTTGCTCCAGGGCGATGATTCTGAGAGAGTATTTAGAGTGGTTGCAGATGAGCTAGCTCTCATTTATTATTATTACCACTCATCTCTTCCAATCTTCTATTCCAGTCATCTGCTCCTGCCTATATTCACCATTGCCATCTCTCTCTACAATATTGGCTACTGTTTATTTCTGATGATATTCATCTCCCGACTGCTAATGAATGGAGCTTACAACAAGATATTCTGTTCATTTGTTTGCTTCAAATATAATATCACGGATTATGCAGAATCAGGAGACACGACGGTTGAATACAATAGTAGTACCTATTACACTGACGTGGTACCAGCATTTTTAGTCCTTGCAGCCCTTATTTTTGCTGAGACAAGGGATATTGTCTTCTACATATGTTCTACCTGGACCAAAGTAGCCCTTATCTGCAACTATGTCAATCGTCCATCTTGGCAGCGATGCCCTGCTGCGCAGAAATGTATTGCCTTCGTGTTACAGCATTTCAGATGCACAATGGCCGGAAACAACTGGGGAGATAATATGAAGCAGTTCTCAATACTTGAGCTCCATCCAAAGAAATTTCGATTCCAACTTCACAAGTGGAAGGAAAATAGCAAGATACCTAGCGAGGTGAAGGCGGCGATCTTTGAAACACTTAAAAGAAAAAACCTGACAACTGATCTGGAGGGAAACCTTAAGGTATTTGTACGAAGCCTTTTATCTCTCTCTTCCTGGATTTATTTTCATTATTATTTGTACTATTTTCTACACGCATTCATCATTGATCACTAGCTAACTAGAATCCCAATACCCCATATTCACAACATCATATGCATGTACAGGTCATTCGGCCACCGTCGTCTCTGTTTTCATCCTGGGCTGCTGATCATACCGGTGACAGCTTCCTGTCGGCACCTGATGGCAAAGGTGCAGCATACACCATACTCGTGTGGCACATCGCCACAACCGTGTTCGAGATAAGGCGCCAGGCACCGCCTTCATCTTCGGATCCCCATGCCATCGCCGCCACTCACCTGTCACACTACTGCGCATACCTGGTAGCCTTCTGCCCAGAGCTACTCCCCAGCGACGAACAGTGGTGCAAGAAGATGTACATGGATGTCGAGAAGGATGCTAAACGCATCCTCAAAGCAGTTAAGGGACGGAAAAAACAAACAGGATCTCACGATCAGTTGTGCCAGCTGCTGACTGAGGATTCAAGCCATGAGGTGCTTAGGAATGGCGCGAGGCTAGGGATGCAACTGGCGGATTCGGCGACAATGGGGTGGGAGGATCTATCCAGGTTCTGGTCAGAGATGATCCTGTATGTTGCACCATCGGAGAACCTGGATGGGCATGCGCAAGCCATTGCCCGCGGCGGCGAGCTCATAACGCTCCTCTGGGCGATGCTTGCGCATGCTGGGATTCTCGGTAGGCTCGATGCCACGGCCGGTGACTCTGACAAGGCCGTGACTGATACTGATGGGTGTGCTGAGGTGTAGGAGGAAGAAATGTGTTGTGTAATGGTTACTGGTTGATTTGGCGCCTTCAGCATTGCGTATTTTAGTTTATTTTGTTGAGCCTAAGGCTGCATTCTTTTCTTGTATTCATATATCAATATTTGTAAAGGCAAAGAAGACTACATAGTCTTTTTTATTTCTGTCTTGCATGTGGCGAACAGCGAGGATAAGATGTGGTATAAATTATATCTAATTGGAACATGAAACTAGCCCAGTCGTAAAAAAAGGTGGTATCTTCAATATACAATTTATAGATGTATATATATAATCATTTGATTAGTCATAGCCAGAATCAACTGGCAGCTGGTTTGGTAGATCCAAATAGTGCTATCATGACACAATTTGGACATAACCATCCTTTATTTGATTCTTATTTATCCAGATAATGCATGCATCACTACGTTTACTCGACTAATTGTAATAACATGTGGTTGACAGTGACAACTTGCACAATCCACATGATGATGGTTGACCGGAAAGGTTTATGTCAGGTTTTTTTTGGAGATACATAATTTCTCTTCTCTATAAAATTATATTGCATTACATGCCGACCTTTATGTGGAGACCACAATGACATTAATTGGGAAGTAAAACAATGGACATCACATATATAGAAGTTTGTGATGTTTTTTTTCAAATAAATAATTTCACTCATTACCTGCCTAAAAAGTACAATCCTGACATTTTAGAAAAGTCACATAAAGAATAATGTAGTCCTACGAATGAGAACACAATTCAGTGGTCAGATCTGATTTGAGTATCAAATTCAACTTATGGTCACTATTTTAGTTGCATACGGATAACAAATGAAGGCATTAGAGTTTTTCATACTATCAGCAATTTGGACATGCATCTCAATCTATCAGCTGGTTATTGTACTAGAACCTGCCAAAGGGCTCAGCAAAAAACAATTCATTTTTTTTAGCAACCATGCCATGTATTCATTAAGAAGAAGAGGAGAAATATACATCATAACCATGAAGTGCACCATGTCTATCAGCCACACGAAGACAGCACAGATAAATCAGAACTAAGCCTAGCCGTCAAATGCCACTAATAACCCTGCCTCTTCCATCTCAATGGAGCTTAGAGAGCCATTGAATTAAACATGGTTATGTGGCGCATTGTTTTTCTAATTCAGAAGATAGACATCCCATTGTTAATTTGGTTACCTGTTAGTTCACAGTGTGGACAGCCCATTGTTTTCCTAAGTCAGAAGATGCATGGGCGGCAGGATGATAAACATACTGGACTAGCTTTAAAATGAACAAACTACTGTTCATGCTAGGTTAGACTTTCGTCGAGGCAGCTATAGATGCCAATTTAGATTATCAACTAACCCAAATGCATTGATGTCTGGATGACAGCGTACCCGCTGTATATATATGTATGCCTTCCAGTTGGCACATGCACGGTTAGCTTATTATCTTGTATAGTATTCTTCTATGTATATATACGAGCCCCAAAAAGCAAAGTCAACAAACCCATTGTTTTTGCACTACTGGATGTGGGATCGAACATTCTGGCTCTGACACTGATCTCACGTGAATCCCCGTCCATTGCACTCCCTAGCAGAAGGAATAGATCGTTGTTCTAAAAAGACAAACAAAAAACAAAAGGAATGTATCGCTACTTCCGCAGCCACGACGCTAGATTGAAAAAGGATGAAACAATTGATAAAATTGCTCAGCGGCAACTTATAGAGAGAAATCCCATAGAGTTTCTGATGGCTCGTCTTGTGAGTTCGTCTGTTAGTCGGCTAGTCGCGATTAGGGCCGGCAGTAGAAGATCAGCACAAAGCCAACTCAGATTAGACAATGCATGGTCACATATGGGTGAGGCCTCCTTCTGCCTTTGCCTACTTCTTGTTGAAGCTTGAAGCCTCTCAACCGGACACACATATATGGAGACTGGAGACTGACTAGAAGCCACTTAAGCCGTACTGCTACAAAAGTAATTTATTTTTGTTAATTTCTTTTAATGAATCAATCAACTCTTCTAGTTTAACTTCATGAGTAGTGAACTGGTGCTTGTTCTGCCAAAAGAAGATACTTGCTATTTTTTTAATGAAAACCATTAAGTAATTTTGCAAAGGCATGTCTTCTACAAAACGGTTCTTGAAAATATGAATCTGGTACCCAAAAGAGTAAGAAGAAACAAAAAATTGAAGATTTCCCTCAATCTCAAAATGGAGCTATGGATAGGTTTATTGCATGACGATCACATGTGGTCTCCGATTATCAGTGAATCGATCTTAGTCCTCCAATTCATAGTAATTTTGACAATGATACAATAGATGGTCAGTCAGAGACCAAAAATTATTTTGAGGCCCAGGAGGCTCTTGTTGGCAACACAGATGAGCAAACAGACAATATTGGTGATAAGATAAATACTTCTCATGTTGCTGATGGGGATCCTTTTCATCCTGATCAGACATTTGATCCGAGATATTAGGAATCCCTTAATCCTAAACAAATTGACATTTTTAGCACAAAAGGGCCCTAAAAGAGACTTATTATTTCAGAAAGGTCCTAAGGATAGGTAGTCCAGAAGGTTTTCTACACTATTCTATACTACAATTCTTTCAAATAGAGACAATTGCAATAGGGATTGTCTTGTGTATTCCGAGGATCTCAATAGAGTATTTTTCTTTGGTTGTAAATTATTTACCAAACTGCATAAAAAGGTCTAATATGGCATAGTGGTCTGTGAGGAGTGGGAAGGGGAGAACATAGAAGCGTAGAGGGTTGAGGGCAGGAACGGAGGACGCATCTTGGTGGTGAGCAGCTGTCATTGGTGGCGGAGGTCGCAACCGTCGAAGACAACTCGCCCCACGAAACTTAGCCCCATGAAACTTAGGGTGGAGCACTATTAGACTTGTGGTTCTCTAAAATAAATCTATCCATAGCACCTTTCTGAGATTAAGTTAACTCATCCATTCTTTGTGCTTTTTTATGTTTTTGATAGCCAGAATCATATTTTCTGGATCGATTTATCGAAGACATGGCTTCAATCTTAGAAAACAAGATCAGTAGAATGCAATTATTATTTCAGAATGAAATAACTAAGGACTAAACTAATTATGACAAAGATTATAACTAAGTAACAGAAATTTAGAACAAGGGATAAGAATTAAATGAAGGTAATACGGCAGTGTGCTTGGGTCTGGAGGAGTAGGACATTGCATTGCACTTCCATTGCACCGCCTGCTGCTCCAGTGCTCCTGCTGTCCTGGGGATTGCTGCTCAGCGCATACCTTCTGCTGTCGTGCGGTGTGGTTTTGTCGTTTCGCGTTTCACAGAGGCACGCCGTGAGGCCCCAAGTGGATGATCGTGAAATGTCGCTTTGTTTTCCAGATGATCATGGGGTTTGTCGATTGGAGTGGGACGCGAGCGGAAGACTTTTTGGGCCCCTCGATTTTGGGGGCCCTGTGCCATTGTACGGGCCACACGCCCATAGGCCCGGCCCTGATCTTTATTCTTCGACAGGAAAGCCCCTAAGATAAACTACCAGCCTGCTGTTATAGGACCAAGGAGCCATCAACTTGCTAATTAAGAAAACTCTCTTGGGGACAATATGCTCTAATGCTGTGTGAAACATATTAGTGGACCATATGCTCCAATGCTGTGTGCTAATTAAGAAAACTCTCTTGCAACTTCATGTCAGTGCTGCCATGGGAGTTATTAGTGGACCATATGCTCCAATGCTGTGTGCAAACACTTACTAAATACCACAGCTTGGGTACAAGGTGTGTTTCGAGGCAGCGGTAATGTCATGACTTATATGTGGCCTAGAAGGAGCCCATCAGATGCCAGGCCCATCGACCCAAGTTTTAGCCCAAGTGCAGCCCAAGAGTTAACTTATACAGGGAGGTCAGCGCACGGGGGAGGGCATCGATCATTTTGAGAAACAGAAAGAGAGAAGAGGAACAAGAGAGCTTCTTCCTCTTCAAACTCGAGATCTTACCTCTTTGAATCCCTGGTGATTGCGCACGCTCCTGGATTGACATCCCCGGTGAGCCACGGGTCGTTACACTCGAGGTCGCGCCGCGCTGCAGCACCACCTGACCCACCATTGCCAGCCGCCGGCCTTCTCCACTGGCAAATCCTCAACGAGAATGCCTGAATTCGTTTCCTCGTGGTTCCAGCTTGCTCCCAAGCCAAGAATCACACGAAACCGTAGTCTCTGGCCCCGGAATCGCATAACTCCGGTGATGCGCCGCCGCCGGCTCGTCGTCTCTGGCGAGCCCATCGCCGGCACTGTTCTCCACGATCCGATCCAGATCTGACGGCCCGGATTCAAGTCAGCTGCCGGAGTACCGTACAGCCATGGCCATTTTGTAAAATGCACCCTATTTTTCCGTGTATTTAACTCGCCGCCCACCGCAGCTCAAAAGTGTTTACAGTTGAATCCTTTTCTTCACGATTTTAACCCTGAGCTTTAGATAAATAGTGTCCACGGTCCATAGATTGTAGTTTTGCTAGTTGGACCTCGAGTTTCTATATGAAATTATGTTTTTAGCCCTTGGTTTTTATAGAAAAGCCCCTGGAAGCTTAGTTTCTTGGCCAGTAAACCCTTGAAGCTTGTTTAGAGCGTATCTTCATCGTTTTAACTCTGTTTTTAGCGATTCTCGTGCTCACGTGATCCTTGCATAAAATAAAATGTGATTTTGTGTTTGTTTAGATATGTTATTATTGTTTGATGTATTGTTTAATTTGTTGTATTGTTTTTCTTTGTATGTGAATGTGTGATGCGTAGAAAGCGCGCCGTTTGAGGAGTACGTTGAAGAGCAAGGCTACGAAGAAGTTGAGCAGCAGCAGGGTTTTGGGGAAGGCAAGTATTCCTTGGTCATTTTAATTACTCTATTTACTTTAGCACTTGCATTAATTTTGATGGGGTCCGATTAAGGACGATGCTTAGTTTCTTGATCATACCTTGCCACTGGGTTATTAATTAATTTGATGGTAGTTTGTGCTTTGTTTGCTCAACTGGGTTGGTAAATAAACAATGGTTACAGTTATTTGATATACTCTATGTTCCGAATGACATGTTAATCACAAGACCACATGACTTTTAATTGGAACATGGAGAACAACCTAGAAAGTCCGTACAACCACAAGGATTGCATGTCTTTGGTCTTGGCTAGTTAATTAGAGACTTTAGTATGTGTTAGCTTTACCTGAAAGGGGCAAGAGGGGGCGACGATAGTTGGTGTATAGCTTGGTCCTCTTGGGAAGTCGTCTTGGCTAAGAGGCATGCCCACTAGGGAGGGTTATGCATTGCACTGGTCATGAAACCTCAGCGAGTTATCCTTACTAGGGAATCTTTGTAAAGTTCTCGTAGTGTCCCTATGTAGTCACACCTCGGTAGTGTGATATGCGCCTGTGTGGTGTAGTGTGGCTGGGTCTAAATTTCTTAGGAGCTTTTACGCGACTTGTGGGTAAAGTTGTACAACCTATGCGGAGGGTTAAAAATTGTTATAACAGTCATGCTCGCGGTCATGAGAGACATGGATCATCACATTATTAATTTACTTGAACTTGAGAATTAAATCATGGTTACTTGATGATGATGATGAGAATGATATGATGGTGCTTTATAGTAAATGTGGGTTGGTATATACTTTTATTTGCTAGTAATTAGCTGCTTAATAAAATTTGACCAATTAAAATGCTAATTGCTATTATACTATTAGCCTTCCACTTTATAAAGCCTTGCATGTTATTTAATTACTTATTTTCCCCTGTTGAGTACGGCATGTGTTCACGCTTGTGATTTATTTCTTGCATCTACACTACCCGGATTGTTGCTCATTAGATAAACTTTTCGATTATGCTTCCGCTAGACATTGTGTCATTTGAGATGTAATAAATTCTTTACTATACGTCTGATGAGACTTGGTTGTGATTATTTGCTTATTGTACATATGAGATTGCATCCCATTTGTCCTTTACAAATCGGGTGTGACATTACCTTTTCATCTGCTTTACATAGTAAATTGTTTAACACCATTTCTGTTTGAATTGCCAACTACCGGTCAAGGAAATGATCATTAGTTTAGGTTTTTGGTTTTAGCCCACAAGCGATGATCGGCCAACAAATACATGAGACGAGTGCATGCACATAGGCGAATTGCAAAGTGTAGTCCCATTAATTTTGATGCCAAAGGAATCCCCCCACCCACCACATACCCCGGGTCTTATTAGTTGGCACCATGTGGGCTGAACTAGTTGAACTTTTCAATTAATGTAAGTGTTTGTCCTTGGCACAACTCACTATGCAGTACGGCTGTTTTGACAGCTAGATCAGTTCTTCTTGTTTCCCACCACCATATATGATATACATGGTCAGCCACAGTAGCAGTGAGAAGTAGGAATGACATACATGAGTCATGAGTGTAGCCCTGTCATATTTTAGCCTATAGTAGGAATGAGAAGTCTCAGAAATTGTTTGACCACGGCAACACTCCCATGATCATATCAAACAAGGTAGCATTGTTGCTTGATAGTTGGCTGATTTACTAATAGCAAAATCATCCATACTATGGATTTCGACATACAGTGTGCATATGTAGAACCAAGAAAGACACAACGACAATCATAGGGGAGCTGTTACCACTGTGGAGCATGGACAGATATATGACCAACTTGAGCCTCACCTTACTACTACTCTAGCGCGCATCTGACGCAGCGTGTATCCTAGCTACATCTGACAGGTTTGGCGTTGATGAATCACGCGATGTAGGTGGTACCCATTTCAAATACGAGATGAAATTAACCTTTGACCACATCATGAACAAGAACAAGGATGGTCACTTTATTATGCTTATAAAGTGCATGTTGTCGTATAGTGAAGGCAAGCGATGGTGTGGACAGTTTTCTATGAAAAACTCGAGGGCATTGGATTTCATGTGGACATGTTCCCCCAATAGTCAAATTTCCTTAAGCCTAGTTCAGTTTGAACGGCCGATTGGAGGGGTTGAGAGGTATTAAATCCTGATCTCTAAATCAAAATCTTTCTCAATTTCCTGCAACCTCCATGACGAGGGATATCAAAAGAAGGCCTTAGGTAACTTGTCTGTTTCTTAGAGATTTAGGCAACACACGATCACAAATATATTTATATTACATAAGTGCCTATCTCATAGAGCTTTGACGTTCAAGAATTCCTGTTAGATCGAAGGACACTATTGTCTTTAATAGCTAGAAAACTTGAGTTCTCCAACTGTTGGTGGTAATATATTTTTCTGATCCCATCTTGATTCCTTCTAATATCTTGCATAGGGGTTGGCCAACACTGATCTTACCTCACAACTTGTAGATTATTCCACAGTTTCTGCAAAATAAAATTATTGATACTACTACAAGACTACTACTAAAATAGGAAAAAAGTGTAACATGCATTCTCCAAGCAAGCCACTCCCAAGCAAGGTCATACCATGAAACACCCGCCACTCTAATCATCTTCCTCATATTAGTTTCTACGATTATATTTAGTTGCACATATGAATGATTCTGGGTGATGTTGTTTAATTCATTTTCATGAACTAATGGTCTTAGTAGTAATTTGGCTTGAGTTGGATGGTTTCATCCTAGAAAAATTATTATGGTTCACCTAACCAAACATTAGCATCACCATCCATCTTAAAGCATTTCGTACATGAATGCAATGGTGCATGCAACCAAAGACCATCTTAGTTTAGAATGTTATGTCTAGAATCGTGTCCTATACCATATTTCCGAGCTACAACAAGCTCTGTTGCAAAGTTAACGGCAACAGAAGCTGTCCACTACACGATTAATTTGTAGTATTTAAGGAAATTGGTTAGTGCCGCAACTACATGAAGAGTGATCACGCTATGCATAGACAGGATACTCTCGTTCTTTACGATCCTTTTATTCGCAGCATAAGTTCTTTTTTTTTAAAAAAATGACACCATTACCCATGAATAATTTTTCTTCAAGCACTTTTATCTCTCGGCCCAGGCAGTTGTTAATATGTCCGCAACACTTTTAATATTCGAACCATTATATTGTGTGTTCCCCTTCAATGCTGCTTCCTATATATTGGCAAGGACCAGGGCTGAAGAACGTCTTGCATGGGATTGGACTGTCCACAACCCACTGCTGCGTTCTCACATTTGTCTAGGTACGGGAAGCATCAGATATTCTGCATGATAAAGACTATAGCTCGGGCTGTGAGTGGCTTCAAGCCCAGGACAAACGGCAGGAGGAAGTGACATGTTCAATCGAGATCTTGTGCTCTGTCCACGGTGTGCCAATCGTGATCTATCTCTATGATGCTGAATATAAAGACGAAATATTGGTAGCAAGGTTGGCTTCCGGCAACGTAAACAAGATCAGCTCAGCACCAAACTGTTATATGGAACAGAAGCGGTCCGTACATGTACATGATAATCTACAGTTAAAAGTAATGGTGAGGGGAATCTTGTAAAATGAAACCAATATCTATTCAGCATCGATATAACATGATGAAGTTCGGTGACTGGAATGTAAATGATTCCCAAACAATGCTATCCATTTAGTAAATTGCTTCAAGTGAGATCGATCGGCTTATGCAAATTAGTTACCAATAGAGTGAGAAGTCTAACTGTGCGGGGTGCACTATGGTTGAGCCGGCTTGCACCTTGCAGCAGTAACACATGAAGAAATGGCTGTGCAAGTTCTTAGCAGTATCTGTCTTTATTAAATGGTGTTAGAATTGTTTCACAGAAGTTGTGAAAGGACAACGCACACCTAACTTAATGAAAAGTAAGGAGCCCCCATCTTATTGGTGAGGTTTTGTGTGCCCAAAGGCCCTTTTTTTATCCCACAGATGACCTAGCATTATGTGTTCACAATGACAAGGGAGCTACCTCAGGGTAAATTTGCAACTCATAAATATCTTTACAAGAATGTTTCAGTTTAATACAGAATTTCTTCTCTAGGCTTCTTAGCACGCTAATGATGCTACCTTACTACTGCAATGACGTCTAGACCCCTACCCTACCACCATATATGTGATAAGTTAGTCATAGCACCATTCACCTTTTTTGTCACAATAATCTACATACATGAGTACACAGGACACAGCTACCATGTTGCAGCCCATACTAGGAATGAGAAGTCTCAGTGAGTTTTCAATTGCCAAGAATTACTGCCTTCTAGAGGTGGAGCACCCCGTCGAGGAGGTTGGGGCATCTACCCCAGCTACCCTGCTCATGGAAGTCCCTCCTCATCTCGCTCATGACTCCAGCACCAGGCGTCACCCTGCTGTCGATGGCGTCTGGATGGGGAAGAAACCTACGAAAGTCTAGGGAGCTACATATGCGACCTGGCTGTATTGCTAAGTTGCTATGAACATAGCCTAACCGGTAGTGGCCAGGTGACATCAGGAATTGATGACCCCACGAGCTCAACACAACTTCTCGATTACTTGCCGCCACATGCTGTTGTGTTCATAAGCTCATATGCCTGTTCAATTAATTGCTCTGCTTGCCATCTTGCTGCTCCTAATAATTAGCATACACAAAATAAGTAATCAATCCATAGATCGGAGGCAATTGTGCAACTCTCCAATTCTCCACCAACCTGTACAGGAAATATCCTTCAAATTTGATTTGCCACAACTCTGTTTAATTAACCTAAATGGGTTCAAAACCCCTAAATTACAAATATTTGTTGTCTAGTAATATCATTGAGAGCCTATTTCCTTGCTAGCCAATGGTAGCCACGCCAACTATAGCGGCACCACAATGTGTGGCGGAGAAAAATGAAGCCACAGCCGTGGGCAGAATTGCACAAGTTTCTGCAAAGTTAGGAATGAACTAATAGGTGTTTTAATGGTGTGGCAGCAATAACTATGGCATTGTAATTTCTTAGGTGCAACCAAGCGTGCCCAGAATAATACTACTAGAAAAGTGCGCATGTGTGCCAGTTTCAAAATTCTATTTAGTTCCGGTTTTAGAACCGGTACAATCAAACTGAGACCTTTTAGCCTTATACTTTAAGTACAAGGTAAAGACCCGGTCCTAGAAGTAACATTTAGTACTGGCAAGTGTTAAATGGTTTACATCCAAAAATGTTAAAATTTCTGAGGAGGCCTACCACGTTCCCACGTCACAAGTATACAATTATTGTAACTCTGGTAGGAGGTGCGTTCCTGTCTGAATTCACCTATGGAGACATTTTTAGTACCGGTTGGTAACAAAAATTGTATCGAGATGACACAATAGTATCGGTTGGTATTACCACCCAGTGCTATTGGTGGTATGTTAGTAATTGACTTACACTTAGTATTAAGTGGTAACACCAACTTGTAGTTATGTGCGAGATGTGTTGCTGTGTACCAACCATTAATAATGGCATCACATTTATACACGATACTAATAATGTTTATATTAGTACTGGCATCTCATTTGAAAGTGGGGAGACCCTCACCTTATAGGCTAGCTTTTTGGGTGCCCAAACTAAAGGCCCTTTTCTGGTCATACGAATGATCTGGCATTAAGTGTACATAATCACAACGGAGCTAAATCAGGGTATAAATCGCAACTCATAAATATATCTACACGAACATTGCAGTTTAGTAAAGAATCTCTACTTGATGCTACAATGCTAATGATGCTACATAACTACTGCAATTAATTTTACTTTCTTGCTGACATCTGGACCTCCTATCTCCGTGTATCTTACCCTACCACCATATATATGATCAGTTAGTTATAACACCTATCCATGTATCTTACGCTACCGCCATCAGTTAGTGGTACCTCCAGTCACCTCTTGTTGTAACAATAATCTACATACATGACAACATGAGCACACATTTACCACGCTGCAGCCCATGCTAGGAATGAGAAGTCTCAGCGAGTTTTCAACGGCCAAAAACTGCTGCCATCTAGAGGTGGAGCGTCCTGTTGAGGGGGATGGGGCATCCACCCGTGGTATCCAGTCCATCAGGAAGCAGTAGTTTGTCAGTTCCAAAAGCCCAAAGCCAATAGAATCACCAAGAGCAAAATTGCGACCACAATGCCCCACGATCTTAAGTCACTCTGCTCGACACGGCTCCGATCTTTGACTATTTGCCGCCACAGACTTTTGTGCTTGTGTTCTCAATTTTAGCTGCCATTTGAAAGTTTGAAGGATCGAGCACTTCTCAATTTTAGTCACCTAACATTCTATTTAACCGACTAAAATTTTTTAATTCCACTGGAATGAATAGATTTTGCATAAAATATTTTGATTTACCTGGCGCTTCCTGATGCCTCTTAATCATAGAATATTTTGACTTCTTCATATTCCTGATGCCTCTTAATCATAGCTATGCATAGAAGATCAAGCACAGACCTTGAAGCTCCAAGCTCTCAGACCAACGAATCTGCACTACAAATATAATATATCTATTCCATGGTGACCTTTCCCCTCCGTTGTTGTTTCAACTAAAGGATGATATGCTAATATTTTTCCATAGTTGTACTCACCCCATGAATTTATTGGTTTGAGTAAATATAAATCCTGGAAGTTTTTTTTTTCTTGACCATGAGCATATGCAACTTCTGACTGCCTTTCCCCGTCTGATGATGTTATTGCAGAGGTTGCTGATTTGAACTTATGGTATTCTATGAGTATTTATTGGCTGAACGTCACCAACAATGATAGCACTATATAGTGCTATATAACATTAGTTTGATGCGAATATATATAGTTTGTACAAAACGTTTGACAGGTTATACGTAGCAAGTGTAAGACGTATATATGTTTTGCAAGGGATTCACTCCCCAAATAAATTCCTATCCTCTAACAAATATAATAATATTCATACCGGCCACCCACAGAGGCCTATATATGTGATCTAATCGATCTTTTTAAGGATGCGTGGCATGTGAACAATTTGTTAGACAAGGGTTTGCATGGCAATACGAGTGGATATCATAGGTAACTGTGTATCTACTCCCTCCTATCTTTTTTTTTTGAATGTTCAACGGGGGGAGAGAATCCCCACTTGAATTGGAGCACGTCGACGCTTCCATGGAAGAAACGACACCCACAGGTGCCGTTGTTAGGCTTTTGCCATCATGGTTCTCCAAACAAAACGCATTCGCTGAACAAGTTGGAATCCAAGGAATATCACCTTTGCGATGTTTGAACTTCCTCAGCAGCTCGCACGAGCAGCAACGTGCAAAGGCAGCGTGGATGGAGAGGCATCGGCATCGCCCGAGTCGGCCTCCATGGAGCGGAGCACACATCCGTCTAGTTGCCGTTGTACGCGTCGACGCGCAGCAGTCGCACCTCAACATGGGCGAGCAGCCGCGCCTCGCAGCAAGGGCGCCGCCAGGTCGTGTCTCCGGGTTGCCGCCTCACCGCTTGCTGCATGGGTACCGCCGTGCCGCGGCTCCAGGCCACAGCCGCCGCACCGTGTCCCTTGCCGGAGCCGTGGATCCGGTGGTGGCGAGGCCGGATCCGCCCGCGTCCGGGCTGGATCTGCGCCGACCTGCCCGACGGTAGCGCAGCTCCGGCCAGGACCGACCTGAGCCCGCACACCCTTGAGCCCATAAGCCCACTGCCCACACCTCGTGAGGACACCAGAGCCCATGGGCGCACGGATCAGGCATCCCTGAAGATAGATCGAGCCACCAGTACCACGGATTTGCCAAAGGGAGAGAGATGGAGAAAAAATGGAGAAAGCTAGGGTGACCATGGAGATGGGGAAAAAGGGAGGAGAGAGACGTGCGAGGGAGCCGCTTGGCGCCACCCGCTGGCCGCCACCGCCACTGCCATCGACGACGAGCAGCGGCGGCAGTGGCCGTGCTGGCAGGAGGGGCGGGGAAGTTTCGGCGCCTGGTTTGTCGGCCTCGAGCGACGTCTTGCACGATCCAGGCATGCATACTCCACTGTATTGTTGCACTCGCATAGCTATCTAGGAACAGGAGATGTCAGCACGTAAACACTCTAGCTCAGCCTGAAGCCATTGGTGGAAGCTGCAAGCCGATTCGGGCACCACAAACAGCAGGAGAAACCGGCACGTGAACTTGTGCACTGCCCGTCTGGAACTTCTAGTCCAGGGTAAATTTGCGACCCATATAAACATCTCCACTAGAAGTTTGCAGAATAAGAATCTCTAAACTAAGCTACCACCACATCTGCCTACCCACCATATATGGCCCGTTACCGTATATTCACTTCTTTTTGTCACAAATATTTTTTTTACACGAGTACGCTACTATCATGTTGGGAATGAGAAGTCTCAGAAAGTTATCAACCGCTACAAATTACTTCGTTCCTGGAGGCATGGTTTCTAACCGTAGTGGGTGGAGCATCTACTCCAGTTACTTGTCCATGCATATGGGAATCCCTCCACGTCGTCTCTCCCCCTTAGTCCCTGCATGCAGTGCCACCACGTCGTAAATTAAAGCAATGAAGCGCAGCATGTTGTGACATGGCAACTGGAGGATCGGGGGAAGAAACGAACGAAGAGCTGGAGATGTACATAGCAACGTAGTCTAGTTGGCTACGGCTACGAACGTGGACCTACGTATACCCGGTAGTAACTTGATGATATCTCCAGGAAGTAGCTTGATGACATCTCCAGGAAGTAATTTGCCAATTCCAGATCAAGCTGAGGGGCCAATTAAAACATCGAGCGGAAAGCTGCTACAGCAGTTGATGCTCTCGCGATCGAAACCCATTGTCTCTGCTCGACATGACTCTTCGACTACTCATCACTACTCAGGAAGCACCAAGCGGAAAGTGCTTTGTGTGTTCATGTCTGTTCAATTGCTTTGCTTGGCAGCTTGTTGCCGCTGGTGCCGTGACAGTTGATCAATGATGATGCTTGCTTTCCCCAGCAGTATGATTTTGAGTGTGTGCTCTTCCAATCCCACTGGTATCGCTGCTTGGTATTTACTAGAAGCAGATAAGGGAACAGAACCACACGTTGCTCCAGCTTTTGAGTCCAGAATCCACATGACATATACGTGTAACACAAGACTCTAGGAGACTTCTGACTGCATCAGCAGCGAGAACAACGTTGGCCACTTTAGTATGTAGTATACAAAGTCTTACAATATTTTTCTACCAGAAGGCAACTATATGAGGATTGAGGAATCCTAAGGTTTAATTTATCTTTCAGGAAAGGCAGTTCTATTGGAGGACAAGGAGAATGATCATGACCATAAATATTAAACGTCCATCCATCCAAAATCATTTAATACTCTCTCCCGCTACTACTTGGATGATGAATGCTGTGAGTATGTGGAACTTACATGGTGTACAACATAAATCAGATTGGGTTTAAGTTCTCAAAGTGTTGCAGGTTACATACATGTCATAAACAATATAAACTGAAATCTGCCAATAATCATCCAAAATAGTAAAGTAGCAGGGTACCAGACAATAAATATCACACTCCTTTGACTGCAGTATGTCTTTCATCAAAATTTTATCAAAAGAGTTTGTTAAGTGCATTTCTACTAGTTTCTGCAAAACAACGTGTTCCTAAGCTCCCGTGTACTACGGGGCTGTTTAACCTTCCAGGAAGGTAACTATCTTCAATTATAACATTATGCAAGGGTTTTCTTCTAAAAGTAGCACAGATCTCCACGTCATATATGTGATCAACCCTCAAGTATACCCAACCGACCCTCGCATGTGTTCTGCATGCTTCTGTGCTACTTTTAGAAGATTGTTGGCGTCATAACAGAAGGCCAACGCCAAGGGAGATTAAGCATGTGATATTACCTAGGAATGGGGGACGTCATGAAGCATCTAGCCACCGTAAGCATGGCTCAAGCCAAGAAGATTGTTTTCATCTATTCATCAGGCAGCGGAGCTCGAGTATCTGAAGTATGGTGTTGATAATCCTTTTATGGTAGTGCATTTTTGTCATGTGCATGTGCATTTCATATGGACTTGAAGTTGATCGTAATCCTATGGATGTGCATGTACTGGTACACATCACGCCCAAGGTGGGGTGTAATGTAAAATATGCAAAGGACCGGACCGGTCTGACTACTGAAAGAACGAAACAGAGCCTTTAGTGGTCTGGTTTACTTAAAAGACCATTTGTGCAACCGAACCACTTAAAATCAGTTGAACTGGCCGATTTTAATTGAAACTGGTGGACCAGGAAGGTTTTTGAAAAACTCAGTGTAAAATCGCATAGTAGCAGGAAAATCACTTGGGGTCGGCCTTCTGTTATTCGCAGGTGGCTGCTGGCTGCTGGCTGCGCTAGCTTCATGAGCTTGGCCCTGGACCATGGCCATTCTTCACAGCACCCTGCAGGCTTCAGCTGTACCGTCCGGCCTCGGCAAGCGACCGATGTGGAGAAGATGCATCGGCACACATGAGGGAAGCTGTAACAGAGGCATAGGCTCCACTTTTTTCAGCGACGGAGGAATCACATGATCATGAGTTTTTATTCCTGGTCAGAGGCGGAGTGGACCGAGATACACAGGGATTGGCCGGGTTTGGGTTGGATCGGTTCCAAACCTGCACTTGCCAATGCAATTCTAGCGAATCATGCGGGTATGTTACTGGTGTGGGTCTACTCCCACGGGCGACAGGGTTTGACTGGGTTTCAGGCTTTCAGCCGTAATCCACGGTAATCCAGCGCCATCGAAACGAAACCTAACCACGCCCAATCATCTATACCTTGCAATTCAACTTTGTAGCCAATCTATGAAACCATGAAATGAAATCACGCATTGAGGGCCTTGTTTAATTTCATCCCTCAACACAATTGTTTTATGACAAAGCACTCTTTGTAACAGACACGAAACTCCCATTAGGAATAGCCTTTTGTGTCCATGTTTGCTCCTACGGGCCATTTTTATGGATGATGCAGGTTGGATTGCCGCTACAGGTAATTAATTTAATCAGTACTCACAATCAAGCTGCAAACCTTAATGAATTCTTTGAATTGCGTTTAGTAACTATTAGTACATCCACCAAACAAATTAATTTGAATTACTAGATCCAGTATTACTCAACCAAACCTAAAATATCATGCATAAAAAGACATTAATTATAAGTTGTATCTTGAAAATAATATAATTACTCACAGAATGGATAGCGCACCTAATAAACTAGAAGCCACCGTTGGACATGAGATGGTGGAAAATGTGTGCACTAGCAAGATACTATTTAACCAGCCATACAAATGATCTATGTACAATCCTTCATGCAATAAGTTAAGATGTCAAAAGTATTTTATTTCCTAGTAAGGATTCTAGTATTTTGGATCCAGAATCTCTATACATTGCTTGACAAACCATGCGAACAATTTGTCAGTATGTTGAGCCATGTGATTTTTTTGTAAACATATTTGTTAATTCGTAGGCATATATTTCTTTCGTGATTAGGAACGACTTTTCACAATGTGGGCGCATTTTTTCTTCATATGGAAAACAGAGTACCTTACCACCAGTCCTAAAGGTAATGGTGCCTATTTTCCTCCTTTTTGTGATGCAGTGCTCTGTAACACCTTGTTGTCCAGCAAACCGATGTGTCGTTATCTCTTTATAAATCTGCCCCAATCAGAATTGTAATTAATATAGGCTACCATTATGTGCTGATAATTATTTATGTATTGCTGGGGAAAAGTTGTAGAAACAATAGTTTTGTTTCTGTTCTTCATGGCGAGTCTTGTTTCGTCCTTTCCAGTATACTTCATTGTATATTACAATTATAGGAAGATTTCTATTTGTGCTATCATGTTTGCCTGGCAGGTACCTTGATTTAGGGTTCCTATTGTTGCTCCTGGAGTATGCCTTGTGTTTGTATAAAAATGACCTGATCCCGGACATTATTTTTCATCTTGATTTTCTTCTCATAGCACTGCAATTATCGGTCATGCTTTAAAAGTTTATATTATATATTGCATTAGGAAAGATATTTTGGTGTTGCTGGTGCTGGATCACATATACCTTAAACTGTTAAAATTGAACTGGTGATGCAGGTTCAACAATAATGTTATTGATTTGAAAATATTTATCGTTGCATTGAAAGATTTATGGGAACATATGTGTGTTGTATAGGTTTAAACCATTTTGTCATTATGGGCTGGTGTACTTTCAAATAATCAAGCCAAAGCAAGGCTACGGCCTTCCTCGCCAGAGAACTCAAAGTCATGGGTTCTATTTCTGAGCAAGCGGTTGTCCTTTTTTTTGGCTTTTAACTTCACCATATTGAACACAAATAAAATTTGAACCTCAACATGTCAACACGATTTGAGCTGTAGTGCAATTAATGGTTAAGCCTTTTCCTCTTAAGCTACTTGGCTTGAGTTTGCATCCCTCGTATGACATTTGTTTCCTTTTATTTTTTGCAATAGCTGATGGTTCAAAATTTGCAGTGGCTAAGCCTCTTCCTCAAAATACATTTTTTGCAATACCATATTTATCAAAATGTGCAGTATGTATTTCCAAGCTCTATTTACGGACTGACGGTTCGACGTAGGAACCACAATTGCCAACTGAACATTAATCGATAAATACAGATATCTTTATTGACTATTGGTTGCATCCAAAACAAGAATTACCAATGATCATACATCGGGAAGCTTTAGCGACTGACACTTCATCGGCAACGCCGTAATTTTACCGACAGAAACTGAAGTCAGTTGCAAATTCGGTGCTGTGGTGCAGTGACGGTGGCAAATCAAAGGCACTTGCATCTCAAGGCCAACTGGCATAACGACTGCAGCGGTTGCCTCAAACCAGCTGTATGCAGCCAATTGTTCACACATGGACAGCAGCCACACAGTGACCAGCCGACCACCACCTTTTATCATTGTCACCACGCATAGAGGTAGCCCATATCCAATGCTCTGTTAAAGCTAACACAATGGCACTACAGTCAGCATGGTGTTGGCGCAAATTATGGACCAACACACGAAAGCTAGCACGTGCAGCGATCAGCGGCACGCGTTGCCGGGGCACACCGACGAAAGACCAACGAACGCCCTCCCAGGAGAGACCCCATCAGGGAAGGCGCACCTTGGGTTGTCCTAGGCTCGTCAGGCCAGTAAGGACGCCTCCTCGTGCCATGGAGACAAGAGAAGAACAACAATAGAGTTGGAAAAGGTTAGGGCAAAGAGAGATAAAAGATAAAAGGTGAATTGATTTGATCGATTGTGATGCCCTCAATCGGCCATGGCCCTTTATATTTATAGGGTGGGGAGGTCTTGCCCCGTAAGGAATCGTTTTACAAATACGAATCTAACAAAATCTCCTAATTTTCTCGGACTCCCTACCAAAACCGGTAGGCCCGGTTTGGGGTAAAACCGGTACACCCAGTTTTGCTATTGCCAGATCGGTTCCAATTCACCAGATCGGCTAAATGCCAATTTTTGTCATCAACATATGCCCCCCTGTTTTATGGCAAAGCTTGTGTGCCAGAAAACACTCCTAGTGACGAAAATTGTCTAAGGACAACAATTAACAATGCATTGGCCATATAATGGATTCTAATTCTCTATGGATGTTTTTTTAGCCGAAACATGATCCTAATATAACATGTATGAAACTACTATTTCGGCTCTTGAACATTTCAGCATATCTAATAACAGAAATTTAGATGAGGGCATGGTGACCAATTGACTCTCCTTGATAAATCATAAGCACAATATTGATAATCCTAAGGCGAGAACCAAGGATTAAACCAAAACCATGGATTATAATTAGATATACCTGAATAGGCACTCCATGGCATATGCATCGATGAATTAAATGATGAAGACCAATAAGAGGACCGTTGACGCCTTTTTGCCCTTGGTGTACTTTGATCATCTCATAACCGATTGTTTTTCTTTTCTTCGGCTATTTTCTGATATTTATGCAATAATTCAGCAAAGCTTGGCTTCTTCCTCATCACCCTTTCTTTTGAATCAGCTACTTTATGATCATCTTGCCCCCCAACCGAACTTGATTGTTGTTCAGCTACATTGTTTGAAATATTATCACCATTGGGGGCAATTGGATCAATAGAGCTAGCCAATGATTCTTCAATGTTTGGTTTTTCTATGTCTAATGTCAAATCTGAATTTTTATTTAATCTACCATCCTTCTTGACATGATAGACTTGTTTGACCACCTTGCGCTTATTTTTCTTTCTAGACAGATTCTTTTGATCAAAACGGTCATTATGCATAGGTGGTGACACATTTATTACCGGCTCCCTATATGTAATGTAATATGGACAAAAATATCTAGGAGTATATGGCATTAAGAAATTAAAAGACCATGGTGGACAAAAATAAGGCATGCTAAAATAAGACCCACATGGCACATGCATAGACGATCCATATGTCGAAGTTGGCGTTGATGTAGGAAAATCTTTCCTTTGCCGATTCCGATCATTGAACCGTTGTCTTAGAGGTGATTTGGATTGTTTGGAATTTTTAGGCCGACTTGCATCATTACTTTATTTTTGGGATTTAGCCGGAAGCTCTCCAAGAACATGCTTTGGCTTTCCCTGTTGATGCTTGGGACGACTCTTGGATTCAATGGTTTTCCAAACACCAATCTCGGATTTCCTAGGCTTCAACATCTTTGGCTTAGATTTGTTGCATTGCCCCCCGAGTATAGGACTACTAGATGTGATTTTTATGCTTTCAGGAAATTCGGCTTGAGACGGCCGAATTTATTGATCAACAATATGCTTATTATCATGAATTGGCAAATGATTGTAAGGATCAATAATAAGATTAGCTGGCTTGTCAATAGCCGACTCTTGATTAGTAGGAATCAGATCTACAATATTTTTTCTATTAAGCAGGTCATCCATAAATGCAAGCAAATCAGTTATAAAATCAGTCGTGGACTTACAATGCTTTGGTAGATCGAACATCCTATACTCGCTGATGGTGGCTATCTTCATCATGATGACGCCTCCTTCTGTTACCCGATAACAGTGAGAATGCATATTTATGTCAATGCCTTTGCGTAGGTCATCCGGTAATCCTTCAAGTGCCATCATATTGCTAGAGTTGGATAGATCGGCCATAGTAGCCTGATTCTCGTCCCCAGCGGAGTCGCCAAAATGTGTTGGCGTAAATTATGGACCAACACACGAAAGCACTAGCACGTGCAGCGATCAGCGGCGCGCGTTGCAGCGCCACCTCTCAAAACCGGTGGTACAGGTTTTGACAGACCGGTAGTACCGGTTTTCGCCGGGACACACCGATGAAAGACCAACGAACGCCCTCCCGGGAGAGACCCCGTCAGGGAAGGCGCACCTTGGGTTGTCCTAGGCTCGTCAGGCCAGCTAGGACGCCTCCTCATGCTATGGAGACAAGAGAAGAACAGCAATAGGGTTGGAAAAGGTTAGGGCAAAGAGAGGTAAAAGATAAAAGGTAAATTGATTTGGTCGATTGTGATACCCTCAATCGGCCGTGGCCCTTTATATTAATAGGGTGGGGAGGTCTTGCCCCGTAAGGAATCGTTTTACAAATACGAATCTAACAAAATCTCCTAATTTTCTCGGACTCCCTACCAAAACCGGTAGGCCCGGTTTGGGGCAAAACCGGTACGCCCGGTTTTGCTATTGCCAGATCGGTTCCAATTCACCAGATCGGCTAAATGCCAATTTTTGTCATCAACACATGGCTTTAAGGTCCACTCGAAGTTCCTTTCCCCATCCATCTCATTCCCAACCACACTGGACTTTGCATACAAATGGTCCACTCGAACATGGGATTATTTCAATTTCAGCATGAACCGCTTCAAATGGTGAATTGGTGATATTACAGAAGGGGAACAGCTGACAGTTAGTACACAACCAGAGAGTTAAGCTTTTGGGAACCTCCTGTACAGCTCCTTTCTTCTCGTGGTGGAGTTTACTGGAGGTTTTTCAAGGATTCTGCTTCTGTATAATTTCAAGAACCACTTCCTTTATTTCTGTGAAGATGAGGGAAGCATCAATTGTTATCAGCTATATAAAGTAGATCAACTGATGGGTGGGCATTGTGCATTTACTGCTGTCACACGGTGTCTTTGGTATCTATCTCAAGAGAATCGGCCAGTTATTGTGCCATGAGGAGGCAGGATGCAATGAAAACCTACATGTGGTTTAGTATTCACGTTGTTCAGAAAGGTAGAGGACCAGATGCACAGTAGAGAAACAGCACATTTCTGTATGAAGACACAGGCATATAGACTAGGGAATGTAAAAGTGAATCTGGAAAACGGGAGAAAACATTGCTTTCATCAGAGGAACATGATAGCTCAACCTTCTAACACTAACTTTAAGTTTGTGTCATATAATATCCGTACTAATCTCAATGAATGCGTCTCATCAGGGGAACTGGGCAAGCATGATCCTAATCTCACCGAATGCGTCTGCATCCTGTTCCCTACTCCTTCCATTCCTAGTAGCCCATAGCTAACACGATTCAAACTAAGTGCATGAGCAGGAAAAGCGAGCATTTCTAACTAAGAATGTTCATTGAGCACATAAAGCATGGTAGACTCCCAGCAGGCCAGCACTTTGACTTTAACACTCCAACAGGTAAGTATAAGGTGGTCAGAGTTTTTTTGCCATATATATAGCAAAGTTGGCCATTTGTCGGCCACCTGACCTCACACCGCCATTGCCCTCCAGCTGCTCCTCTGCCAGCCGGCCGGTCTGGCCTTGCGCTCGCCGGCCGCTTGTCCTCGCGCTAGCCCCTACGCTCGCGGGCCACCCATCATCGGCGGACCATGCACTCAAGCCGCTCCTCTGCCGGTTGGTTGCGCTGCTCACCGTCACCTAGGTTGGACATGCCGCTCCTCTGCCTGCTTTTTTCCTTGCCCGCAAATGGGAGGCACAAGAGACATAGAGATGAGAGAGAGAAACTGCAGAAGCGAGGGGGTATATGAGAGAGAGATAGGGGATGAACACATCCATAGAGGTACATAAGGCTATCCGCACTGGTACTGGGAGGGAGCCGCTACCGCTGCCTCCAGTTCAGTTTGGCGGTCAAAAAGTCCGCAACGGGGGTCGGGAAGCGGATCGCTATCCTAGCGATCGCCCCCCGAGCTGCTATATATTCCCAGGGTCTGCGACGAGAGCCGCTATGCACTGTGCGGGCACACGCACCCCGCGCTCCCAACCACCATGGCAGTGAGCAGAGGAGCCCAGCCATGCCTCCCCTCCTCCCGCGCCATGGCCGGCTCGGGCCTGCGCCGTTGCTGCACGACACAACCGCCAGGGTCGCTCGCACGTATCTGCCACCGCCCTGCGCTCGTGGTTTCGAGGCCGACCGGAGATCCGCACGCCACGCCGGAGGTCCGCATGTCGTCGAGGCCGTGGAGGGCACGGCATCGGCCTCCTCGTCGACGACCACCACATCCTCCTCCTCCTCGACGGCCACCGCGACCTCCGCCGCTCGATTCGGGGATGGCTGGGGATCGATTTCGCGGGAGAGGAGGAGCTCCGCCGTGAGGAGAGGAGGGGCGCGGTCGTGGGAGCTCGCCGCACCACTCCACGATGCCTTGGCCTCCAAATCGGCGAGCTCGAAACATGCACTGCCTGCTCCTCCGTCCACCTCGTCCCGTGCCCGCTGCCGCAGTCATTGCTTCACCACCCATGGTCGAATCGAGGCCTACTCCTCCGCCCTGTGCCTGCTCGAGCAGATGAGCAGCAGCGCTGCCGTGGGAGAGGAGGCGGCGACAGAGAAGAAGAAGAGGAGGAGGCGGCGCCGGAGAAGAAGATGAGCGGAGGAGACCTGCGTGGGAGAGGAGCCCGAGAGAGAGAGAGAGAGAGATGGCTGGAGAGGCGGAGCTGCTGCTCCTCCACCTGCAGGTCCGCGTGGGAGTGAGCTCGAGATCGAGCTTTCGCTGGCCGCGAGAGAGAGAGAGGAGGAGATCGAGAGGCCGATGGAGATGCGGAGAGAAAGAGGACAGATGACAGAGAGAGAGGAAGAGGTCGGGCGGAGAAACAGAGGAGGGAAAAAAGAAAAAAATAAATGAGGAAAAAGAAGAGAAAAAAAGAAAAAGAAAAGATAAAAAATGAAGAAAAAAAATAAAAGGAAAAACAAAGAAAGAAAAAGGATAGGAGGAAAAAAGGAAAAAAAGTGAGGAGAGAGGGAGTGGAGATGGTAGTTGAGGATGGTTGAATAAAATATAAATAAGTTGGTATAGAGGTTGAGATATAGAGGTTGACGGGTGCGGAAGATGTTGGGATAGAGCTTGAAATCTTGATGACTGGACGAGAATATTCCTTTAGAGGTTAAAAATAGAGGTTCACAAGTGCGGATAACCTAAAGTTGCAAGTGGCTCCACATGAGACAGAGGAACGCTTTAGTACCGGTTGGGATCACTAACCGGTACTAAATGTTTTAGTGTTGGCTAGTGACACCAGTCGGTATTGACGGTGCTCATTTAGTACCGGCTAGTAGGACAAGCCGGTACTAAATGGGTTTGGCCCATGTCCTTGGTCTCAATAGCACCATTTAGTACCGGTTAGAGGCTCTATCCGGTACTAAATGATCCATGTGTTGTGTGGCAGAACCGCCCAATTTAAACTGGCTCAAGTGCGTCTAGTCGCCCTAACTCAGGGTAATACCAGCACGCACTTCAAACAGTTTAAACCCGGTAGTCTGTCGAGTGTCCCCGGGACATCCCGAATCATCCACTGACAACATTCTCTTAACCATAGCTTAGGATCCTTACCAAGTTGGGATTAACACAACAGGCATTACCTTTTTACATACATACGGAAAGATACGAATTATTACAAACCGAGTTTTGAAACAACCTTAACTGCAAACCATAGTACTAAGATCCAAAATACAAACTAGGTTTATACAATCTGAAGAGTCAGAAGAGTTCTGGAGTACTCTAAACATCTAGAGCCATCTGGGACCTCCGATGCTCTAGGGCTTCTGGCTCTCCTCTTCGCCTTCGGTTTGAGGAACCTCCTCTGAAAAACAGAAAGGGAAGAACCCTGAGTACGAAGGTACTCAGCAAGACTTACCCGTCTTACCAAAGAAAAGACTCTCAAGGAGGGATGATCAGGCTTTTTGGGTGGTTGTTTGGCTGACTCGACTATTGCGGAAAAGCTTACTAAAAATGGGTCCTTATCCAGCAGTTTTATTTCAATTAAGTATTAGCTACTCAACTAAGTGATAAAAACCTTTTTCACACAAGTGATACTAGGTTCAAACAGCATTTTGAATCACTCGCATATAATAGTTCAACTTGTTTCCTCTACGATGTTTAAGACCTGATCAAGTGCACTCATAACAAAGAGTTGTGTCGATCCAGATCCATGTACATCCTGCAGGAGATACCTAGCCCCCAGTTACGTACAGCTGCGCCAGCTGCCCGCAACAACCTTTCAATCAGTTGGACCAAAGACCGGAAATAACCTTACCCGAACCCGGGAACGCATCCCCACGTGGGCCCCACGTCTGGCGACCACCCCGTGAGTTCCAGATGACGATCCCGCCTTTCTCCTACCCAGCAAGCACCGGTAAGCGATATTTCCAATCAACGAGCCAGCTAATCTAGTTGGCTTTACTGGTCCCATAACCCAGTAAGAAACCAGGTAAAATCACTTGATCAAACTTTTAAACAACGGATCGGTCCTTAGTGTCTTTAGCTAGTAGGCAGAACTAGGGATCGAGCTTACCTCAATCCATTCTATCATCTTCTGCCCACTCTCTCTTCTCTTGTTTTCTCATATATGATTCATCTATGATTAGTAAGCACCTAGATCATCATTAACATATTAAAACCTAGCAAAGCATAACTAAATGGATGCTCTATAAACCATTTACTTCTCTTCCTAACAAGGGTAGTGCTATCAAGGAGTAGTTCATGCATCAAAGTTGTCATTCAACTCCTAACTTAATGCACATATAAAAGCATAATATTTTGACTTGTGATATCCTGAAATAAGTAGGTAAAGATGCATCCGGGGCTTGCCTTGGGTTTCGAAAAGGTTTGCGGTCTCGGGGACTTCCTGGGATTCCGGAGCAACCACTAAAACCTCCTCGTATTGAACTGGGTCGTCGGAGAACTCCACGTACTCCACTTCCGAGGCTTCAGATTCTATATGCGATGCAAGTTAGTGATGAGAGATGCAAAAGTTTAAAATATAAAACACAAACTTTATTTCTCGATACAGTTGCAAGCCAACCAAGCTACCTACCCTTTTTCCCAAAGAAAAAGTTATTTTATTTGTTGGGTGAATTAATTCCTATTCCCCTTTGTTTATTTATTAAAAGAAAATTTCTAAGTGTACTAAAATTATTTTCTACAAACCCTAACACTTTATTTCTCTATAAATGTGTTTACAAAACATGAATCCTATGTTAAAATGTGTTTAATATTATTCTAACCATTTTTAGTAATTAAATTTCTAAAATGGTATTATTATTAAATTCTAAACATCACAAATTTTAAGGTTTAGCATTTTTAGATTATAAAGAAAAATCTAAGGAATTTATCAAAATTTATTTCATATTTTTCTGATTTTTCTATAATTTTCTATAATTAAAACAGTAGAAAAACACAAATTAAATCTATTTCTAAAATCTAATTGGTTTACTTACAGAAACCCCCTATCTTTTCTCTTCTTCTTCCCCGAGCCCCCTGCCTACGCGGAGCAGAGCTCCCGCGCAGACCGAGGTCCTCCGGCTACGACAGCTAGTCCTAGGGCTACCCTACACGACCGCACACCCATTCTAGCCCTAAGCTCCCTCGGCGAACTCCAACCCTAGCTTCCCGATGGCTCGGCGGCGGAACTCGGTGGCACACCGTACTCCGGCGAGCTCACCGCACCAGCCGACCTCACAGCCGGCTCACGAGCATCACCAAGGCCCGAGACACCTTATGCGCAACCCTAGCTACCCAACGTGGCGCTGCGCTTGCTAGCCCCTCACGCCGGCCATGGCGGGGCCGCGCGTGGCGCACGCGGCGGCGAGCGAACAGAGGCTCGACCACGGCGAGACAAACTATGACAGCTACTCCAAGAGCACCAGCGACCCTAAACGCACCTAGCGCGCGCACCAGCTCGGCCGGAGAAGGCCCGAGCGAGGCTACCCGCGTGCGACGACCATGGCGGAGGAGCGCCACGGCGACGAACGCGTTCCAGACCGGGAAAACGTCGCGCCCAACTAACTAAACCCTCAAGCATCTTCCCAGACCTCTAAACATCGCCACTGAACGCTCCAACTCCGGCCAACGCGATTGTAACGGCACAAACACGAGGAGAACGCTTACCCCGGCGAGACGTCGACGGTGAGCTTCCAAAACCGGTTGCGCCGGGCTGTGGAGGGGTGGAGGAGGAGCAAGAGCGGGTGGAAAAGAACGAGAAGACGACGGCGAAGCGGTTGGTGGCAAAAAGCAGCGCGGAGCGGTTCAGACGGCGGTGGAACGACCTCCGGCTCAACGGCGGCGAGGGAGGAGAGCAGAGGGGCAGCGCAGCAAAGGGGGAGGAGGAGACCGACGATGGCGACTATATCAACGGAGCGACGCAGCGGTGCATGACACCTCCAGCTGCGACACCGCCCAAGCTGTCTCTCCCCGGAGTCGACGCGTGGCCGGTGAAGCGGTCCGGCGTCGCCGGCGACGAGCTGCTTGCCTGTCTGACGTCACCAAACTTTTCCCCATTTGAATCCTCTAAAACCCGAGATTTGAGCTTCGATTTCTCCCAAAATTGTATGGTAACATCCAAAACACCCAACATGAAACTTGTAGCTGGATCATCCAATTGCATTTCTTACATTGGAACTTACCTCATTTGAGCACGAATTGAAGTCGAATTTGAGCCTCAAAGTGACTGCTGCAACTCATCCCCAAATTCAGAACTCTTATCTGAATTTCTCAAATTACTCTCAAAATTTGAATAGAACATGCCTCTGGTGCTAAAGACAAATTTCAAATTCACATTCAGGAGTACAACTTCATAGTTGGAAGTTTTTGCAGAAAACTTCAAATTCGATCTCAATTTGCACAAATTCAAATCTGCTGTCAACACCCTGAATTTTCTGAAAACATAATCTGACCGATTTTCTCTCGTGTTTTTCTCCTTGATCCAGCCATCTTCTGAGTGAGACCCAAGAACAAAAGTTGTCCCAAATACTTCCCTTAACAACTTTGTTTAAGACACCTTGGTCATACAACCCACAGATCGATCGCTAACCTGCCTTGAAGATCGCTGCTCAATATGCATTTTCAGCAAAACTTGAAAACAGCTAAGTGCTGTTGTCGGATGGTGAATAGTGCCATTTTTCCTTTTCCTTCTTCTATTTAATTGAAGCATCATTTCCACAAATTTTTCCATCACATTGGGATCACTAAGTTCCTTAGCTTACAAACTATTTTTAGAAATTCTTGACTCTCAAAAATTTCAAAGGTTCCTTCTTTCTTTGACTTTGGTCAAATAATTCTCTCCTTCTCTCTTTTTCTTTTATCAAGTCTACCCTAATTTTTGAGCTTAGCGAAAAGGTGGGATGTCACATGTTGTATGACCGGTCCTAAATGCATGTGGACGAATATGAGTTTTTCTAGTAGTGTCATGAGATACATTTAATTTTTTAGCTACTTTTATTTTTCCTTTTCCCTTCACAACTATGGGCTACTTTGTGTTGATATATATGTTCTGTGCTGCAATTTGAAGTGGTATCATATAGCTTCTGTGCAGTGGCAGATCTACAGGGTGGACCGGGTGGGCCACGGCCCACCCTAAGATCTGGTCTACGAAAGAGTATCTCTTGTGTTGTTGCCCCCAAAACGTATCACTTCGCCTTTTTTCTAACGCCGACGGCGCGAACAATGGAGGGGCGGCGACCTGCTGCGGAGGAAGGGAGGGGCTGGTCCGCGGAGCCAATTGGATTCAGTGGCCAGTGCCACGGTGCCGTGGTGTGCGGCCGCCTGACATGGAGCCGGCGAGCCACGGAGGCGCCAAGCCAACAGGCGAGGCCACAGCCGAGGACAAGGAGCACGTCAAGCAAGAAAAAAGAATAATATTATAATTTTATTTGATTAAGGTTGTGTAATTTTATTTTGAGCAACTTTCATATGTGAATATGTTATTATGAAGTTATTGTGCTATAAAAAAAATTGAACTAGCGGCCCACCCTAATTTCAAGTCCTAGATTCGCCGCTGCTTCTGTGGGCTACATAAGCCAGGTTCCTAATAACATCATCTAAAACAACTTTTGAGAATACGAGACGAGTGCTACTATTTCATTTTTTTCAATATGAGAAGTAAATGGCTGGGAACTGAAATCCAGCATCTGAAGCTCGGAACCAGTTTTGTCTGGAGGGTCTTAGGTCATCCCAATGGGGATGGATGTGAGTCAACGCTGCCATGGATTACTTTACAAGCAGAACACGCACCATGGAAGTATTCAGCTGTAGAGAGTTCAATAGACATTTAAAAATGCACTCCTTTACCATCAAATATCCAGGTTCCATTTGGAGCTTCTCTGCATGGACGTTTGTACACAGAACAAATATAGTCCAACATAATCCAAGCTTGAAAAGTCCAATTCAACTTTTGATTTGTCAAATCCATTCTCACGTTTAGTCCCAGGTATATATATTTAGCGCAAGTTTTGGCAGACTTAAATGAAAAAGCCAGCTACAAAAGTTATGTCTTGGAATGGCCTGCTAGAATTTTCATATATAATTATGTCCTAGCACATCACAGTAAGTTATACTAGCTGCAGCATATAATTGCTAACCATACACACCACCAGACAGTCATACACCTACTGGCAAACATCTCCGCGGATCAGCTAAAATTAATTTTACTAATACAATATTTCTTTTCTGTATTACTCCCTCCCCGTTCCAAAATTAATGTAGCTCGTTTGACATTTTTACACCAACTTTGGCCCTTTGTCTTATTCATTTTTTTTTTTGCAAAGCTCATATTTTTTATGCCTAGCTTTTGTAATAAAAGGAGTTCAGAAACAACCAAATTTGACTATATTTTCACAAATTTTTTGAATAAGATGTACAAACAAAGTTGAAGATAAAAAAGTCAAACGACCTACATGTTGAAGAACGAGGTGAGTATTGACAAGAAAATTTAAGCAATTTCATGACATAACTTGTACCTCCTTCATATGCAGTGCATGGGTTGAAATACGTAGATAGGTGTGTCTTCCAAACTACCTCGCGTGATCAACTGAAGCTACAATGTCTAGTTTCTGACAATATTTGTAAATGCCAGGCCACTGAATCTTGTAAAAAGAAAAGTTCATGCCCATCTTCCATTCACGGTACATCCCATTCTTAGGCAACAGATCATGAGACACAGCAGCCACATTTGGACTTCTCATTGGGTGGTCTCCTCCTGGTCTTGCAGTTGTTACAATCAAGAACAACTAGGAGTGGAGCAGCTAGTACTTGGAGCCATAGAAGCTAGCATGCATAGGCATAATCTTTCAACAAGGAGCTTCAAGATAAATATATATAGTAAGCTCACTATTGACCATGTGTATCTGTAAGCCAGTTATACTTTGTTGTATTCAAAATTATGCTATCAACACACCTTCTGGTGAACAAAATTAATCCGGTAGCACGACAGTCTACTACATATACTGGAGGGCCAATATTTGGAGTCGTCCTCTCAGATCATGAGGTACCGTAGCAGTGGGCCAAGTTTATGTGCCACCCAATCCACAATTTAGCGGGTTCCATGGTACAATTCTATTGAGCACCCCGACATGTTCAGTGGGTCCCATGGTATTCATTGAGCATGGGGAGCATTGTAGACTCCCCACGCTTTGACTTCGTAACACCAAGTGAATATAATGTGGGCCGAGTTCCATTTTCCTTGAATGTAGCGAAATGGCCCATATGTAGGCAGAAAGTTTGATATCTACTTTCTGCAAAGTTGTTAATTGATCATTCCTTTTTACACATGGTCTATGTCTGAGCGAGTGCTAAGACTGCAATATTTTACATAGTACAAGGGAGAAGTTGAGTCATATGTATTGGTGGATATGAGATATTATTACAAGTTAACTGGGACCACCCTTGCTTTGCTTGTCACGCGTGCCTTAGGGGCAACTGCAACCTAATGTGTTGGCGTCGGACAAACACAAACCTCTTTGTAATTGGACTAGGAATGACTAGCAATGGGAGAGTGCAAATAGTTATTTATTGAGAGAGATGGTCATGTGGGGAGGCGGTACCATGTATAATGGGAGCTGCTTAAGACGCGGATGCTAAAACATATCTGGCATATATATTACTGAATGGTACATAATTGCCTCAATTTATTCTATTATCAGCAGCGTAATTATAGTCATTACATGGGCAATAGGGCATTGACATCAATTCATTCAATAGGAGAATACACAAACATTGATATTAACTCATCCATAAATAGGCTAGGCTAAATGGCCAATGTAAAGTCATGTTGAAGATTAGAAGTTTAGAAGATAACAAGCTGATCCTAACTCATAGCTAGGGATGAAAACGGATCGGATACGGACGGATATGTCCGGATACGAATACGAATATTTATTTTTTTGCCGGATCGGATCCGGATCCAGACAGTACAAAATATGTCGGATATGCATCGGATTTTGATATACATTACATATCTACAATAGACATTCAACTTTTGTTACGCGGATACGAATACGGTCGGATATTTATTTTTCGGTTCCGGATACAGACTGTACCATTTAAGCCCTGAGGCCTTTGGTCGGTCGGTCGGACGGGAAATATTCATAACACTTTCATCCCTACTCATAGCCATCAAGTCTGTAGGTGCTATGTTCTCATATGTTCTTTAACGAGCGTGGTCTACTGGATAATCATGATTAAGGGGTTGCATGTTCCAAAGCTTTTTGCATGTCGAACGGATCAGAATGACAATTAGATAACCTTACCATCTTTTGCAATAATTAATGGACAATTGGTGGTCGCACGACCCACATTTAGCATTCCCCAATCTCTGCACTGCAGTATCATCATTATGCAGACAACTAAATTAATTTCCTGTACACTGTAAAAAAAATTGAGAGGTGTTCCCGGTTCACAGTACTTGTTTACTGATTTATATACATGGATGATTAGATCCATACAGACCATGGCAGGAAATGCAATTTGCTGCGTGGCACTCCTAGCTGAAGTAGGGTAAAGCGCATCAAGCAAGCAACGAAGCTTGCAAAGTTAGGTCATAATCAAGGATCGAGAGTTGAGACACATGCATGCATTGGGGCATTTTGCATGGCCACGGCACTTTGCATGGATAGCTCATCTTTCTTGATCACCACCCGCAAACAGCGATGGGCACCTTGGCCCACTAATTACTGTCTTGGAGTTTGATAATTGTTATCCCTCTTTCGACAGTGCTTGATGACACAGCCACACTAGACCCAAAGGCATTATATCAATAAGCTTAGCATGCATTCCCCAAGCATTCCATTCCCAAACAAGGTCATACGGTGCAGCACCTGCCATTCCAATAGTCTTCCTCGTGTTAATTCCTATGCAAGAAGTTTTTCAATTTTTTTGAGGGAACATGAGGGGTTACCCCCGTTCAATCAGAACGAAGTTTTTCATTAGCCAGTAGCCCCATCTAGACAAAGCAGAGCACTAGCTAGGCCAAACCATTATGTGTAGGTGCAATACATATAGAAGCTTACCTGTTACCTATTTATGGGTGAGGAGCCAGGGTACATTAAAACACATACAGAACTGGACTGATGTAAAAACTGTACTCATTGCGTAAGTATCTTCCGAACCATTTTTACATCGGTCTAGTTCTATGTTTGTTTGGTCCCACCGCTGTATTTATTATCAACCAATACATTGTTAATTCAGAGACACTTAGTTTAGGTTGCCGTGAGTTGGGTTTTATCACTAGTGTGGTCCTATTGCATATTTCAGAGTCACCACACAACTTCTATTGCAATTTTTAATAGCAACAGTACTGTCCGCAGGATTAACTTTGTACTATTCGAGTAATCTTAATTATCGAACGGAAGTGCTGCTGCTATAGAGTGGTCACAGTAAACGTAGAAGGTTCTTCAAAATTACCAGCACAGGACAGCAGTGATATATAGTCCGGGTTTAGGGCGCTCCTAAACAGTGATACGTTCGAGTGCAGTCTCATCTGACCAGCGGTAGGAATTGTACGTCCTAAGCAAGATTGGATGACAAGACCGGCCCCATAGCATGACATCTATGTGATGAAAAATACTAACAATCCCTTAGTTTAAAATATAAGACCATTTGTCCTTTTTGAAATATACCACATTTTGATAAAGTTCATAAAAAAATACACAACACATGTATTCAAATGTTGTCAAAGATATTATTATAAAATGAAACCTGCACTCCGGAAACGAAAACGAAGGCTGCACCTTGTAACCATTGGTTGCATTTTCTAATTAAAAATATCAAAGTTTGTGGAAGTCCTTACCGAGCTGGCTATGTCCACCTCGCAGATGCTAGCATCCACCGAGTCAGAGTGAATGTGAGCCCCGTCAATAACCCCTTGCAAGTTTGGCGAATTTGGCCTTCATGACCTTCTCCCCTATTGCGCGTGGAGATGTAACGGCCCTCTACAACCCACGCCTTCGGTTTTTTCCTTACATTTTTCTTTACTTTTGTTCCCTTTTGGTTTACAATTTGGTTATTTTTTTGTATCCTTTGACTTTCATTTTAGTTTCTTCTCTTTTCCTTTTATTTTATACTCTAATTTGTTCTAATTTAAGTATATTATCTTCTTAACTTAGGTATAATTTGTTCTCCTTGCAGTACAATTTGTTTGCACATGTTGAGCTGTTTTATTCTTTTTTGTGAACAATTTTATTCACCATAGTAAATTATTTTGTTTTGTTTCGTGGCCTGATTTTGCTCCCATTTAAGAAAAAAAGTATTTCCATTGTGGATACAATTGGTGTTCATGTGGAAAACATCATTCCCTGGCAGAGGAACTATGTTCACTTTGCCTAATTTTTTCACGTTGCTCAAATTTTCATCTGCACCGTTTCTATTTGCTTTGGTTTTAGGAAAAATGATCATTAGCTTTGGTTTTAGGTTTCAGCCCACGAGTGATGATCGGCCTACAGATAAATGAGGCGAGTTCAAGCCCATGGACGATTTGCAAAACGTACATAGTCCCCATTAATTTGGCTGCCAAGGAGTCCCCACATGGTCCCACCCACCACACACCGCAGGTCTTATTAGCCTGCCCCATGGGAGCTAAATTAGTTGAACTTTCAATTAATGTAGTGTTTGTCCTTGCCACAACTCACTATGCTATTTTGCTGTCTTGACATACATGGGCTCAGCCACATCCGCAGCAATCTCTGCTATATGGTTTTTATCAAAATTTTGTCGAAAGCGCCAATGAAGAGCATGCCTACTGTCTAGTTTGAGCAAAACAACGCATATATTAGAGATATCTACGTTATGCATTAGCTTCTCTCAACTCTCGTGTATACCCACCCTCCCAAGTTTATTACAGGAGTTTCTGCATGCTTAGTCTCGCTCCCTCCAGAACTGCTCAAACACATGCACCTGCCACCTAGGAATGAGACACCATGAAGCTTCTAGCCACCGTCGGGATCAGCTACTCCACGTGTCTCAAAAATACATGTATGAAATCCCATATGCACTACCTCTTAAGGTCTCGGTCCCTTAGCATTTCATATTATTCACAGTGCATATGGCTAATCTTGTAAACTGACACCTTTCTATTGACAAATCAGGATCTCACTACTAGAGAATGGACCTTTAGTACCGGGCCAAAAGCCACGTTAGTACCGGTTATGCAACCGGTACCGAGCTCCCGGTACTAAATTGGCAGCCCCGTTAGTACCGGTTGCAACAACCGGTACTAATGGGGCCGCAGGATCGGCGGGGCGGACCAGTTAGTACCGGATGGTGTTACCAGCCGGTACTAACTAGTTTTGAGCCAAAAAAATATTGAAAAAGAGTTGTAAGCTTACCAGGAGGCTCGCGATTTTTTCACACATAAATGCGCATGCGCGGTTCGTGGGATTTGAACTCACAGCCTTTGGCCTCGCGCGTAACCCCCTCTACCATCCCACCTATGCATCAGTTGTGATTGAGTGGGATATGCTCTCCTTTTGAACTACACCCCGCGGACCCATTTAGTACCGGCTCGTAACACCAGCCGGTACTAAATGCACGGGGCCTCGGGAACCCCCGGGACCATTTACCAGCCGGTATTAAATGCCAAAATTTAGTACCGGCTGGTGTTACCAGCCAATACTAAATGGTCCGAGGGCCCTCGGGAGCCCTCAGGGACACGTTAGTACCGGATTTTAAGACAACCGGTACTAACGTGTGAGGGACGAATGCTCGTTTCTCTAGTAGTGTCTATTATGATACAAAGAAGAAGGTTTGATTGCAAGGCAAATAAACTTACCACCAAATAATAATTCCAGCTAGTGCTTTAATTTTCTTGCAGTAGAGATATACTTTTTTCAAATTAATTGCCAGTAAAGTGAGAAGTCAAGTAGTGAGTGGGTACCTAATGTAATGGTGTTTTGGAAGAATCTAATAATTAAGTTGACTTGCCATTCTTGTGACAAGCTATTGTACTTCATTTTACCAAATATTGGGTCTACCCAATGAAAGAAAAGAGTTGGAAATTGCATCCCGAATCCACCTTATTAGCCTCCAATAAGTGGCCTGTCATTAATTACGCAGAAACACAACAGAGCTACTTCAGGTTAACTTTTCAACACATCAAATCTCTTGAAGAACTTTGAAACTGAACTCCCTCCTAATCTTACCCATGCAGCTTTTATGGTAAGTCAGCCGTACGTATATCCATGGCTCCATGCCATACTCTAGCTTCAATCAGATAACTTGATCAAGTAACTAGATGCACCCTTCTAATCATCTCACCTCGATCGTGAAATGTAGAGCACGATGTAGAAATGACGGCGTGGCCGCCATGGCTGCCGGAGAGAGAGCCTCATGAGGCGGCATGCGGCGAGGCCGGCGAGCCCGGATCCGGGGCCTCCATGGACGGATCTAGGGCCGCCATGGCTCGGCGGTAGTGCTCTCTCCGTGGGTGGTCCGGCGGTCCTCTTCCTCGGCATGGCGCAGGCTGCCGCGGGGGTGGCTGGGTAGTGGCTGAGAAGTGGCTGTGGGCGTGGCACGTCGCCCCTGCGCTGGGCGGCACGGGCGGACCTCCAGGCGACCGCCACCGCTACCCCTTCTCCGCCTCCCCTCGTCGCGCCATCGCCAGAGCTCGCCTTCGACAAAACGCATGGCCTGTAAGGACGGTGGCGGCGGGGCGTTCCTCACCCTTCTCCTCCTCTTGCGGGCGCGGACGGATGGGGACAAGAAAGGAGGCCACGGAAAGCTCGCCACCGACGCTGCCGGGGAGGCTAGATCCGGGCCCCCAACGGCCGGATCCGGTGTCTACGGTAGCGGATCTACGGCGACGGCGGTGGCTCCTCTCGTGAGGATCATCGGCACCATGCGGGCGTCCTGGGCATGATTCGGCGGCGCGGCGTGGCGTTTCGATGGCACGGCGTGGCTGCAGGTGCTCAGGGCGTGCTACAGTGGTCGTCGGGGCATGCTGCTGCGGCCGGCGCTTGGAAGCGCAGCGGCAGCCATCAGGCTAGTGCGGCCGGTGCCCGGGGGGCATGGTGGCGATGGCTGCGGCGGCAGCTCGGCCGGGCTGTGGCTGCGATGGCCGGCTTCGGCGCCGCGCCTCACGTCCCTCTAAGGGCAGACCGGCGCCATGGTGGCGCGGCTCTCCCTCCGGTGCGGCGCCGTGGTGGCGCAGCGGCTGCCTGCCCTGTTGTGAGGTGTAGTGTCATGGTGGCGCACGCCTTCTCTGCAACAGGAGCGGGCAGCGGGAGGCCTGCGGCAGAGTCTGGCCGTGTTGCTTCAGTCGTGGCGGCGGCCGCAAGCGTCAGCTGCGTGGCGACGACGCCTCACCGGCGTGTGGAGACGGCGGCAGGGAGATGATGCATTAGCGACAGGATGTGTGGTTCTGCGACAATGACGTCCCTCGATCGGGGCGGCTGCTGTGGTGGTGCTGATTTGCTGCGGCGAATGCGTGCAGCCGGTGGTCCATGTTCCGGGCAAAAGCCCTCGACAGATTCCTTCTGGTGGAATGGCAGCGGTGCCTTCAGGCGTCGCTCTCCCTGTTGAGGGCGCCATTCTGGATCCACTATCCTGCTGCAGGATGTCTCCGGGGTGAACCCGGTCCAGCTCCTGTACGAGCGATGGCGGCGCCTGTGGGCGTCGTAACCTCTTTGGAGGTGTCGTCTCTAGAGACACCATTCGCTCGACGGCATGGTCGCCTACTGCTTGTGGCTGCTTTGGCCGATGGTGGCATATCTATCGTAGGCAAGCAAAAAGGGGGTTACCTACGCCACGCCAGGACGTCGACCCTCCTGTTCTTCACTCAGTTGTTGTTCGGCTGCTCGTAGCGTTCCACGGCGCCTAGGGTTGCTCGCAATCTTCAGTGCGGTGTCGGACATTGTTGAAGGGCGGCGCTTGCGGCAACGGCAACCAGTGGGGACTTGGCCTGCAGCGGATCGCGGCGGGATTTTCAGCACGGCTGAACATCCCCGGTGCGTTACAACGTCGAACGACGGCGCAGGCGACATCTTCGGTCTTCTTGCTCGATGACGACATTTGGTGCGAGGGGGAAGCATCGTGATGATTTCGAACCAAGGCGGTGGGCTAACGGATTGATACGGGTCAGGCAGGGCACTTCTTCTTCTACCTGGCGGCAATCCCTGGAACGAGTCTGAAGCGTGGAGTCGTGCGGTGGGTTAGGAGGCCTCGCACACGAGAGAGAGAAGCGTGCTGAGTGGCGGGTTTGAGGTCCCCGCGCACGCGAGAGCGGTGATCAACAGCACTATCTCCCGAGCTTTCCCGAGTTATCTATAGCGCTCCTTTACTACACCTTCAAACTATAGTTTCATGCTTGGCAAAAAGGCTCTGCAGGCTTTGCTGTGGTATCGGCGTACGTCGTCCCATGATGCTTGCAGGAGCATACATTTTGTTTCTAGTTTGGCTAGGCTAGAACGGACGACCCTGTTTGCGATTCCACGCATCCTTTGATTTTATAGCCATGTTGGGCAGAGTCCGCTTCGTGTCCGGCCACGCCCGTACGTGCAAACTCAAGAGTTGTGTCTTGTCCCGGCCCCGGCCGGCCGTTTGCGACTCTCCTCCCTAGCTCGCTCCCTCCATGCAGCTTCTCACCTTCACCCATGACGCTATTTTTCTATCTATAAAAAAACAAATAGAATTGAAAATGTGTTTCACCTAATTTGGGCCACATGTAAGGGTCAACGGAGATGGGAAGGGGTTCAAACCTACCAAAACCGATATTTAGAAAATGTTTCTGCCAAAACCAAATTTATTTTGTCACCGTGGCTTTTTTTTTTTCCTCCGTCTAAAAAAATAGAATTGGTGAGGCAAAAATAGGCAACAACAGGTGCACGCGGCCCAGGCGAGTCGGCCCACGTGAGCAGCACCTGCCGTTTTGCGCTCGTCGGCCCATTCTCTTTTCAGCAGGCCTGCTCAAACCGAGGGCATCATCATCCGCGCCTTGTGGGCTGGCTGCTCGACAGGTCAACAAAAGGCTTCCAAATTCTCAAAAATAAAAAAAGCTTGCAGCTTGGAGCCTGGGCTATTCCTGCATGCGCTGCTCGAACCCTAGCCGGCTTGGCTGCCTTACCATGAAGTTTGGCGGATCCAGATTTTAAAAACCTATATTTAAATCAGAAGCCAATTACCAAAATTAACTAATATTTTTTATACCAGTAAAAATTTACTTGGAACATGTAAGTCATACGAAGAAAATTCATCAACCATAAATATAACACATCATATCATTGTTAATAAGAAGCGAGAAAAATTGGATTTCAATGATAATCGAATTAGTTGCCCTAACACTTCACTAATATGATGTGTTGCATTGATAGTTGATATTTTTTTTGCTCATGTGCCTGTCGCACGTGCGTCTTTGCTAGTGCTTATAATAATTAAAAAAAGCATGCAAGTCGGTGATGTTACTATCGATATGAGTTAGTTCTACAACCAATAAGACTAATTCAAAATATGCAAGACCACATGCCTGCTCGGTAATATATGTGTAGGTACTCTTAGTTTATCTGAACATCCAGAATATATAATAACTAGATGACATTGAGATAAACTGTTACTTTTACATCTAGACCTGTCTAAAAGTGTGATCAGACCATCTAGATGATGATTAATGGCAAGTCTAGTGATAAATATCATTTTAGTCCATATTGCATAATATATGGCAATTACAATATTCTATCAAACTGGAAATTTGGGTGGCAAACTATACTTTTATTCTTATTTTGTGCAAAATGATTATGTTTTTATCGAATTCACATTTTATCTATAAACTTGATGTAATCGCACCAAAGTATTTATTTATCTACGCGTAAAATATATAATTTCTGGTCACAAATTCTTCGTGTAATCGCACCAAAGTATATATGGAGAGGTAAGAGTACAACAAAAGGAAGGAAAGCCTATGGTAGAAGAAACAAATAGGAATCTAAGGAAGCCTGAGTGTGAGGAGAACGTAAGCTTCCATGCAAGCAAGGTTTTCTCTTGTCTATGTGGATGTCGGCCTCACGTATTCTTGCCTCTGCCTCCTTCATCTCTGATCATCCCATTCTAATAAATCTGAACTAACTCAATGCACAGTAAAACGGTTTCCATGAAGCCCTAGCTGGCCTTGGATTGGAAGGGAAACATGGAGGACCATTCCGCAAGACCAAGAGGCTCCCTGCTGTTCGTCGCTCTAGTTGTCCTTTGCTTCTTATCAGGTATATTGCTACAGTCAGCAGATTGTTCTCACGGGAAAAATTAAGAAGAATAATTTTACTTTCTGTAGATTTTTACGTTTCCCTTTGACACTAGCAAATCAAAGCTGATACAGTGTTACAAAACAAACAATTGCATTCTCACGGCAGGTGGTGCGGAGTCGGCCAGAGTTTTCACCCTTGTGAACCGGTGCAAGACGACGATCTGGCCAGCAGCAATACCCGGCGACAGCTTCGGCGGCGGCGGTTTCGAGCTCCGGCCAGGACAATCAGCCGTGTTCAATGCACCGGCATCATGGACCTCTGGCCGCATCTGGGCCCGGACTGAGTGCAACTTCGACGCCCGCGGCAACGGGTCGTGCGCGACCGGGTCATGCGGGCCGACGCTCAAATGTGGCGTCGCTGGCTCGACGCCGGCGAGCCTGGCCGAGTTCACGCTAGCAGGCTCCGGTGGCAAGGACTACTACGATGTCAGCCTCGTGGATGGGTTCAACCTGCCGGTGATGATCACGCCGGTGAACGGCAAGGGCAAATGCGGCGTGGCGGGGTGTGTCGGCGACCTGCGGGACGATTGCCCGCCGGAGCTGGCGGTGAAGGTGGAAGGGAGGACGGTGGCTTGCCGGAGCGCGTGTGATGTGTTTGACACGGACCAGTACTGCTGCCGAGGTGTGTATGGGGGGCCCAATACGTGCAAGACCACCGTGTACTCCAATAAGTTCAAGGATGCCTGCCCCACTGCATATAGCTATGCTTACGATGACCCCACTAGCCTCTTCACCTGCTATGACGCCGACTACATCATCACATTCTGCTCCAGTAGGTACAAGCAACTTCGACTTGTTTCATTTCTTCTTCTTTTTTATGGTTCCTAGCTTTCTATATAGCTCAACAAATTTATTTAACTCGCTCTGTCGAAGAATTCAGTTTGTCCTTTTTCCATAATGGTCGTGTTGGTAAGTTTAAAAACATATATAAGAGTAATTTGTTCTATCATTTTATAATGGAAGTGATAGCTAATTTGTTTTTTTCTTTTTGTTTTCTCTCGATTGACTCGGTAATTTTTTTTTTGATAGGCTACATTTTGTTGATCAAATATATACTATAGATTTTGGTTTTTGCAAGTTAAACATATATACTATAGATGGAGTCATGCATGCCATCTATCTCGTTCGCAAAAGCATTGCAACTCTTTTATTTGTTTTTATCAGAAGCATACGGATTTGCTTCCTGACAGGTTTGGTTGCTAATTGCAGGAAGCAATCGGAGTGCTCATATATCACAACAATCGGCTAATCTGCAGCGGGTCAAACAGGTCTTGGCGAAGCAGCATGTCATCCGTCGTGCATGTGCTGCTCTTCAGCGTTCTGTCCTTGTTGGGGATGTGATTCCACCAAGCTGCCGAGAGAGAGGGAGAGAAGTAGGAGGCACACAAAACAATAGAGTAGTGCCCAAAGTGTCTCCCTTCCTTGGACCCCTTCGGTCCTTTATATAGAGGATGAGGGGCTGCAATTCACGTCCAAGCCCCTGGTAGATATAATCTTTAGGATGGGCCCTGAGGCCATACGAAGAGCCCCAACTTCTACATGGCTTGGGCTTATGCCTCCAACAGTCCTCACGATTTCAGGGTGAGGACCAACCCTAGCCGCATGCTGATCTCTACAATCCAGATCACTTATTATGTTGTATCTGCCGAATTCTCAATAGAACTATGATTTCCATGTGGCTAACACTATAATTATAGTTGTTCTAACTCTATTTGCGTAAAAATGCAAAGATTTACAGTTAAGAATATTGGCTACGTAAAAAATGCAAGAAATAGAAAATGATTTCTGTGTTGTTGTCTTTCACGAGCAAACGATACTCTTCAGGGAGCAACATCAAAGTTTCTCAATATTCTACCTTCAATAAAAGTGATACTAACATTGAAGTACTCCATCTCATCATTTTTTTAAAGATAAGCCACAGCTCTGTTTAATTCACCCATAAGCAAGAGATGGTTTAAATACAAGGTTTTACATAAATTCAATTTTTTAAATTTACAAACTATGTTCTAGTTGATAATGGAAGTAACTAGTTCAAATACGACATAAGTTCAGCAGAAGAAATTCAAATGACACAATCGCAGGGACAGGTGTCTGGCCCAGGACACCATGATTGGGCACAGCAGCTTATGAATCCCATGTGTTGCAAGGCTCCCAAGTGATGTTCCAACAATCCTCGCCGTTCCAGTGGAACATGCTACCACACTTGCATTGCCCTTCCTCGTTATCTGAAAATCACACAGAGCTACGCCCTGAGAAAATAATACTCACCAAGACTTACCTATCAAAGTGGCCAACTACAGCCAACTTCTGGACCATGCAACGGTTAAGGGAGGGTTCAAGACGCCAAAAGCCAGTCTACATTCTGAGTCCTTCCTTTCAAGTTTTACCATCAATTTTAAGTTCCAGGAAAAACAACAAACTGAATTTTCTCTAGAACTAATGCAAACATGGTTGCAACACAGATTATAACCATAACAGCAAGTAATAATCCCAATCCAAATTTCTGTTTCTCATGCTACTACATTCCGACCCAGGGACAAGCTGTATTTATTACTGTGAGGGGCAACAAATCATATCGATGTAGACACTGCATGGTAAACTTGATTGCATGTCACAAACACACTTCCTGGAAGCCGCTGTGGTTAAGCCTCTTCCTCAAAATGTATTTTCTTTTTTGCAATACCTTATGGATCAAAATGTGTAGTATGTATTTCTAAGCTCTATTTACGGACCACCGACAGTTCGATGTAGGAACCACATTTGCCGACTGAACATTATATTAATCGATAAATATAGATATCTTTACTGACTAATTGTTGCTGCCGAAACAAGAATTGCCAATGATCATACATCGGCAATGCCGTAATTTTTACCAACTGAAACTGAAGTCAGTTGCTAATTCAGTGCAGTGGTGTAGTGATAGTGACGAGCAGCCACCCATATGGTCACTTGAGGGCAAATCAAAGGCACTTACACCACAAGCCCAATTGGCATACCAACTGCAGCGGTTGCCTCACAGCTGGTGTATGGAGCCAATTATTCACACATGAACATCAGCCACGCAGAGACCACCACCTTTGATCATTGTCACCAAGCTTATAGGTAGTCTATGTTCCGTGCTCTGTTCAAGCCAACACAGCGGCACTTCAGTCAGCATGGCTTTCAAGTCCCGTCCAACTTAGTTTCCCCATCCATCCCATTCCCAAGCACCTTGGACTTTGCATGCAAGTTCCCCACTTGATTCTTCTACTCATGTCACTCTTTATCATCTATTGTTCCACTCAAGCTTTCAGCCGTCCTCTGGGCACTGGGTGAGCTATATATCAGCCAACCTACTCTGCGTACTTATGAGTTACATAAGGGACTACCGAACATGAAGGCTTATGTTCTGTGTGGCATCTGACATTTCACGCTGCCTCATTTGTTATTATGAGAGCTAATGTTTTGGGGGGCTTATATATATGCACGTACAAAGCCTGTAGTTATACTACTAACATTCATAGCTTGGTAAATTCCACGCAGGTATCCTGTTTTCTTCAATCCTGTATGAATAGTTAATTCATATCTTGCTTGGTCAAATTGATCTAGTGTAGTTCGTGCTGCATGGATGGTTTGTTTTTTATGCATAGGAAGTTCTTATACGGTTTGTGTTTCTGCATCTTTATTCGGTTTTGAACTTTCCGACCCAAGGAAATGAAATGATGCTAAATCTTTAATCTCTTTATTGATGCTCACTAAAATTCCAATTCAACGAGCTATAGTGGCATTGTTCATGTGAACCGGTTAAAAAGTAAAGTATCATTTATAATGTGAAACACTTACATAAGCCATTTCAAATTTCAATCTTTATTAAAACTCTACATCGCCAGCGCTTGGTTAAATCAACGACCGCTGGGTCTTTTGTGCCAAGCCTTAGATCGACACATCATTCCTGTTAAGAATCTCATTCTTATATCCATCATTCCCTCTCTCTCACTACTGGAAACTACTTTTTTCCTGTGTGCCACCACCCGACAGGAAAATAGAGTTAAACCGTCAGAAACATATTTCATGTGGGTAAACCCACAGAAAAATACCGACAGGGATAGATCGACAGAGAAATTTTAATTGCCTGACGGTTTCCCGACCGTAATAGTTCTCTGACGGGAGCTGGCCTACTGGAAAATTAGGACTCGCCAGGATTATGAAACTGTCAGACACCGTCAGGATAAGTTTTTTCCCTGTCATCTGACCGTCAGAGATTGTCACACTTCCCTGTTGGTCTCCACGCAGGGTTATTGATCATACAACCGTCAGGAAAAACAACTTCAGGTTGTATATTTGCAAATTGACATTCATTTTCAACGATATTAAGCTCACGTTAACATCATACAAGTAAAACCAGATTACAGATCTAGAACTCCACATGGGCTACAAGTCTTTGCACTCACAAAGCACAAGTCATTTATTGAGACAGTTCTTCATCTCAGCCGTCCAATTTGATCCAATGGCCTAGAAGGGATGCGATTCAAGTTGGGCTTGACTGGGCTGAATTCAACATTGTGTGACCCCAATGCTGTTTAATGTTTTTATAATAAATAACCAAAATTGAAGGAATCCTTTATTAAGTAAATGCAAATCAAATTGTGTTATATACATAAATAAACTTTTTACATGTAATACACCATATATATAATATTTCATAGAAGTATCACAATTTTTTTAGATGATTTAATACTCTTTATAGTTTAAATGAATTTTCACATGAATATTGAAAGTAATACCAAATTGAATTATGGGTACCTCATATGAATTAGAAAAAAATGCATACTACTTATATTTAGGATTTATGTTTCTATTATAACCCATGTCTCAGAGGATACACTGAGGATTCAATTATTTGTCTATGATACACAAATTTCTAACTCAAAATTACCATCAATTATTGTAATAGTATCTAACTTTGGTCAGTAAATTCTACAAATCAGTATGAAACATGTTTTAGGTCCATAACCTTGCCACGAAAATTTCAAATGATTCTAATAAAGTGGGACTATATCTTACTCACAAATACATACATCTCATATATAGTTTCATGGAACTCAAGTTACACATTGAATTTTGTATACCTCATCAACATACTTTTCAACTTTTACGAGCCTTAAATTTAGATATGACCTTATGTTTGCCCTAATATTAGAATATATGAAGTTACATTATCATGTTCAGTGTATTTTTTCTACTTGGTTGGAATAAAATAAACCCAACAAAACCCCTATGATCTAAAATGATAGCAATTAACATACAACAAATGTCATCATATGAACGAGAGTAATTTTAGAGGATATGAACTATCAAATTTAGATTTACAAAAATATCAATTACAAGTTATACTCACGTGCGTTAATTCCTTGTGAGTAAACCGACAAGAATATTTAAAAACGCACACAGGAAAATACAAATATCCTTGTGGGCCGATTAAACCGACAGGGAAATTAGACAAACACACAGGGAAATCCTAATATCCTTGTGGGCCGACTAAACCGTCAGGGAAATTATAATTTCCATGTGAGTCTTTCTGCTACCCACAGGAATATTAGTTGGCACACAGCGAAATTTTGGTCTCCAGTAGTGCTCTTTCTTCCTCTACACAAAAAATTTCAGCTCCATCTGACCTCCATTGTCGAGTCTATATGAAGTTGTTTGGGAAAGACGGAGCTGAAATTACATCACGATTGCAGGGAATAGAGAAACATGTAATTATCGATGGCACATGTTGTATTGGAGAACCGTGCCTCAATCTTTGATATCTCAGATCTGTCAAAGGAAGCAGAAAACGACCATAACACGTTCGCCTTAATCTCTGCTTTACTGCAAGACCTCTGTTTTGTATAATTTAGTTGGGAACCAACTGAAAGCACAGCCTCCGTTATTTTAGCGAACATGAGTGAAGTATTATCTATCGACGAGGTAGAATGAATTGATGCACGGGCCTTGTGTAATTACTGTCACACACGGGTTCTTGGGTTTATGTATCAAGAAAATCTGTCCGTTAATGGTTTTACTCTTCACGTTGGCTGCAAAATTAGAGGAGCAGATCAGCAGATGCACAAATATTGTAGGAGTGCACAAACATGTATCATAACAAACATTGGATAAACCAATGGAATGTAGCATAAATGGCATATTTGCTGGATCGGAAAAAGGAAGAAACCAGTGCTCTCATCAGAGGATCACTGACAGCACGACCTTGTACGACAATTTTTTTTAGTGCTAATGGCTTACTGCTATAAAACATGTAATAATTCTGCATTATACTGCCAAACAAGATATATAGGGGCCCTGCTCGGGTCGCAAAATTTGTTAGTATATTTACAACATTTTAGGTACAACATATATAGGGGCCCTGCTGGTTTTGGTCGTATCCACCAACCGGAGTTCAGACTGCTGTATGGCACCCATAAATGCCCTTCTCGCTGTACTTGCTACCTTGTGTGCCCTCGGTGGGTTGCCGGCCTAGGTAGTGGAGCGATGCACTGTATATGTGTTGGAATAGGGTATAAAGTTTAATATAGGCTTCAACCTATTGTGGTGGCCCAACCTGCTACCGACAGATTATGGGGCAAGGGTGGCGTCACTGCGTGAGGTTTAAGGGTGGTAACGAAAAATTTGGTCAATGTGACTGACATATGGGCCTATAATTATTTTTTTATTTCTTTTGGTGACCTTAAGTACACGTAGATGCTACATGACATGCCACGTCATCACACTAAATGAGTTTGGAGACCATTTAGACCTATTTGACACACTACATAAGTTTAGGGACCTAGATGACACACTTATACAAGTTTAGGGACCCGAAAAAACGTTGTGAGAGTTCGGGGACCTAGATGACATACTCATACAAGTTTAGGGACCTGAAAACACGTTTTGAGAGTTCGGGGACCTATATGACACACCCACACAAGTTTAGGGACTGCCCGTGCATTTCACTCTTTAGTCTTTGAGCCATTGAAATCTATGAAAGGACAAATCGTTGCCGATTTTATTGTTGAATATAGGATTACTGAGCATCTTGATTTAAATGTCGGCTATATTACTTTTACTATATGGAAATTACATTTTGATGGATCGGTTTGTAAAAGTGGTTGTGGAGTTGGTGTTATTCTTATTTCACCAAACGGTGTTGTTTTTGAGGCTCTTAACCGATTAGATCATAAGTGCACTAATAATCAAACCGAATATGAAGCTTTATTATTCGGGTTGGAGATGTTATATGACATGGGAGTAAAACATGTAGAAGCATATGGTGATTCTCTTTTGGTAGTTCAGCAAGTATCTAAAGTTTATCATTGCTTAGATGGGTTTTTGAATGCTTATCTTGATAAGTGTTTAGATATTATATCTTGCTTTGATGAATTTGTCATTTATCATGTACCAAGAGAAGAGAATCCTAGAGCTAATGCGTTGGCACAGCAAGCATCAGGCTATAATGTTCAGAAAAGAAATTTTCATGAAAAGAGGCCGATGTTTCGTGAAGCTGACGTTTCTGCTCTGCAACAGGCGATTCGACCGCCTGTTACAGCCGGTCTGACCGGCACGGCCGGTCTAACCGCCGATACAGGCGGTCTGACCTCCTCCAACTCTGAAAACACCGATTCGGCTGTTAATGATTTTCAATCTATTATGGCTGATGCTGGTGATTGGAGGGAGCCTCTGGTGAAGTATTTGCAGGATACTAGCAGGTCAGTAGATCAAAAAGTCCGACGATGGGCTTTTAAGTTTACTTTGATTGATGGTGAACTATATCGTTGGACCATGGATGGATTGCTTTTGAAATGTTTAGATCCTAATCAAGCTAGATTGGCTATGGCAGAGGTTCATGAAGGAATTTGTGGTACACATCAATCGGCTTGAATGATGAAGTGGCTCCTTAGGCGGGCTTGTTTTTATTGGCCTAAGATGATAGCCGATTGTTTTCGTTACTACAAAGGATGTGAAGAGTGTCAGAAGTTCGGGGATATTCAGATTGGACCTGCTGCGTTGATGCATCCAATCATTAAGCCATGGCCTTTTAGAGGATGGGGTTTAGATTTTGTTGGTAAGATTCATCCTCCTTCATCCAAAGGTCATTGTTTTGTGATTGTGGCTATTGATTATTTTACCAAGTGGACTGAAGCAATTCCCCTCTAGAACATGACACATAGAGAGGTTATTGAGTTTATTACTGAGCATATTATTCATAGATTTGGGATTCCTCAAACATTGACGACAGATCAAGGAACGTCGTTTATTTCTAATGATGTGCGTGAGTTTGTTGGATCCTATGGTATTAAATTGCTCAATTGATCTCCGTATTATGCTCAAGCCAATGGTCAAGCCGAGTCTAGCTACAAGATTTTGATCAAGCTCATAAAGAAGAAGATTGAAGATCATCCTAAGCGGTGGCACGAGGTACTATCTGAAGCATTCTGGGCGCATCGTATTTCTAGACATGGTGCTACTAAGGTTACTCCATTTGAGCTCGCCTATGGTTAAGAGGCCATTTTGCCCGTTGAGGTAAATCTGGCTGCTTATAGATTGGCTAAGCAAAATGATCTTAATGCTAGTACATATTGTGCTTTGATGATGGATAATATTGATGACGTGACCGACAAGTGTTTGGAGGCCTTAGAGAAGATTGAAAAGGACAAAAGAAGAGTGGCTAAAGCATATAACAAGAATGTAAAACTTAAATCCTTTCAAGTTGGTGATTTGGTTTGGAAGACTAGTTTGCCTATAGGAACAAAGAGCAACAAATTTGGTAAATGGTCGCCGAATTAGGAGGGACCATATCGTGTTGTGAAGGTTTGTTCTGGGAATTCCTATGTGGTGGAGACTTTACAAGGATTTCAGTTGCCAAGGGCACTCAATGGGAAGTATTTGAAGAAATATCATCCAAGTGTTTGGCAACATGCTTGAAAGGATATGGCCGATATGTGATATCGCCCTTAGGGAAAATGGCCGACAATAGGGGGTCGCCCTTAGTCTGATGAAATGTTTTATGGTAAACAAAGTTTTACCAAAAAACAGGGGGGCATATGTTGACGACCAAAAGTGGCTTGAAGCCGATCAGGCTGGGACAGCCGGTCTAGACCGCCTGTACACGCGGTTAGACCGGCTGGCCCTGTAGCCGGTCTGGCAATTGTGCCAGGCGGTCTAACCGCTTGTCACAGGCGTTCTGATCGCCTGTCCCCGAGTCCAAATAGAATCAGGTTTTTCCATGTTTTTTAGATCTGTTCAAGGACTTTGTTGCGGGGCAAGACCTCCCCACCCTATAAATATAAAGGGTCGTGGCCGATTGAGGACCTCTACCCAATTGATCAAATTATTATCTCACTTTTATCTTCAAATCGTAGCTTTTCCAACCCCTTTGCTTTCCTTCTTCGTCTCCACGACGTTTTAGGACGTTCTAAGTGGTCTTGTCGACCTTAGAACAACCCTAGATTCGCAGCCTCTGACGGGGTCCCTCCCGAGGTTGTGATCGTAGGATTTCGCGGCATCTCCGCTACAGGCGGTCTGACCGGCCCCTACAGGCGGTCTGACCGGCTGCGTCCAGGAGCTCCGACGAGGAGATTTCGATGACCGCGCGATCTAGCGCTTTTCGTGTGTTGACCAAAAGCGCATAAACAGTTTGCATGAATCCAATCACGGCCCAAGATTAAACTAAAGTTATCTTGAGTCTCAACGACAAAGAAAGCAGTGGCCAAGGTCTCGTTCCTAATAGTAAGCTCCATAGAAATCACCCCCTTGGCACCAATAGGCTCTCCTCCTCCAATGCCGCTGATGGAAATGTTGGTCTTGATCAGCTCTGAATCTGAACCACCAAGCTTCTTGTATAAAGAATAGGGCATCAAGTTCACAATAGCCCCTCCATCGACCAACATCTGCGAGATTGGCTTCTCATTTATATGTCCCTTCAGATATAAAGCCTTCAAGTGATTGTCTTCAGCTTTAGGCTTCTGAAATATAGCTTCCTTGGGACCAAAATCAAAATGAGCAACCTCCTCCTCCGAAAGCATGTCCCCATTCATGGACATATGAAGCACATTCACATCAACATTCATGCGCTCTGGAGAAGAACTGTAATCAACAAGCTCTTCATCGTCCTCAGCCGTGGGAACCGATGTTGACTTGCCATCACGAGCCGAAGAACTGGAAGAAGATACACTGGGCGCTTTTGTGTCACCAGGTCTGACCGCCTGTACAGGCGGTCTGACCGCCTGGGCCGCCGGTCCTGAGTGACAGGCGGTCTGGACCGCCTGTGCAGCCGGTTTGACCGCCTGTGGGTCTTCCTTCGGCTTCCACTCCTTCTTCTGTGGAATCATAGGCTTGACTTGGTTGAAGACTTCATCTCTCTGCTTCTCCAACTCTTGCTCTTGTCTTTCCCGAAAACGGAGTCTCTGAAGCTTCCTCTTCTGCGTGCGAGTCAACCCTTCAGGACACCACCTTGGAAGAAAATGCTCTTGCTAGTACTAGCCCCCAGATCTTCCACCATTTTCTTACTAGAAGCCAGCTTTATAACCAGACTTTTCTCAATGGAAACATCCATGGTCCCAACTTGAATAATGTCGAACTCAGTAGTCCTCCCTGAGTCCACATCCATGCTCTGCACCTCCTCCTTCCTCTTAGGTCGATAAACCTGCCTCGGAGGAACTCTTGGCGGCTGACCCTGACGGGCGGTCTGACCGCCTGCTCCAGGCGGTCTCACCGCCTGTGCCCGCTCTTGACCAGATTGACGGAAAGCCAATCGGTCTCTCCTGGGATAAAGAATCCTGTCCTGCACACGTCTTCTTGGACCTTCCCAGCCAGGATGAAACGAAGGCTGCACGTTTGAATGATATGGCACCCACATCACTCCATTATCATCCCACACCGGATCCAACTTCATATGAGGAGGCGAAGGAACCTTCTCGTTCTGAATCGGTGATCTCATTCTTTTCTTTAACGGCCGATTGCTTGGAACGGCCTTTTGTTTGGTGTACTTGTCATAAAGCATATCAAACGTGACTTTGGGCTTCTGAACGCCCTGCTCCTTTGCCACGTTCATCTTCCAAGTACCAACTTCCGGACAATTCGGAATCAGCATCTTCGGGTGTCCATGGGGACAGGCGGTCTGACCACCTGGCGCAGCCGGTCTGACCGCCTGTAGGAGACCAGCCCCAGGCGCCCGCAGTCCAGGAATAGTGACCGATCCTTGCCCCCTTATCCAGAGGATCTTACAGTAACCTTGAACGACTCTTTGCCATCAGCCGTCTTCTCAAAAGTCACTTCTCTAACCGACTCTTTTGAAGATAGTCTTTCCTCTCCAATCACCACATTCTTCCCCTTAGTAGATTCGGCTTGATGCAGCCGAACCAAGACCTTGGGCTGCTGCAACTCCATGGTGTTGACCGGAAAAGGAGTCTCATCAACTTGCATCTCATGAAACTTCAAACGGCTCTCATTAATAGCCTATTGAACCTGTCGACGGAAGACATTACAATCATTAGTAGCATGCGAAAAAGAATTATGAAACTTACAATAAGCAGCTTCCTCAATTCCGTAGGTGGTAAACATGAGAAATCTTGATATAACCAAATTTATGCAATTCATCAAATATATGATCATATTTGGATACATCAAAAGTAAATTTTATGTCTTCTTGCCGATTCTTATGAATCGGCTTAAGAGATGAGCATGACACATGTTTTTTATTAGCAGGCTATACAAACTCTGCTAAATAAACATCATTGTCATCGTCGGTCGAATCATCAGATTCATAATCAACTATATGAACATTAGACCGACGTGTCTTAAAACTCTCTTTTTCTTTATTCATTCGGTCCTCAGCTACTTCTGCTCTAATATGCACTTGTGTGACCGAATACTAATCACAATTATCAATTTTTTTCTCTAGGAGAGGATTTTAAACCTCTAAAGCATAAGCAAGCAAGATCAACCTCAGAAATAGACAAATTAAAGCAATGGTTTTTAATGCCTTTAAACCTTCTCATAAATTGAGAGACAGTTTCATCCCGACCCTGTCTAACCGATCCTAAATCTGCCAATTTCATCTCATGATTGCCACTATAAAAATGATCATGAAACTTACGCTCTAGTTGATTCCAACTCATAATAGAACCAGGGGCTAATGAAGAAAACCAAGCAAAAGCAGTACCAGTAAGTGACAATGAGAACAAACGTACTCTAAATGCTTCATAGTTTTCAGCCTCCCCTAGTTGAGCTACATACCGACTAATATGTTCCCAAGTGGTGCGCTCATCATCTCCACTAAACTTAACAAAATCAGGCAAGCGCCACCCATTGGGAAAAGAAACAGTATCAAAGCTAGAATGATAAGGTTTTTGATATACTCTAGTGTTACCAAAATTAACACCTAGCTTATTTCTCATCACATCAGACAATTCATCCCTGAATCTAGTAAAGTCGGCCCATTGGGGGTCTTGTTGGGCCGAAGGTTGCATAGCATTCATATAATTCAAGTGAGGTGATTGCCTATTCTGCATATCTCTATGTGCATTAAAAACATCATCGGGAATAGCACCCGAATTTGCAGTATGCATAGTCGTGGAATAAGTAGCGCCCGTTGTAGCTACTGGACCAGCACCGCCAGCGGAGACCGAGTTTGGAACAGTAGACAGTGGCAAAGGTTGCTTTGGCACGAACACCATGTCTGACCGCCTGTAGCCACGGTCTGACCGCCTGTCGCGGTCTGACCGGCTGTGCTGGCGGTCTGACCGGCTGCAGACCCAATCGCTCCCGACCCAATTGCATTGACCGCGTTCGGTCTGGACATATTGGGTGGTGGCGGGGTCTGTCCGGCAAAGTAATTCGGTGGCATACTACAGAAAATATTACGCTCAGGTAATTCATGAGTATCTATAGATTTACCCTCCAATTTTTCTATTCGTTCCAATAATCGTACAACTAATGCATCACGATCCGAAAAAGTTGGAGCCGAAGGAGTACATGCAGGGGGTTGAGGTGCAGATGTGCTTACATTGTCAATTACCACAATTTGCCCCTTACTCATCTTGAAAGAAGGCATTACGAAGTCTCGAACACTCTTCGCCGATCGTTCTTCACGACCTTTCCGAAACGTCTTCAAGAACTCCGCCTCGATGTGCTTCTGGAGCGCCATGAACCTCTCATGATCTTCGGAAGAAAGATCTTCAAGCGAGGCCGTCACGATGTTGTCTTCTCCAACGTCGAAGCCCATAGTGCTAGGAATAGTAGATCGGTCTTCAAAAACCAGATTTCTTTCCCCAGCGGAGTCGCCAAAATATGTTGACGCGCTTTTGGTCAACACACGAAAGCGCTAGATCACGCGGTCGTCGAAATCTCCTCGCCGGAGCTCCTGGATGCAGCCGGTCAAACCGCCTGTAGGGGCCGGTCAGACTGCCTATTGCAGAGGCGGTTCGAAAGCCTACGATCACAACCTCGGGAGGGCCCCCGTCGGAGGCTGGGTTGTTCTAAAGTCGGCAAGGCCACTTAGAACGTCCTAAAACGTCGCGGAGACGAAGAAGGAAAGCAAAGGGGTTGGAAAAACTAGGGTTTGGAGATAAAAAGTAAGATAATGATTTGTTCAATTGGGTAGAGGTCCTCAATCGGCCACGGCACTTTATATTTATAGGGTGGAAACGTCTTGCCCCATAAGAAAGTCCTTGTACAGATCTAAAATTGTGAAAAACCTGATTCTACTCGGACTCGGGGACAGGCGGTCAGACCGCCTGTGACAGGCGGTTAGACCGCCTGGCACATTGCCAAATCGGCTACAGGGCCAGCCGGTCTAACCGCGTGTACTGGCGCTCTAGACTGGCTGTCCCAGCCTGATCGGCTTTAAGCCACTTTTGGTCATCAACACTTAGCATGCATTCCCAAGCATCCCATTCCCTAACAAGGTCATACGGTGCAGGACCTGCCATTCTAATAATCTTCCTCGTGTTAATTTGTATGCAAGATGTTTTTCATTAGACACTAGCCCCATGCCCATCTAGACAAAGCAGACCACTAGCCAGGTCGAACCATTTTGTGTAGGTGCAATACAGATAGAAGCTTACCTGTTAGTACCTATTTATGGGTGAGGAGCCAGGGTACATTAAAACACGTTCTGAACTAGACCGATGTAAAAACTGTACTCATTGCTTTATATCTTCCGAACCATTTTAACATCCGTCTAGTTCTGGAAACCGAAATTTTCCTGTGTGTCGATCAATTTTCCTTCGAGTAACACAACAACCCACAGGAAAATATATCCCTGACGGATTTCCCCTGTATCTCTAACGGTTTTCAGTACACAGGATAATTCTCGTTTCCAGTAGTGCCACCACTGTATTCAGTATCGACCAATTCATTGTTAATTATAAATTCTTTTAATAACCTTATGAATATCTATGCTTCAGACACACTTTAGGTTTTCGTGAGTGGATTTTGTCATTAGTGTGGTCCTATTGCATTTTTCAGAGTCACCACACAACTTCTGTTGCAATTTTGAATAGGGTTGTCCTAAACCGTGATACGTTCGAGTGCAGTCTCATCTGAGTATCTGACTAGAGGTAGGAATTGCACGTAGCGTCCTAAGCAAGATTGGATGACAAGTCTGGCCCCATAACATGACATCTATGCGATGAAAATTACTAACAATCCCTTATTTTGAAATATAAGACCATTTGTCCTATTTAAAATATATACACATGTATTCAAATGTTGTCAACAAGATATTATGATAAAATGATACCTGCACTCCTGAAACGAAAACGCAGGCTGCGCCTTGTGACCATTGGTCGCATTGTTTGCACATGTTGAGCTGTTTTATTCTTTTTTGTGACAATTTTATTCACCATAGTAAATTATTTTGTTTTGTTTTGTTTTGTTTTGTGAACTGATTTTGTTCCCATTTAAGAAAAAAAATATTTCCATTGTGGATACAATTGGTGTTCATGTGGAAAAATTATTCCCGGCAGAAGAACTATGTTCACTTTGTAGCCTAATTTTTTCACGTTGCTCCAGTTTTCCTCTGCACCATTTCTATTTGCGTTGGGTTTTGGAAAAATGATCATTAGCTCTGGTTTTAGGTTTCAGCCCACGAGCAATGATCGGCCAACAAATAAATGAGGCGAGTCCAAGCCCATGGACGATTTGCATTACGTATGTAGGCCATGTTCAGATTTCCAACTATTCACTATTCATTCTAACTTTTCACTATTCATTCCAACTTTTCACTATTCCTCCCTCACAAAACACGTTTCCCAGCGAATGCTACAGTGTTTTTCTTATGCTACAGTGTTTTTTCCTACAATCTAAACACACCCGTAGTCCGAATTAATTTGGCTGCCAAGGAGTCCCTACATGGTCCCACCCACCACACACCGCGGGTCTTATTAGCCTGCCCCATGGGGGCTGAATTAGTTGAACTTTCAATGTCAATTAATGTAGTGTTTTTCCTTAGAACAGCTCAGTATGCTATTTTCCTGTTTGGACAGCTAGATCGGCTCTTCTTGTTGCCCACCACTATATATGACATACATGGTCAGCCACAGCCGCAACAATCTTTGCAATATGTTTTTTTATCAAAATTTTGTCAGAAGAGCCAATCAAAAGCATGCCTACTGTCTAGCTTTTGCAAAAAAAAAAAACTCATGTTCCTAATGCAACCAACCAAGCGGTGCTATCAACGAAGACCCAAATTGCTGAATAATGTCACTCAGAGACATGCACCCATCACCTAGGAATGAGACACATCATGAAGCATCTAGCCACCGTAGGGCTCTGTGACTCAAAAATACATGTGTGAAACCACAAGTACTACCTCTTAAGGTCTCGGTCCCTTAGCATTTCATTTTTCATAATGCATATGCCTAATCTTGTAAACTGACACCTCTCTATTGAGGAATAAGGACCTATTAGGATAAATAATGTGATTTGCACTACTACACATACCCTATCACAACCGGTTCGTAACCCCCCTTCACAGCCGGTTTGGGGAGGCGTTTCATTTATAGCGGCTGTGTTGACACCTTCAACACAGCCGGTTCCCAACCGGCTGCGATGCTCCTCATCACAGCCGGTTGGGAATAGAAATCGGCTGTGAAGAGGGTGTCCAGGCCAGCATCACCGAACAGCCACTCAAGCCCTGCCCAGTCGAAAGTCGCAAGATTTTTCACGCGCTACGCGGTAGCTAGGATTCGGCCAACGACCTCCCCCTCGCGGGTACCCTGTCTTACCACTACGCTACACAGGTGGTTGTGACCATATCCCATTTTCATTCCCAACATATTATACAAACCCGAGTGTAAATGACTCATTTGAGGGCCTAAATGAATTCAATTAAAAACTTGTCAACTACAGAGTTGCGTAACTTTTCAAACACTACAACTTTCATGTTGTCCGTTTCTCCATCCGAGGTTGTTTGTGAAATTTGAATTTCAAATTTGAATACTTTCAAACTTGGTTTTTGTTGGCAATATGAATTCAAGTGAAAATGTTGTCAACTACAATGTTTCATAACTTTTCGAGTTTTTGTTCATATGACATAGTGATAATAAAAGCATTCACTAATCCTACATCTGTCTTCTAGTTTCATACCCTAAATCCTATATGAGAGATGTAGGATTTGTGAACAATGACCAATATATAAGTTTTATATCTTGATAAGTTATACAGCTTTGTAGTTCAACACTTTTCAATTTGAATATATTTAGGGCTTCAAAAATTGTATTTGTCAAGTGTCTATGCATATAGAACCGGCTGCGTTGATCAACACAAACGGTCCGTGACTCCAACCAGCTGCGATAAGGACCAACACAAACGGTTCGTGGCTAAAACTGACTGCGTTGATGAACCTCTGTCACACCTGGTTTTAGAAAAAAAACCAGATGCATCTCATATGTGTGCCAGGATCAAGTTTCACACATATGATAGACTTCATGAATAAACAGAACACAAAGTTACAGCGGAAAGAATAAAATAAAGACAATACAAACGTTTTCTAGCAGCGGAATCTTGAACTCTTCACCACAAGCAGTTGACTGGGGGTTACGTACGCCTAGCATCATCTTCAACAACTTTACACACACCTTCTGAATACTGAGCATCAATAAGCAAGGATGAGTACACTTATAGTTGGTACTCAACAAGGCCACCGAAATAACCAGAACAATTTAATATCAACTTTCGATAAATTAATCATGTGAGGGTCCATGCCGTTCATGACCGCGAACATGGCTGTTATAACAGTTTTACACTTTGGAGAGGTTATACACTTTCACCACAATTCGCGTAAAAGCTCCGAAGAACTTTAAACCCAACCATGCTGTGCTGGCCAAAGCACGTACCACACTTCAAGGTGTGACTGCATAGGGACGCTACGAGACCTTTATAAAGAATTCCTACATGTGTGTTTGTTCCCAGCGCTTACGGTTTCAATAGAAGACATAGTCTTCCGATCCCCACACCAACACATCCATAAACAAATATCAGCCCAACAGGCAGCACAAACACAACACGTAGTTCATCTAATTATTCAGCCAAGGCCAGAGCCATATAGTATTATGGTTGTACGGGTAATCCTGGGTGGTTCTCCATGTCCCGATTAACATATATGATCTTATAAAGCACATGTAGAAGGATGGTTAGGGACACTTGCCTTTCCGCAAAAGAATACCACTACTCAGTCTTCAACTCTTGTTCTTGACAGCTTCGGAACGATACTCCTCTAACCGTAGCAAACATCGAGCACAAGCACAAACATGCAAGCAAAGAAATAGATACAACTAAGAACAATACACCAATCAAAAGAATAGCATTAAAAGAACGCACTATACGATGGGGCTCGTTACTACGATCGCGAGAGCGCAAGAAACACTGAAAATGGAACAACGGTGGAAAGGATACAACTATCGAAAAGTTTATATTACAAAAGAAATAAAAGACTATATGCTTGTTTTATTTTAATTAAGAAAAGGCATGTAATGAATATTTAGAGAAATACTGAGTATTTAAATTAATCAAATTATACTTTGTTATGAAAAGACGGGTTAACGCTTAATCAATTTTATTTGCAAATGTGTATGTAATGATTATACTAGTTAAATATTTAACTTACAATAAAGGATGTGAGAGCATCTAGCGTACAAATTTATGTGTAATGTTCAACTAGCCATATTTGTTATTTAGAAAGAAATTATAGTAGTATTAATCATATTAGATTTATGCCTAGAAACGAGGTTTTAGCCTATTTTGCTTTTAACTAGAAAAGCTAGTTAATAAATATTAATCAAGTTAATATTTATTTATAAAAGTCGATGTATAAACCTAGTCAAGTTTTATTCAGAAAAAGTAATTTCAATATTGATCATTAAGCAAATTAATTTTTTTAGTCTATGAAAAGCGTTATATGTCCTAATTAGATTTTATTTGGAAGAACAATGAAGCAAGTATTAATCAAATTAATATTTTTTTTTACTAAATAGGTTATAAAACAGGGAACCATGCTTCTAACACGTCGTTTAAGTTCATATGAATCTATCGCAACGAGGTAGAGATTAAACGGAGACTAAACGTGGAAACTATTAGCTTCTAAAGGCTATCGGGATCTAATCGTGAAGAACTAAAGGTTTCAGGGGCTATCTGGGAAGATTTGCAAGACACATAGAACAGTGCTTGCGATTAAAAAAAAAAGGTCAAGGTTAGATCTATAAAATGTGCTTGGTATGGACTGGACTACGAGGATCTAAACAATCAAGGGGGTTATCTACAAATTGATCAAGACACAAAGAAAAGATTGGAGAATTACAAAGTAAGACAGGGGTCTAGATGCAAAACCTCCAGAGCTTATGTCCATGGCGGATAGGAGCCCGGACAGCTCTGCTCGCAGGGAACACCGGCGATTCGGTGGGGTAGGGCCTCGAACGAGCTACAAAACGGAGAGAGAAGAGGAAGGGATCACGAGGAGATGCTCACCAGGCGACGGGAGGAGCAGTGGCAGCTGGAATCGAACAGAGGTGGTCGGCGCTCCGGTCAGTCTCACGGTGGCGGCGGTGGCTCTGGCTTGCCGACGTTTTGGCCATATAAAGATGCGATTAAGTTGGCGAACTGAAAGAGGAGGTCGAAGGGATCTCGTTCAGGTGCTCACCGATGGCGGAGGAGGATGGTGACAGCCGGATTTCACAATTTTGGCGGCGCCGGCCTGAGCTTCACGGCGGCGAGCTCCTCCGGCGACGATGGGGGTGAAACAACTAGCTGGGAGGGTGCGGCTCGGTGTTGTGGAGCTCATGGAGGTGCTGGATTGGTCCGGCCGTGTTCCATGGTGGCACATCTACGGCAATGGCGGCTCCTGCAGCTCATCGTCGGCGAGCTCGATTTGGCGGCGGCATTGTGCAAGGAGGAGGGGCGAGGCGAGAGAGGGGCAGCAGGGGAACGAGAGCGCGAGGTTTTATAGGGCCTCGAGACCCAACCTTGGCGTGGCGCACACATCGAGGAGTCCGGTGGCGGCGCAGGCGCAGACTCTGTTAGAGTCCAGCTTGGAGACGACTGGAGGTGGAAGATGACGGACGAGACCCACATGGCGGTGAGAGAAGGAGAGAGAGGCGGGCTAGGCCGTTTGTTGATCAGCTGGGCCGACAGGGTTGATGGGCTGAAAGATGGGATGGGCGAGGAGACGGGTCGGCCCAAGGAAAAAAAAGAGAATTAGATTTTATTTTGGGAATTAGATTTCCAGTTTAAAAACAAATCTAGATAATTCTAGATATGCATTTAAACCAAAGAAAAATATTCCATAATCTCCAAAATCTCAAGAAAAATTCTGGAGATAGAGTTGGAGACAAAGAACCCAAATAAAATATTTGGAGTTCCTGAAAAAGGATTTTATAGCCTTCCAATAAATGGATTTGACTCTAGGAAAAGAGAATTAATTCCCAGAAAAATCTAGGAAATTCGCAGGAGAGATTTGATCGACGTCTAAACGTATTTTGAAAACTTCACACCCAAGAAATATTAGATGCAACGGCTGTTGGCACTTCTTAATGTCACTGGAATTGTGGCGTTAGAAAGCCAGTGGAAAACTCTTGCCCTATAGAATAAAATATTCTACAAGCGCACAGAATGACCGTGTAGCACTTCACCTTGGAGTATTCCAGGGTATCGTAAATTTCCACGGGGAAGCTCTTTGGTTAAAGTGATATTGAGAAATTATATCAGGAACACATTCTAGAAATATACACCAACTATCTTAGGGGAGATAACTGGGGCGCAATGATATGATAGGCGGCTGCCCTAAATGCCTTAGCTTATCTTAAAAGGTAAGCTAGATAGAAGGTCAAAATGACCAGCGACACAGGAGACTTCTACACTTAGAGATAGAAAAGAAGCTGGGAGAGCAACGAGAGAGAAAGGATTCCTAAGACACTCCTAAACTTATCAGAAAGCCTCTAAAGATCTAGACTAGAACTCTACCTAGCTGTCAGGGAAAAGAGCTTACTTCGGCGGCTGGAAGAGGAAAGGTCCAGACGGGAGAGAAGGGGGACCTAACGGCAACCTGCAACTACTGCTATGAAAACACCCGAACGTTGTGGTCACACAAAGGACGGACAAGGCTGTCACCACTTGCCGCCTACCATTCTTTTTCCGTGGGGTGGAACACAATTCTAGCTAACACCTAGCCAAACACCACGTCTGGGTTCGATGTTAGGATTTCTTGTGAGGCCTTCACAAGAAACCCCCCTCTACCTAGGAGACGGCTAAATCTCCTAGTCCGGGCGAGAAACCCGTAAGGTAAAAGCCTGACAAACTAACTAGACTCTAACTGAATCTAAAGGTTATGAGATGAACGGATCACTCTACTTTCCTAGATAAACTAAGGAAAGTAGGAAAGGAAAGCTTAACCGATAAAGTAAAGAAGATAACTATATTGATAAAGGAAATATTCGAAGTATAAAGAAAAGATACAAGAACTTTACCCGATCTCTGAGAGATTCCGGAACCTCGAGGCAAGCTCGACTCAACTCTAACTCCCAACCCTAATCTACTCTAGAAAATATAAAAAGTAAGAGAAGCTCCTTCTTGGTGTGTGTTGAGAAGTGAAGTGGAGGCCTCCTTTTATAGCTTGAGCAGGTCGATTGAGCATCTTGGCGGTTAAGTTAGCTCAGCATGCAACCGTCCTCAGAAGAGCGCCTTGAGCGGAGCCGGTGGCCGGCCGTTCGGCCTGATCCTAGCCGATCGGCCAGGGTTGGTCGCCATCTGGCACCGCCTTTGGCAGCAACGCTCTGGATTGCCTCCTGGTGTCGGTAGTTATGACGTTCATTAACTGCCTGGCAGTTAAGGCACGCAGGTGGGCCCTCTAATCCATGTGATGTGCCTTTCGGGCCCTTTGATCAAACCGTCATTGGATGAATGGCTTGGATGCCTTGCATGTGTGCTAGTTTGCTCCTGGATCAGTGACTTGTCATGTGGCCGAGATGTCTGGCCGGTCGGCCAGGCTTTTTGCCCGTTTTTGTCCTGTTTTCTGCCACGTGTCCCTGCATTCACAACTTCACCAAAACTTGTGGAATTTGTTAAATATAAGCAAAATATACATGGAACATTGTGCAAAGTTCTCATTTTATCCAAAATGTTGACGGTCACAAGGTGTCATAATGGCCGTCAACACACCCCCAAGCTTATCCCTTTGCTCGTCCTCGAGCAAAGCTAAAACTTAGGCTCGGTGGATCAGGAGTTGCGTCAATGCATACCCCCTACAAGTACCCTGTGCATAAATCTAAACTCTGACAAAGTAGATTGAATTAATTGGCACATAATCAATTCATACCTTTGCTCATCTGTGGGGCTTATTGCTTTTCGTCTTTGTCACATGCAGTTGGAAAGCTGAACGATCATCATCGGAGTTTCCTGCAGCTGTTCAGGTTCCTCCTCGGGGAGATAATTTTCACAAAGACGGTAAATATCCCCGATGGTACTCTCGAGTCACTCAAGTGTATAAATCCTCACCTTGGTCGAACCGACCATGACTCCTACTCTAATAGCCGATATCTGGAGCTTTGGGTAGGGAAAAAAGAAGCATACCTTGGTTACCTTTGTTGACAAGCCGAATGGCGATTCTCGAGAAGTAGTGCTCATCAAATTCCCATCCTTGGAATTTAATGTTCATGGGAAGAGGAGAGAATGGACTCACACATGGAAAGATTGCTTGATTCTTAGGCTCATATTATACTCTTTTTGTAGATATTCTTTCTCCTTTCTCTTATTTCTTTCTCTCTCTCTCTCTCTCTCTCTCTCTCTCTTTTAAGAGGAGAGAGGATAGGTAAAAATAGGAGCTTAGATCCTTGCTTGAATTCATGAGTATTTTCAATGGAGCCTTTTTCTTGAATCATGGGCAGAATAGGTACACAGTGGAGATTTTGGGTTGGTTGGTGAAATGTGTTGTCCGGCGAAGGTGGATGTTAATACTCGGAGTGAGAAATCAACATGCCGGACAGTTTGAGGCTAGCTGACAATGGTTACGCGAAGGAGAAGGAGTAGGTAGATGATAAGCATTTCCTTCACGAGAACACACCGCTCGACAAATCTCAAAGTAACACAAGACTGCATATGGTGGCTAGAATAAAATTTTGCATATATGGCTCTGGTGGGTCAATCATCCATCGGGGTATTTTTCATGAACTAATCTACTCCCGAAAGGTTCCTTATTGAGCATGCATTCTTACTCTAGTTCAAACCATATCAATATTCCCAACAACTAGACTTTGACAACTATTGCTTATGCTCCCACTAGAATGAAGCATAGGGGAATGCCACATGCCAAAGAACTCAAGTACTAAGAGAGTAAAGGGTTATGTACGAGGCACGTGTAAAGCATAAACAGAGCAACTATTCATCATGTCCAAAAGAGAACTTGCAAAACTTCCCATGTACAAATTACTTGGAGAATTCTCTTCCTTTTATTATTATTAATAAAATTCTAAAACATGTCATGGCATTTCAAGAAATTAAACGTCAAAGGAACGACAGATAACTTACCTGTGATACCTCCCCCAAGCTTCGATGAAGCTCAGTGGTCTGACTGGTCGGAGTTCTGGTGGTTGGGGTTGAGATCCATGCGCTGGAAGATAGTTGAGATGTCGTAGTGCATGGATGTCGCCATCGCCCAGTTCTGCTGCGTGAGATCCGTGTTGTGTGCTATGTCCTGGTTCATCTGCTGCTGCTGGTAGAGCTCACTGAGCCGGGTGTTGATCTGCGAGATCTCCCGAGTCAACGGGTTCTCGTAGTCGTACCGGGCTGAAGTGGATGGTCCGACCTGTGGACCATAAGAACCCATACCTCCGGAGTAGTAGTACTCGGGATCCTGGCCATAGCCTGGCATGGTCCCTGTGTACTGGCCTGACCCTCCTTGGAAGTAGTCGTACGTCTGCTCGAAGGTCATGTTGGCAGTTGGGTTAGGTGGAGGCATCTGTGAAGTGCCTGCCTCGGTCTGCCTTTCCAGTCGGGTCCTGCTACGTGTTGTTGGTCGTGTCCTAGCCACACTGTGGCATGCTGGTTCCTTCTTCCTCATCTGCAATTTAAGCCGCTTCACCGAGTAGAGTCCGAGGTTTGAGCAGGGAAGCTCAATCTCTTCCCCGTACCCGGGGTAACACATAAAAAGAGTATGATTCGGCCCTTCCCGCATCAAATGCCCTTGCACAAAATGATCAAGACCAATTTGGGTTTGATACTCCTGTGTCAATGGCAAGTAGGTGACTTCTGCATTTGTCAAAGCACCGACATACTTGGCAATACGAGTCACCAGCGAAGTAATGTCAATGGTGCATTTTGTAGTCACCATCCTTTTCCAATGACTAAGCATACTCAACACGGGAGAAAACTTTATCTTTTTAGCCATAGCGTAAAGGCAAGGCAACTCAGCATTAAGACAAAGACGTAAATCTGCACGAGGATGAACAACCATAGCAATCCATTTTGCCAAAAACCGCAGTGTAGGATTATGAATGGAAGTTATGCTATTTTTGGTGCTGAAAGAATCATCAGAGATGGAGTCCCACCATGAGGTTCGCTCATAACGGTAGTCCTTCTCCAAAATATTGGGGTTCAAAATAAAATCCTCATTGAAAAATCGAAATCGAATGATAGTTTCTTTTGGGGTGGTTTCGATATTCAAACTCATCAAAAATTCAATAGTGAGAAGACTCGAACCTGATTCCATGATGGTGTGGAAGTCCTCCCAACCTGCATGCTTGAATGCGCGATCCATGTCATGTCCCAAGTCCATCTTGATGAGAAGGAGAGGGCTGAAGACAGTAACATGTGCAAAGTTGCGATTCTTCAACAACTCTAGCGCACTCCTCTCGTATTCGGTTCGTGGCACGATTTGATCAATCGCGACAAGAACCCGAATATGGAAGGGACCTTGTGGTGGTGTCGACACTTCTTCTTCTTCTTCATACAGGACATTGCGGTGGACAGGCATGTCCACCGACATATTATCCCGAGAAGAGGCGGAGCTGTGCGAGTGCCGTGAGCTTGATGGAGTCAGCTTCTTCTTGAGCTTGCCGGCTGCCCTCTTTGCTCCACACAACATGATGCTTGCTGCAAGGTTAGTGCTCACAATACCCGAGGGAAAATATATCAGGGAGTTAGCGGTTAGTCGTCCTTGTGGGGGGTTAACCTCCACAAAACGTTCTTGTCTTGAAAGCCAATATTATTCCAACGAAAGAAAAATATTTTTTTGGGGTGTATGTGTTTGAACAACACACACAGAATTTTCTTGATTTTTTAGCTCTTGCACTTAGCTTAATTAATGGCTAATTAAACTAGCAAGGAGATTAGAGCAAACGAGAGGGAAAAAAGCACAGAGCAAGGAAGATGAGTGTGCACCTGCGCTTTGGTGTGCCTCAAGGAGACCTCGGCGCCAGCTTTTATAGGCGGACGTCGGTGGGTGGCCGGCCGGCCAGGGCCCGGCCGGTCGGCCGGTGAACGGCGGTGGCTTGGCCATGGCGACGGCCTAGGCGTAGGCCTGTTCCTTGTTGTGGCGCGGTTGGTGACGACGGGACGCGAGCGGCCGAGAGCAGGCCGGCCGGCCGGAGTGGAGCCGATCGGCTCCTTGTCTTCACGCGCCTCATGATTTCTTCTCTGACTCTGATCCCTGCACGTTAGTGCTCCACTGCGCCTGGGTAGCGCCTCTGTGGCCGACAGGTGCGGCCGGCCGACCAAGTTGTGGTCGATCGTCCAAGTGACTTGGTCATTTTTTTTATATGTAGTGAATCAAAGGAAATAATGCACAAGATAAATTTGCAAGAATTTAAATATGCCATGAGTGAATGAAAAGGGAAAGTAAATGCACAAAAATAAACTATCCTATATACGAATGCATGAATGGATAACTGCCACGTACCTTATGGCGAGGGCTCGTCTTTCCTGTCCTGAGCAGGACTTGTAAGCTGTTGAGCTTGATCACCTCCTGATGTCTTAGTAGGTGGATTCTCACCTCCTGATGGTTCAGAAAGTGGTGTTTTCTTCCGCCATTCCTTTCGGATGATCGGAGGTGGATCGACCTTGTCTTCTTGTTCTGACTCCAGAGCTTTCTTGCGTTGGATCCTTCGTATTGCTTGTTTCCGATTGTGGCTTTTGGTGGCTTTGTATAATCGTAACGCCTCAAGCGTCATGATTATTTCGTCCATGGTCGGGATTGATGGATTTCCTCACCCTCTCTTGGACGGCTTCCGTGCGACTGCCTTGACTTGGGCACATTGTTCCACCTTTGGCTTAAAGGTGAATTTCTCCTTTTGGCCATGGATGTTGAGCAAGATTTCTCCAGCCCCAACATCGATGTTTGCTCTTGCAGTGCTCAAGAATGGTCTTCCCAATATGAGAGGCGTCTTGGTGTCAACTTCCATGTCGAGAATGACGAAGTCTACGGGAACGAAGAAGTCCCGAATCTTGACTGGGATATCCTCCGCGATTCCCGCTGGGTAGCGAATCGATTGATCCGCCAGCTGCAAACACATGGCAGTAGGAGCAAGCGCATGATGGTTAAGTTTATCATATACTACCTTGGGCATGACGCTGACACTTGCTCCCAAGTTGCACAAAGCGCGGTTGAAGTGTTGGTCTCCGATTGAGCATGAGATAGTGGGGTGTCCTGGATCCTTCTTTTTCTCATGGAGAGGATCGAGTATAGCTGAGCTACACTCTTCCGTTAGGCGTACTATCTCGGTGGCATGCAAGGACCACTTGTTCCCAAGAATGTCCTTTAGGTATTTTGCATAGGTGGGTACCTGCATAGCGTCAAGAAGCGGTATATTGACATAAAGCTTCTTAATTACCTCGACGAATTTGCCGAATTGTTCGTCGGCCACCAGCTTCCTTCTCAGTTCCGGAAACGGTAAGGCAGTCGTGTCATAGTACTCCTTTGAAGCCCGTGGGACTTCACTGGTCTCTACCTGGGTAGCTTCGGTTGGTTCCTTGCCCTCCTCTTCCTCGGCTTCTGGCTTAGTATTCCTAGCGGGTACGGCTTCCCGCTGAGTACCTGCATCTTTAGGTGGAGATGGATCCCGCGTGGACTTTCCAGTCCACCTGGTAACAGCACTAACACTTTCTTGATGGGGTGCTTCCGGTTGCCCATGAAGTTTTCCCACATTAGCATTAGGAAAAGATGCAGCCAATTGAGCAATTTGAGTTTCCATCATTTTATTAAAACTCGATTGGTTTTTAACAACAGAATTAAATCCCTCCATTTGGGTGGCCATAGACTCTAATACTTTATCAGTAGCAAGAAACTTTTTACTGATGCTATCATTAATTTGTTTTTGGCCATACCACATATCTTTCAAAGTAGGAGAAGAATTACTGTTGTTGAATGAATTACCTTGTTGTTGGCTGAAGGTGAGGTTGGGCTTGGAGTTCCAACCTTGCTAGCGGCGGAAGCCTGCATTGGGATTCCCATTCCCGATGAAGTTTGCTTCCTCTTGAGTGCTCGGGCAACTGTAGCCCGAGTGTCCGGTGTCACCACATGTCTCACATGTGATTCGTGAACCCGCAATCTGCACCATCTCCTGGGTAGGAGATTCCAACTTCTTCATAAGAATGTCCATCTTAGCGGCCAGCATGTCGATGGAGTCGACTTGATGAACTCCTCTGGTACGGGCTGACTGCCTATCTCCCTTCCAACTTTGGTTGGAGGCGATTTTCTCCATTAGAGCCTTTGCTCCTGGCACTTCCAGCGAGAGAAATGATCCTCCTGGTGCTGTATCAAGATGTTATTGAGATCTCTGGTTCAACCCATGGAAGAAACTCTGGGTGACAAGCCATTCTTCCAGGCCATGATGTGGGCATGCTGCAATGTACTCTTGCAGACGCTCCCAAGCTTCCGAAACAGTTTCATCTTCCTGTTGCTGGAAACCTGATATCTTTCCTCGGTAAACATTGGTTTTGGTCACCGGGAAATATTTGGTCAGAAATGCATCAGCGCAGGTCTGCCAAACATTATTGAAGGAGGCCTTGCTGGTGTAGAACCATAATTTTGCCTTCCCAAGTAGCGAAAACGGAAACAAACGCAACCGAATAGAATCCATAGTAGAACCTTTGGGATCAATGGTGCTACTCACTTCAAGGAACGTTTGAAGGTGAACGTTGGCGTCCTCTGACGCCTTCCCACAGAATTGATTGGCCTGAACCATGTTGATGAGGCCAGTCTTCAATTCGAAACCATTTCCACCTTGTTATCCTCAAGACCTGGAAAGCTGCTGCTTGATGGAGTAGAGAACTGACGGAGGGTCTTGGTGGTAGCCATGGGGTTAGGTAGTGGAGCTGAGCAACTGTGATTGTCACTGAGCTTTCTCTGGGGTGGGACGACTCTGCGTCTCACGACCCGTCCAATACGCTCTGGATTAGGATCAAAGTTTGACGGTAGGTCGAAACCGGTCATGCACTGCTAAGACAAAGAGAGCAGTGGTAAGCCCGCTAAGAGTAGCGGTGATAAGACTAGAAATGTCTTCCAAAATTTAATTCAACAATATACTTTAGCCAATTGCTTCCCTGGCAACGGCGCCAGAAATGCTTGTTGGCACTTCTTAACGTCACTGGAATTGTGGCGTTAGAAAGCCAGTGGGAAACTCTTGCCCTATAGAATAAAATATTCTGCAAGCGCACAGAATGACCGTGTAGCACTTCACCTTGGAGTATTCCAGAGTATCGTAAATTTCCACGGGGAAGCTCTTTGGTTAAAGTGATATTGAGAAATTATATCAGGAACACATTCTAGAAATATACACCAACTATCTTAGGGGAGATAACTGGGGCGCAAAGATATGATAGGCGGCTGCCCTAAATGCCTTAGCTTATCTTAAAAGGTAAGCTAGATAGAAGGTCAAAATGACCAGCGACACAGGAGACTTCTACACTTAGAGATAGAAAAGAAGCTGGGAGAGCAACGAGCGAGAAAGGATTCCTAAGACACTCCTAAACTTATCAGAAAGCCTCTAAAGATCTAGACTAGAACTCTACCTAGCTGTCAGGGCAAAGAGCTTACTTCGGCGGCTGGAAGAGGAAAGGTCCAGACGGGAGAGAAGGGGGACCTAACGGCAACCAGCAACTACTGCTATGAAAACACCCGAACGTTGTGGTCGCACAAAGGACGGACAAGGCTGTCTCCACTTGCCGCCCACCACTCTCTTTCCATGGGGTAGAACACAATTCTAGCTAACACCTAGCCAAACACCACGTCTGGGTTCGATGTTAGGATTTCTTGTGAGGCCTTCACAAGAAACCCCGCTCTACCTAGGAGACGGCTAAATCTCCTAGTCCGGGCGAGAAACCCGTAAGGTAAAAGCCTGACAAACTAACTAGACTCTAACTGAATCTAAAGGTTATGAGATGAATGGATCAGTCTACTTTCCTAGATAAACTAAGGAAAGTAGGAAAGGAAAGCTTAACCGATAAAGTAAAGAAGATAACTATATTGATAAAGGAAGTATTCAAAGTATAAAGAAAAGATACAAGAACTTTACCCGATCTCCGAGAGATTCCGGAACCTCGAGGCAAGCTCGACTCAACTCTAACTCCCAACCCTAATCTACTCTAGAAAATATAAAAAGTAAGAGAAGCTCCTTCTTGGTGTGTGTTGAGAAGTGAAGTGGAGGCCTCCTTTTATAGCTTGAGCAGGTCGGTTGAGCATCTTGGTGGTTAAGTTAGCTCAGCATGCAACCGTCCTCAGAAGAGCGCCTTGAGCGGAGCCGGTGGCTGGCCGTTCGGCCTGATCCTGGCCGATCGGCCAGGGTTGGTCGCCATCTGGCACCGCCTTTCGCAGCAACGCTCTGGATTGCCTCCTGGTGTCGGTAGTTATGACGGTCATTAACTGCCTGGCAGTTAAGGCATGCGGGTGGGCCCTCTAATCCATGTGATGTTCCTTTCGGGCCCTTTCATCAAACCGTCATTGGATGAATGGCTTGGATGCCTTGCATGTGTGCTAGTTTGCTCCTGGATCAGTGACTTGTCATGTGGCCGGGATGTCTGGCCGGCCGGCCAGGACTTGGCCGGTCGGCCAGGCTTTTTGCCCGTTTTTGTCCTGTTTTCTGCCACGTGTCCCTGCATTCACAACTTCACCAAAACTTGTTGAATTTATTAAATATAAGCAAAATATACATGGAACATTGTGCAAAGTTCTCATTTTATCCGAAATGTTGACGGTCACAAGGTGTCATAATGGCCGTCAACAACGGCATGAATGCAACATTTCAATTATTAAGCATCACAATGCATATTTATTTAATTTAGAAAAATGATTATTTTCCTACACTAAATACCCTGTAAATAAGACAAATGTTGGAAAAGTTTTAATAATTTGTGAAAATTGTTTATTTAATTTTCTTTCTAATTCACATCCCAAAATCCCAAATTTCAGGGTGCGACAACCTCTCATCGCAGCCGGTACCAACCATGAACCGGCTGCGATGAGTAGCAACGCAGCCAGTTCGTAGCTGGAACCGGTTGCGTTGCCCTCACCCCCCTTCACAGCCTGTTGGTAATACAAACCGGCTGTGATAAGGAGCAACGCAGCCGGTTTGTAATCCAACCGGCTGTGATGCTCTTTTACAACCGGTTGTTTCAAAACCGGCTGTAAAGGGGTGTTTGATTTAATCGAATCTGTAATAGCGTTGATTGCAAGACAAATTAACTCACCACCAAATAAGAACTATAGCTAGTACTTTAACTTTCTTGCAGTCGAGATATGTTTGTCAAAATTAATTGCCAGTAAAAAGAGAAGTCAAGTACTGAGTGGGTACCTTATAGTGTTTTTGGAACATCTATTAATTATGTTGACTTGCCATTCTAATTCATCTCTCGCCCATAAATAACTTGGTGACTAGCTATTGTAGTTCATGTTTACCAAACCTTGGGTCTATCCAATAAAAGAAAAGAGTTGGAACTTGCATCCCTAATCGACCTTATTAGCCTCTGGTAAGTGGCCTGTCGTTAATTACACACAAACACAACAGAGCTACTTCAGATTAACTTTGCAACACATAGAATTAATTTCTTCATGAACATTGAAAACTGAACCCCCTCCAAATCATACCCACCTAGCTTATATGGTCAGTCAGCCGTATATATATCCATGCCATGCTCTAGCTTCAATCAGATAACAAGCAGCTGTAATTTTATCCACCTCGATCGTGAAATGTATCTGCTTGGCGAAATCCCATGATACAACACTTCTTGAAAACAGGCTGTAAGCTTTGTAAAATATCAAATAATTTGTCTTCAGTGTTCAATAATCATTCATTTGAGTAAAATTCCAACCTACCTTATATCCACTCACAAGAAATAAATGTGGAGGACATCCTAAAACTGTAAATACTAAGAGTTTTGAGTTCAAAAAAGATAAAAGGTGACGTTAGGTTGCCGACAAACAACTTTCTACGTTCATCCGAGACACTATTTATGCTTAAAATCAAATAAAGGTTACAGTCGATATGATTTAATTCTACAACCAATAAGACTAAATCAAAACTCAAAATATGCAAGACTACACGCGTGCTCGGTAATGATAACTAGAGGGCATTGAGACAAACTGTCAGTTTTACATCTAGACCTATCTAAAAGTGTGATCAGAACATCTAGATGAAGAATAATGCCTAATCAAGTGATGAATATCTTTTCAGTCCAGATTACATAATATGTGGTCAGAAAATGTTATTCTCTGTGACCATAAAGTTATTTTTTCAGGCTATTACAATATTATATCAAACTGAAAATTAACGTGGCAAACAATACTTTTATTCTTATTTGGTGCATAATGGCTATGTTTTGTCTAATTCACATTATATATATAAACTTTATGTCATCACACCAAGATATATATGTAACCGTAAAATATCTAATATAAATATCTGTTAACAAGTTCTTCATGTAATCGCTCCAAAGTATATATATGCAGGGGTAAGAGTAGAACAGAAGGAAGGAAAACCTAGGATACAAGAAACAAATAGGAATCTAAGGAAGGGTGCGTGAGACGGTTCCGCTGCATCCTCGCGTCTAGTGGTAACGATCTGTGATCTCCTACTCGCAAGGTTCCTGGGTTTACGCGGTAGATTAAAATTGTTTTAGCTAGCATAGCCTACCCGTTTCCCAACAGTGGTATCAAGAGCCATCTTGCGTAGTTTTTTATCTAGGTCATGAGCATATGGAGATATGCTTGGTTGTAGATGGATTTTGATCGGGTTCGTGATTTTGCTATGATGGTCGTGTAACGAATTACTCCTACCGGTCGGATACCCGCCATCGAAGTTAAGTGATGCACGTAAACCCAATCATGGCTAGATGTAGATCAATGTGATTAGTCGAATCGAATCTAGGTCAAATCTCAGGCGCATGTGATGTGTGGCGATAGTAGATTAGATCTACTACCGAGCCGAGAGAGATGCGAAAACATGTCATTCGATAAAACGGCCGTAACTTTTGCATACGAACTCGGATTGAGACGATTTTTGTATGAAAATTCATCTATGGAAAATTTTAGATGTGGCAGTGACTGCGCAGTTTTGGCAAAAATAGATTTCCCAAATTTGGCCGGGAAGGTGGAGTTTTCTTAGATTTAAGTTTGGACATCGGATCGCCTAACTTGTTTTTGCAAGAATCATGTGATCGGTATGGCCCGTATGTGTATGTGATGCATGTATGTAACAAATTCATGTCCTGCGTGTCATGATTAGGCAATACGGCTGGAGCCATATGTATTGTCAATTTAATGTAATGGCCTGCGTGCCAACATGTGATGATTCAAACGCGTATGTGTAATTTTATTTACTAGTATGCGTTAGATAGTTCTTGGAGGACTCATCACTAAAGGATGACGCACATGGTTCATGGCGATGGAGATCAACATGATAAACATTCCAATGGTGATGGAGATCACCATGTGGTTATAGGCCATACCGTGTCACTAATGCTATGTGATTGTCGTTCTTATTGTTCTACTTTTACATGCGATATTTATTATAGTTCATGTATGCGATGATATAAGTAGAACGATCCCTCAGCAATGTTTAAGCTTGTGTGCCCTCCCAAATCTTGCACCGTCATGTCTTGTACAATTAGTGGTGGGTCTATGAAATTAGGGTGCCACTAGTTTTCCTTGACTAGATGGGTTCGTATCAGATACTTACTCGCATGAGGATTGGTTACCTTAGACAAAGTCATCTTAACGGTTAAGGACTTTTGGGGCACAAAGGTTGGGCGCCGAGACATAGAGATGTCACCCAACAACAGGAGTCATATGTGATATGTTTAGCAAAGAGTTGCTTACCGATCTACCATGTCTTCTAACGGTGATGCTAAATCTCACTAGTCGACTTGTTAGTTGTGGATCCTGAATCACTAAGTATCAATAGAGGGATATTGATTTTAGTGGGAGTAGATTCAATTAAGAGTTAATTTGATTTACTTCATCATGGATACGTTGTCTTAGTATTTTGCATATATTTTGTTGTAGATCAATGGCACCAAACAACACACCGTTTACTTTGCGTTCGGTCCTTGAGAAGGACAAACTGAATGGGACTAACTATGTAGATTGGATTCGCAACCTGAAAATTGTTCTCAGGGCTGAGAAAAAGGAAGAAGTTCTAGACACCCCATTACCCGATGAGCCTGATGCTGATGCACCTAGCAACAATAAGCTCGCTTACAAGGCAGCACATGATCTTGATCTTGAAGTGGGCTGCCTTATGCTTGCGTGCATGGAACCCGAGCTGCAAATGCAGTTCGACAACTATGTTGTCTATGATATGATCATAGCTCTCGAGGAAATGATCCAGACTCAAGCTAGGCCTAAAAGGTTCAATGTCTCTAAGGCCTTTGTTGAGAGCAAGCTTGCAGAAGGTGTAGCCGTTGGACCATACGTGTTCAAAATGGTTGGTTACTCTCAGAGGTTGGAGAAGCTAGGCTTCCCACTTGGCCAAAAGTTGGCCACTGATTTCATTCTTGCATCCCTTCCACCCAGTTATGGGAACTTCACCTCGAACTACCATATGCATGGGACGGAGAGGGGCTTGAATGAGTTGTGTGGTATGCTCAAGACGGCAGAGGCTGACATTAAGAAAGGAGCTAGCGGCCTTGTGTTGGTGGTCCAAAACAAGCCCAACTTCAAGAAGAAGGGCAATTGGAAGAAGAAGGGAAAGGCTAAAGATGTGATCTCCAAGCTAATTCCTGCTCCCAAGCCTGGACCAGAACCAGATAAGCCGTGCTTCCACTGTCATGAACTTGGTCAATGGAAAAGAAACTGCAAGGCGTACATGGCTTCTTTGAAGAAGAAAGGAAGTAAGAGTACTCCCGGATCAGGTACATTGCATGTTTATATTACAGACATTTTCCTCGCTGATTCTTATATCAATTCTTGGGTATTTGATACCGGATCGTTGCTTATATTTGCAATTCGATGCAGGGAATGATAAGAAGTAGAAGCGTGGTACGAGGAGAGGTTGATTTCCGCGTGGGCAATAATGCAAGAGTTGCTGCATTGAGCATCGGAATGATGCAACTTCACCTCCCATCAGTATTTATTTTGGAGTTAAATAATTGTTATTTTGTTCCTAGTTTAAGTCAAAACATTGTGTCTCCTTCATGTTTGATGAAGGATGGTTATACATTTGCGAGTGAAGACAATGGTTGTGTGATCTATAAGAATGGCATGTTTGTGGCTTTTGCATCCATCTTGAATGGGTTATATAGTATAAGTCTTGATGATGCGCCTATCTGTAATGTAAGTGCTAAAACGCCTCGGCCTAATGATTTAAGTCCTACCTATATGTGGCATTGTCGTTTGGGTCATATAAGGGAAAAACACATGAAGAACCTCCATTCTAGTGGGCTCCTATCTTCGTTTGATTTTGAATCATACGAGACATGTGAAGCTTGTTTGCTAGACAAGATGATCAAGGCGCCTTTCATAGGTTTTCCTGAGAGGGTATTAGACTTGTTGAAACTCATACATACTGATGTGTGCGAACCAATGAGCACGACAGCTAGAGGTGGTTTCCAATAATTCATAACTTTCACTGATGATTTTAGTAGATATGGCTATGTCTACTTAATGAAGCATAAGTCGGAAACTTTTGAAAAGTTCAAAGAGTTCCAGAACGAAGTGGAAAATCAGCGTGGCAAAAAAGTTAAGGCCTTACGATCTGATCATGGAGGTGAATATTTGAGCCACGAGTTTAGCAGTCATCTAATGAGGTGTGGAAATGTTCCACAGCTTACGCCCCCTGGAACGCCACAAAGAAATGGTGTATCTGAGCGATGTAATCAAACCTTATTGGACATGGTTAGATCTATGATGAGCCAGTCGGACCTACCGTTATCGTTTTGGGGATACGCTCTAGAAACAGCAGCTTTCACACTTAATAGGGTACTGTCTAAGTCTGTAGTTAAGACACCATATGAGATATGGACTGACAAGACTCCCAGTTTGTCTTTTCTGAAAATTTGGGGTTGCGAAGCTTATGTCAAGCAACTTATGTCTGATAAGTTAACAGCCAAATCAGACAAGTGTGTTTTCGTGGGGTACCCGAAGGAAACTTTGGGGTATTATTTCTAGAACCAAGAAGAGGGCAAAGTGTTTGTCGCTCGGAATGGTGTTTTATTAGAGAAAGAGGTTCTCAAAAGTGAGAAAAGTAGAGAGAAGGTGTATCTTGAAGAAGTTCGAGATGAGCCAATGGGACAAGAATTGACAAGTGATGCTAATGTAGCAGAACCAGTTGATGTACCCGTGGCAGGAGAGACACCATCACAACCACGAAGGTCGGATAGGGCACGTCACGCAACCAAAAGGATGAATCTCCTAATTATGACAGAGCGCGACATATTGTTGTTGGACAATGATAAACCTATGACCTACACAGAAGCAATGATGGACCCAGATTCCGAGAAGTGGCAGAGTGCCATGAGATCCGAGATAGATTCCATAGGAGACAACCAAGTTTGGACCTTGGTTAATCCGTCTTAGGGTGTTAGACCCATAGAGTGCAAGTGGATCTATAAGAAGAATAAAGATATGGACGGAAATGTTCACGTCTATAAAGCTCGACTTGTTGCAAAGGGTTTTCGACAAGTTTAAGGAGTTGACTACGATGAGACATTCTCACCGGTAGTGATGCTTAAATCTATTCGGATTATTCTAGCAATAGTTGCGTATTTTGATTATGAGATATGGCAGATGGATGTCAAAATAGCTTTTCTAAATGGCTATTTAGAAGAGGATGCGTATATGATATAACCTGAGGGTTTTGTCAACCCAACAAATGCTGGAAAGATATGCAAGCTTCAAAGATCCATTTACGGGTTGAAGCAAGCATCTCGGAGTTGGAATATTCGTTTTGATGAAGTGGTCAAAGTGTTTGGTTTTTGTCAAAACAAAAAAGATCCTTGTGTTTACAAGAAGGAAAGTGGGAGCGTTGTTGCTTTTCTGATCTTATATGTAGATGACATATTATTGATTGGGAATGACATTCCAATGCTGGAGTCCATAAAGACTTCACTGAAAAGTAGTTTTTCTATGAAGGATTTAGGGGAAGCAGCATATATTCTGGGCATAAGGATCTATAGAGATAGATGAAAGAGGCTTATAGGATTGAGCCAAGATACTTATATTGACACTATGCTAAAATGGTTTAGCATGGAACAGTCCAAGAAAGGGTTCTTGCTTATGTCACACGGCGTACACCTTAGCAAGACTCAGTGTCCTTCGACGACTGATGAGCGGGAGCACATGAGTAAGGTACCATATGCTTTGGCAATTGGATCTATCATGTACGCCATGATAGGTACTCGTCCAGATGTCTCATTTGCTCTTAGTGCTGCGAGCAGGTATCAGTCTAATCTAGGTGAGAGTCATTGGACACATGTGAAAGGCATTCTTAAATACTTTAGAAGGACTAAAGATATGTTCCTAGTCTATGGAGGTGAGGAACAGCTCGTCGTAAAAGGTTACACCGATGCTAGCTTCCAAACTGATCCAGACGACCCAAAGTCTCAGTCAGGTTATGTGTTCACATTGTACGGTGGTGTTGTTAGCTAGAAGAGTTCTAAGCACGAGACTGTGGCTGATTCTACAACAGAAGCCGAGTACATTGCGGCTTCTGAAGCTGCGAAGGAAGGTGTTTGGATGAGGGAGTTCCTCATTGAGCTTGGTGTGTTCCCTGGTGCTTCTAGCCCACTGGAGTTATTCTGTGACAATAGTGGGGCAATTGCGCAGGCAAAGGAGCCAAGGAATCACCAGAAGAACAGGCATGTACTGCGGAAGTTTCACCTTATTCGAGAGTTTATTAAAAGGGGTGAGATTAAGATATGCAAAATACATACGGATTTGAACGTCGCTGATCCTTTGACAAAGGCTCTCCCACGGCCTAAGCATGAGGCGCACACAAGAGCTATGGGTATTAGATATCTTCTAGAATGGCTCTAATGCAAGTGGAAGACTGTTAGAAATATTTCTAGAGATTGTCATAAGATGATGAGATTTCTTTGTATCCATGATATGTTGATTGTTTAACGAATATCCATGAAAGGCAACTTGTATTGATGGACAATTATGTGAATTGTTTATGGATCTCTTACTTGTATGGTTATTCTAAAATTGTCCCTAGCCATGGTTGATGACTGACATATTTATTAGTTGATGACTATGTTTCACAAGTCATGGACATGGAGACGTTAAACTAATAGTGTGGGCGCATGTATGACATGTGGCTGGATTGACCCAACATGAGACTTTGTAATATTGTTCTCTCTTTGCACAATATGTATGCTTTGTCCGTAGACCTGAGATTGTCGCTTGTTCTTAAGATGTGAATCGACTTACTCAGGGGCTATCAAACACGACGGCATAACTGGGTAGTTATAAAGGTAGCTTTCGGGTTTGTTGTGAAGCTTGCTGTGAGGCTTGGACAATCAAGATGGGATTTGCCCCTCTCTATACGAGAGAGATACCTCTGGGCCCCTCGAGTGATCGGATCAAGAAATGCATGGCCGTGCAACGTTTAAAAGTTAACCAGTGAAAGGATCCGATTCACAGTATCGAGAAAGAGTGGTTAGCTTGGAGCTATTCCAAATATCGTGAGGCAATAGGAAGAGCTTGTACACATGTTGTGTTGGTTCGTCCGACATGATCTTTACATGCTTATAGGAGTTAGTACACCTTGTTAGAGGCCGCTGCTAACTACTGGATCGAGTAGGAGTACTCGGGTCATGTCTATTCGCATGTGAACCGATAGTGTCACACACTTAAGGGGATGGAATGTTGAAAGGCTTACCTATATGATTGTCTTCAGTGCAAGTGGGAGACTGTTGGATATGTATGCCCTAAAGCCAATTGGATTGGATCCACTAAAAGCCCAAAGGGATATTGATTCATGAGGGATTAGGGTTCCTATTGGGCCTATGAGATAGAAGCCCATTAGTGCCCCTATATATACGTGGGAGGGGCTAGGGGTTCCACAACCTTTGGCTGCCGCCGCCGCCACCCACACTCCTGCCTCCCGTTGCTCTCGCGGACCTAGCAGTCCGGACCGTGACGCATTCTCACCGTACATGTGGATACCTCGGAGGTGCTGCGTTTGGAGCACAAGGACGAGCCGGACTAGACAGATATTAGCAACTGTACTGCCGGCCACATCGACGCGTCTCCTACACCAAGACAGTTCCACTGCATCCGCGCGTCTAGTGGTATCGATCTGTGATCTTCTACTCGCAAGGTTCCTAGGTTTACGCGGTAGATTAAAATTGTTTTAGCTAGCGTAGCCTACCCGTTTCCCAACACAATGCACCGGCATCATGGACCTCTGGCCGCATCTGGGCCCGGATTGAGTGCAACTTCGACGCCCGCGGCAACAGGTCGTGCGTGACGGGGTCATGCGGGGCGACGCTCAAATGCGGTGCAACGCCGGCGAGCCTAGCGGAGTTCACGCTGCTGGCGGGCTCCGTTGGTAAGGACTACTACGATATCAGCCTCGTCGACGGGTTCAACCTGCCGGTGATGATCACGCCGGTGAACGGCAAGGGCAAATGCGGCGCGGCGGGGTGCGTCGGCGACCTGCGCGACGATTGCCCGCCGGAGCTGGCGGTGAAGGTGGAAGGGAGGACGGTGGCTTGCCGGAGCGCGTGTGACGTCTTCGACACAGACCAGTACTGCTGCCGCGGCGTGTATGGTGGGCCCAAGACGTGCAAGCCCACCGTGTACTCCAATAAGTTCAAGGATGCCTGCCCCACTGCGTATAGCCATGCTTACGATGACCCCACTAGCCTCTTCACCTGCTACGACGCCGACTACATCATCACATTCTGCTCCAGTAGGTACAAGCAACTTCGACTTGTTTCATTTCTTCTTCTTTTTTATGGTTCCTAGCTTCCGATATAGCTCTACAAATTTATTTATCTCGCTCTGTCGAAGAATTCAGTTTGTTCTTTTTCCATAATGGCCATGATGGTAATTTTAGCTCTACAAATTTTTTTGCTATTTCAAAGCTACATATGTATGTATTTTAGTCCTTTTTTCATAATGGTTGTGTTGGTAAGTTTAAAAACATATATAAGAGTAATTTGGTCTATCGTTTTATAATGGAAGTGATAGGTAATTTGTTCTTTCATTTTTTACCCTCGATTGACTTGCTAATTAATTTTTTGATTGGCTACATTTTGTTCATCAAATATATATATACTATAGATTTTGTTTTTTGCATGTTAAATATATACACTATATATGGAGTCATGCATGCCGTCTATCTCGTTTGCAAAAGCATTGCAACTCTTTCATTTGTTTTTATCAGAAGCATACGGATTTGCTTCCTGACAGGTTTGATTGCTAATTGCAGGAAGCAATCGGAGTGCTCGTATCATAACAATCGGCTAATCTGCAGCGGGTCAAACAGGTCTTGGCGAAGTAGCATGTCATCCGTCGTGCATGTGCTGCTCTTCAGGGTTCTGTCCTTGTTGGGGACGTGACTCCACCCAAGTAGCCGAAAGGGAGGGAGAGAAGTAGGAGGCACACAAAACAATAGAGTAGTGCCCCAAGTGTGTCCCCTCCTTTGGACCCCTTCGGTCCTTTATATAGAGAATGAGGGGCTGCAATTCACGTCCAAGCCTCCCTTACGAAGAGCCCCAACTTCTACATGGCTTGGGCTTATGCCTCCAACAGTCCTCGCGATTTCAGGGTGAGGACCAACCCTAGCCGTATCCTGATCTCTACAATCCAGATCACATATTATGTTGTATCTACCAAATTCTCAATAGAACTGTGATTTCCATGTGGCTAACACTATAATTCTAGTTGTGTAAAATTCAAATATTTTGCTCTAACTCTATTTATGTACAAATGCAAAGATTTAAAGTTAAGAATATTGGCTACGTGAAAAATGCAAGAAATAGAAAATGATCTATGTGTTGTTGTCTTTCACGAGGAAACGATACTCCTCAGGGAGCAACATCAAAGTTTCTCGATATTCTACCTTCAATAAAAGTGATACTAACATTGAAGTACTCCGTCTCATCATTTTTTTAAAGATAAGCCACAGCACTGTTTAAGTCACCCATAAGCAAGAGATGGTTTAAATACAGGATTCTACATAATTCAACTTTTTAAGTTTACAAACCATGTTTGAGTTGATAATGAAAGTAACTAGTTCAAATACGACATAAGTTCAGCAGAAGAAATTCAAACGACACAATCGCATCCCATGACGATAACGAACATGATAATCTGGCAGGGACAGGTGTCTTGCCCAGGACACCATGATTGCGCACAGCAGCTTATGAATCCCATGTGTTGCAAGGCTCCCAAGTGATGTTCCAACAATCCTCGCCATTCAAGTGGAACATGCTACCACACTTGCATTGCCCTTCCTCGTCATCTGAAAATAACACTGAGCTACGCCCTGAGAAAATAATACTCACCAAGACTTACCTATCAAAGTGGCCAACTACAGCCAACTTCTGGACCATGCAACGGTTAAGGGAGGGTTCGAGACGCCAAAAGTCAGTCTACATTCTGAGTCCTTACATTCAAGTTTTAGCAACAATTTTATGTTGCAACAAAAATAATAAATTTAATTTTCTCTAGAACTAATGCAAACATGGTTGCAACACAAATTATAACCATAACAGCAAGTAATAAGCCCAATCCAAATTTCTGTTTCTCATGTTACTACACTCCAACGCAGGGACAAGCAGTATTTATTACTGTGTGGGGCAACAAATCAAATCGATGTAGACACTGCATGGTAAACGTGATTGCACATCACAAACACACTTCCTGGAAGCCGCAGTGGTTATGCCTCTTCGTCAAAATGTATTTTCTTTTTTGCAATACCTTATGGATCAAAATGTGTAGTATGTATTTCTATGCTCTATTTACGGACCGACAGTTCGACGTAGGAACCACACTTGCCGACTGAACATTATATTAATCGATAAATATAGATATCTTTACTGAATAATTGTTGCTTCCGAAACAAGAATTGCCAATGATCATACACCAATAAGTTTTAACGACTGACACTTCATCGGCAATGCCGTTATTTTACCTACTGAAACTGAAGTCAGTTGCTAATTCAGTGCTGTGGTGTAGTGATAGTGACGAGTAGCCACCCATATGGTCACTTTAGGGCAAATCAAAGGCACTTGCACCACAAGCCCAATTGGCATAATGATCTCCACAATCTAGATCACTTATTATGTTGTATCTATCCAAATACTCAATAGGACTATGCTTTCCATGTGCCTAGCACCTATAATTCTAGTTGTGTAAAATTCAAACATTTTTCTCTACGTCTATTTGTGTAAACATCCAAAGATTTACAGTAAAGAATACTGGCCACGTGAAAAATGCAAAAAAATAGAAAATGATTTATGTGTTGTTGTCTTTCATGAGGAAACAATACTTTTCAGGGAGCAACATCAGAGTTTCTCGATATTCTGCCTTACCGAAAAAGTGAGGACTCCATCTCATCAATTTTTTAGAGATAAGACACAACTCTGTTTAAGTCACCCCTAAGCAATAAACTCTTAGGTGGCAAAACCGCCCGACAAGGAGGTGATCCTGACCGTCAGGACCATGCGAGGTGATGCCCAATAGTACAACATTCAACAAAACAACATATTTTACATCACATTCAACTTGTTAAGTTTACAAATCAAATTCGAGTTGATAATGGAAGTAAGTAGTTCAAATTCGATACAAGTTTGGCAGAAGAAATTCAAATGATACAATCGCCTTCCATGACCATATCGAACATGACACTCTGGCAGGGACAGGTGTCTTGCCCAGAACACCATGATTGCACACAGCAGCTTATCAATCCCATGTGTTGCAAGGCTCCCCAAGTGCTGTTCCAACACTCCTCACCGTCCAGTGGAACATGCTACCACACTTGCATTTCCCTTCCTCATCATCCAAAAATCACAAAGAGCTACGCCCTGAGCAAATAATACTCACCAAGACTTACCTATCAAAGTGGCCAACTACGGCCAACTTGTAGACCATGCAAAGGTTAAGGGAGGGTTCAGGATGCCAAAAGCCATTCTATTTTCTGAGTCCTTACTTTCAAGATTTAGCATCAATTTTAAGTTGCAGGAAAAACAATAAATTTAATTTGCTCTAGAACTAATGCAAACATGGTTGCCATACAGAATATAACCATAACAGCAAGTAATAAGCCCAATCCAAATTTGTGTTTCTCTTGTTACTACTTTCCGACGCAGGGACAACAATTCGAATCGATATAGACACTGCATGGTAAACTTGATTGCACGTCACAAACACACTTTCTAGAAGCCGAAGTGGTGAAGCCTCTTCCTCAAAATGTATTTTCTATTTTTGCAATATGTTAAGGATCAAAATATGCATTATGTATTTCTAAGCTCTATTTACGGACCGATGGTTCGACGTAGGAAACACAATTGCCCACTGAACATTATATTAATCGATAAATATATATATCTTTACAGATTAATGGTTGCTTCCAAAACAAGAATTGCCAATGATCAAACATCCGGAAGTTTTAACGACCGACACTTCATCGGCAATGCCGTAATTTTACCAACTGAAACTGAAGTCAATTGCTGATTCGAAGCCGTGGTGTAGTGATAGTAACGAGCAGCCACCCATATGGTCACTTTAGGGAAAATCAAAGGCACTGGAACCACAAGCCCATTTGGCATACCAACTACTGCGGTTGCCTCACAGCAGGTGTATTGAGCCAATTGTTCACACATGTACAACAGCCACACAGCGACCACCACTTTTGATCATTGTCACCAAGCGTAGAGGTAACCTATATTCCGTGCTCTGTTCAAGCCAACACAACGGCACTTCAGTCAGCATGGTTTTCAAGTCCCGTCCAACTTACTTTCCCCATCCATCCCATTCCCAAGCACCTTGGACTTCGCATGCAAGTTCCCCTCTTGGTTCTTCTCATCATGTCACTATTTATCATCTATTGTTCTACTCAAGATTTCAGCCGTCCTCTGGGCACTGGGTGAGCTATATATACATATCAGCCAACCTGCTCTCTGAACTTATGAGTTACATAGGGGACTCCCGAACATGAAAGCTAGCATCTAACATTAGTAGATTGCATTAGGTCTGTATATATTCATGGGCACAAATCTGAACATTTATTATGCTGCACGCAGTGCTTAACGATGCATTGGTTGCATATAAAAGGTTAAAATTTCATCACCAGCCAGGATTAATGCTGCTGATGTGCGTCAGTTTATCTAGACAGAACTGAGGCTTGATCTGCGTAAACTTTAGGACTTCAGTTATTACCATATTAAAATGATATCATTGTAATAAAGAAAATGACACCTTGTTTGCCTAGTGAATTTGGTAATTATCACTGTCTGGATTGAAGTCAACATGGCTTTCCTCTCTCTCCACAACGTTGTCCAGTACTTGGGTGGCTGTAGACTTAGTTTGGGCCATTTCGAATCTAAAAAAAAGGGGATCATAAAATATATCAGAGAAAATTTAGAGGCAAACAACACGGCAACCTATCCTATGGAAACCAACATCTCCGTGGAAATTATGAAAACTCCAACCTGAACCACATGATGTTGATCCAAATGCGTGCTCAGAGAAGGTGGGAGGGGTGTTTTGCAGAAGTGACTATGCAAATTACCCCTCCCACCTCCCTTGAACTTAGCAAATTACTCCTCCCATCTCCCCTGAATATGCCCTTGGGTCAACATAGTGTGACACAGATTGAAGTTTTCATAGTTTCCACGGGATATTGGTTTCCACGAGATATTGCCCCAAACAATACAACCTAAAAGAATAACAGATTTGTATCAAATACTTACTTCGTTTGCACAGGGTTGACTCCAAAATCTTGCAGATGAATCAAGATCAGATTCGCACCAAAGTGGAAGGAGGAACGAAACAAAAAAAAATGCTCAGATCCAAAACTCGGGTAATTCTAGGGGGTGCTGAGCTCTACTATGTACAGGCTCAGTAAAATTTTGGAAAATGCGCCATCAGAATTCTCTGAGGGGCGGAGATTTAACCGTTTGCAACTATACTCTACTCACCTTTGAAAGAGGAGACGCCTTTGGGGATTCAAGCCCAAGATTCATAGCAAAGTGGCTCGGATCTGGGGCTTGAAAGGGCTAGTATTCGAGGGCGTCACTCAACGGTAAGAAGTTTCGCTCTAACTAATGTTTTGTTTGAACTTTGACCTCAGACAAGAAGCGGCGAATGTGCTTAGCTTCAGGGGAAAGAAGGTCGAAGCAAGGCGAATATGCTTAGCTTCGAGAGAAAGAAGGTCGAAGCCAAGCCCACGAAGACAACATGTCTTTCTGCGCTGCTGAACAAATAAGACTCGAAGGCATTCAAGGATGTAAGGAGTTTTTTTTCAATGTCAATGGGAGTGGAGGCAAGGAGTTTGGCAAGGAAAGATTCCGAGGAACAGCCTCGAACAGTGAAGAACGAAGCTAACGGGAAGATACGATGCCAATATCGACTTGGCCGGAAGGAACGGTTGTCCTCTGTAGAAGTAGTTATATAATTTTGGCGGGAAGCAACGGTCGTGAAAAGGCCGAAGGTTGACCCTGTTAGGTTGATCTCTACCCCAATAGGCCCAAAGGCCCATTGGACCCTTGACCTCGCATCCTGATCGGGGTAGTGCCATAAATAGGGAGGTGGGGCCAGAACACAGACAAACGAGGTTCACCACCAGTCACTCCCCACCTCCGAACCCTAGCCCGATCGAGAGGGACGCGCTGTTGGCGATAGGAAGCTCCACCGGCGTCGCCATTACATCTCCACCACGCGCACGAGACCATCCTCTATAACGACCATCGCTGCCCATGCGCAGACTTCATCGACAGAACCAGTGTCAAGAACAAATAGCAGAGGTATGTGTTTACCCTAGAAACTATTTACCCTACTCGATCTACTCCTAGCCAATTCACAGATCTAACAATTGGTATCAGAGCCGGTCTAGGGAGTAGATACGGAGTTAGGGAAAGAAATGGAACAGAGATTTCGATCTCAGAACAAAGTCCGAATCAAATTGGCGAAAGAAACAGAAGGGATTTATAACCCCAAAATCCAAAGAACTGATTAGAACTCGAATGGAAAGAAAGTAACAGAAGCCTAGAAGCGATTTCGAATACGAATCAGAAAAATGAACACCGAAACCCTAACCTAGTCGCCAACCTCACCTGTGTGCGGCGTCGATGGTGGCGCCGCCATTGGAGTCACCCCGGCGAAGCTCCTCGACGGGGCCGCGTGCGAGAAGCACGCGGCGCCGGCGAGGAGGCCCGCAAGGGCGCAACACAGATCCGCGGCGGCGCGCTGGTTCGACCACCGACGCGCACGACGAAGCGGGGGGAGAAAGAGGCAAATGGCTCGAGGTCATGTGTCCACGGAACGACGGCCGGACCTGAAGGCGTGGGTGAGAACCGCGCCTCCCGGGGGCCACACGGCATGCCTTAGCCCACCACGGATGGCGATAGCCTCCGTAAACGCACCAGTCGGCCGCTGCCACCGCGAGCAAGTAGAGAAGAAAAAGGGAGAGAAGAGAAGATAGGAAGGGGCCGCGCGACCATGGCGCGACAGTAGAGACGGGGGACGGCGGCCGCCAGCGCGGCTGTCGGAGACCGCCGGCGGCGCCGGCTGCGACCGGGAGAGGAGAAAGAGAGGATAACCCTAGGGTTAGGTTTCCAGGCGAATGAGCCGGCTTATATGTATAGCCCCGATATCTGCGCTCAGCCGTCGGATGTAAATGGATGGCTCAGATCGACGCGGAAGGGAGAAATGGAGCCGGCGCTGGGCTGAAATCACGGCCCGCCCGTTGGTTTACGGGCTCTAGGCCCAGATCGAGACGACCTACCGGGCGGAAATGAAGGGAGCAGCTGGGCCGACTTGGCCCAGCGAATCGAGTGGGCCGACCGGCCGCATGGCTCCTGGGCCGAGATAGCCGAGCCGGCGGGAGTGGACTGTGGGCCGCTCTGCTGGCTCGGCATAAATAGTAAAGATTGAGAATCAAGTTTTTTTTTTCAGAAGCATTTATCTCATGAATTTTGATAGAATTGGTTCTCTAATTTAATTTGGACCAAAGGTAAAAGATTACAGAAAATATTGCTTCTGATTAGATTTATTTTTTTTAAAGAATTTCCGCTGCAAAGAAAAACTATTACAGAGGTTTTGTTTGTCAATAGATTTACAGTTTTGCTGCAAAGTAAATATATTAAATTATAAAAAAAATAATTACAAGTGTATAAACATATTTGTTTAAAGAAATTATGGTATTATTATTTTCTGGCCAAAGCTGATAATAATAATATTATAATTAAAGATATTTATTTAAAGAAATTATGATATTTTTATTTTCTAGCCAAAGCTGATAGTAACAATATTGTAATTATGTGAGTTTTATGTTTAAAGGTTATAAATATCTGATAAACTTTGCATCAAAGTGATCAATTTTCAGGGAACAGATAAAGATCAAGAAATTATCTTGAACCAGAGGAAATTTTTTGCATCAAAGTGATCAGTTTTCCAGAGATCAGATGAAGATCAAGAAATGCTCTTGTACTAAAGAAATGTATATTTCATGTTTTCCGCTGCAATAGAGATGATTACCTTCCTACTTAATTCGAACCAAAGGGAGAATTTAGTGTGAAGTGTATTGTTTTAACAGATAATTGAGATTTCCTACATTATTTCCATTTCTGCCCAAAGGTGATGTGGAGTTAATGTAGAAGTATGATGTTCTAATGTCTCAACAGATAATTGAGTCTTCATATATGATGTAGAATTAATGTAGAAATAGATGTTTTATTGTTCTAAACAATAAATTGAGATTTGGTCATACGTTATTTCCATTTCTGCCCAAAGGTGATGTGAAAATAATGTTAAAGGTTGATGTTTTGTTCTATTTTCTGCCCAAAGGTGATATAGAAAGAAACGAAGTTTTACATAGTTTAATAGTTTACTATTGAATGTTTTCTCAGACAAAAGTTTTTCATGTTTTCATTCATGAAAAACAAAACGAGATAAAAGTTTGGGTACTAGTGACCCAAAAGATAGCAAAGAATGAAGCTCATAACATGAGGGAGTATATTCTCTCTACATAATGACTTCAAGAGAAAAAGAATTTTTTAGATATTAATCCAAGAAAAACAGATATATCAGTGAGAGTGCTGTTTGTGAAATGTTTTTTTTAAAAAAAAATTATTACATGCACTCTTTATGAAGAAGTTTTGACCAAATTCATATGCATGTTTAATGTGACCAAAGTCAGATTAAGCATGTATGTGTTACAGAATATTTGGATTTTATTTCTAAATTTAATATAGAATAGGAGCCAATACTGGCATTCTTGGAAAATCCCTGCGTGGTGAGGTAAAGTATAAGAAAGGACTTATCCTGCATGACAGTGGAAATATATGATGACTCATGTGATTTTAATGGATCATACTCTCAGACAAAAGTATGGAGTAGCTTTTATGCTATCCTAGAACCGACCATGCACTTTCACGTGTCATAGTCATTAAGGACTCAATGAGTCTCAAAAGAATTAAAAGATTACAGACGAACCTCAAGATAAGAATGACATGCAAGTGTGACTTGCGAAAGTACTACCGATAAAGAATTGAGGAAAGTGTACTCCCATATAAATCAGGCATAACATCGTTTGCATGATATGATCATGTGAATGAGTTATAGAAGTTAAAAATGGTTTCGAAATTGTGGCAGAAGAGTTCACGCCACATTTCGAGGGGGAGAAATGAAAGACAATTAAGAAAGATATTTATTTCCCCATACTTAGATAAAATGTGATGCATAGTATGCATCTAAAGTGATCTATAAATGATCGTCTAGGGGAGTACGACGGTCATATTGATGATACCCCTAGAGTAAAGAAATAGATGTATTCCTAGATCTTTCACGGTTCCGGAATACTGAGATACTAACATGGTGCTTAAAGTGCCATATATAGAAGAAAGTTTCAACAGAATAAACCCAAATACCCCATATTTGAAAGATGGAGATATATGGGGGAGCATGGTATGAATATACCTAAGGCTCGAATAGATTGTATCCGGGGGAGCATGTTGTTTGGCTCTATAAGAAGATTAATAAGTAAATTATATATTGCCTCTTGGCAATGGAAGACAGTAGAATAAATTGCCTTTTGGTAATAAAGAGTAAACAACAACCCCATCTGAAAGAAGTGCCAACAGTTGAGGCCTCGGGTGGTCTCCAAGAATAAAGAAATAAGATTTATTTGATGATTAGAAAGTGAAATTCAATTGGAGGATGATCACATCCTATTTGAATAAGCCATGAGAGGCACTCGCTCGTCTAAATGGCAAAAGAATTGATGATGAGTCTCGTAGATGTTTGGGACTCAAAAGTAATTTCCCAATGGAGCAAAAAATAGTAGACCATAAAGGGTCTACAAGATGAAATGTGACTCCAAAGGGAATATGTCAAGACAAAGCGCAACATAAATCGGAAGATTTGTGCAAAAAGAATGAATAGATAGTGGCACACAATTATCTGAGTTACATCAGATGAAAGAAAAGGTAGCATTCACAAAGAGGATTTGAATGAAAACTGAAACATGGCACACCTTATGGTTTTGTTGTGGAACTAAAAGAATATAAGAGATGTTGCTTGAAGAGATATGTTATGGACTAGAGCAAGGCTCTAGATAGTACTCTAAAGAATTAGCTTTTTGGGTTAAAGAAAATGAGAGGATAATTATATTTGTGCAAAGAAATAGAATGGGAAATTCATCTCCCAATCCTGTACATGTGGATGACATCCTACTTGTTAGTGGTGATTTGGACCTACTACAGAAGGAGAAGAAGCTATTATCCTCAAGTTAAAAAGGATGTTCTTGGTGAAATGTCTCTTGTTTAAAAGAATTAAGATTCACCGAGATAGAAGAGAAGGGGGTATTGAGAATATTTTTTTTTAAGACATGCTAAGAAAAATTCTATAAAGAATGCATGCGAGAAAAATATACGCCTGTTCTTATGAGTCAAGGGTAACGGATTTGGAACTTTAGCATTCCAAGAATCGATATGAAATAGATCAAAAGATTGTGGTACCATATGCTTTAGCTGTTGAAAGCTCAATGAATGCAAAAGAATATTGTTATCCTGACATAGTTCACGAATCCGGGTTGTTTTGGCAATGTCCAGTCCAGATATAGATCACTGGAATGGAGTAAAAGAATATCGGCCTCATGCTAAGTTGAAAAGATCAAGTGCTCTCAAAAGATTGCGAGTACAAAGACAGAATCTGCGCGCTAAGTTGAAAAAGATCAAGTACTCTCAATGGTTGGGAGTGCGAAGATAGAATATGCGAAATGTTTAGCGAAATCCACAATTGTCGCTAACCTTCGCGCTTGGAGTTTTTGTGTGGAAAACCTCCAAAGAATGAAACATTTATTATCATTGTGATGAAAGATTTGACTTAGTATGATACAAGGATGAGGGACTGGCAATATGGTTTAAGAAAACCCGTGCCCAGAGTTGATAATGGTTAATAACACCTATGACCATTCAAATTGTCCGATCCTTTGACAACGAGTCAAGTGTGGTGCCAAACACATTGACACAGAAGTACATGTTGTAAAGGAGAGAGTCCGGAATCGTATTGAAATGCATTGTGCATAAAAGTAACAGACAAATGTTAGTGGATCCGCTCATTCAAGGCTTACCGCCTAGAGTCGACTTGGGTTCATGGTATAGTCTATGACTTTCGGACAACAAGAAGGCCCGAAGGATATAGAATTTGTTTCAAAACAGAAAGGTGCATTGTAGTTGTTGATTCTATCGGTAATTAGACCGTGACGATGTGGCATGCTCTATGTATTAATCTGTGATGGAACGAGTACTTTGAAAAGAATTGCTTCGAAGCATAAGGTTAAAAGTATAAGATGAGATCAAGGGGGAGATTATTAGGTTGATCTCTACCCCAATAGGCCCAAAGGCCCATTGGACCCTTGACCTCGCATCCTGATCTGGGATGCCCAGCCCATTAAGGCTGGTGGGCCCCTGTCGCCTAGTGCCATAAATAGGGAGGTGGGGCCAGGACACAGACAAACGAGGTTCACCACCAGTCACTCTCTACCTCCGAACCCTAGCCCGATCAAGAGGGACACGCTGTTGGCGACGGGAAGCTCCACCGGCGTCGCCATTACATCTCCACCACGCGCACGAGACCATCCTCTACAACGACCATCGCTGCCCGTGCGCAGACTTCATCGACAGAACCAGTGTCAAGAACAAATAGCAGAGGTATGTGTTTACCCTAGAAACTATTTACCCTACTCGATCTACTCCTAGCCGATTCACAGATCTAACAGACCCTATAAATATATGATATTTGACCCCTAAGAGGGGTATGTAATCTAAGAATCACGAAATACATCTTAATGTCTCTGACAACAAATTTAGTGTTACAACACCATGCAACACGGAGTTCTCATATGCTAAGTGCCCCTCTTGATTATTCACATAATGCGACTCTGATCGTTGTCTTCTCTTCCGCTTAAGAATTTAACTGGCTTCTTTGGCAACTGGGCTAGTAATCCTCTTGATTCTTCACATCATGCTAAGTGCCCCTCTAGATTCTTCACATCATGTCAACTCTATGTACTTATGAATAACCTAGGGCAGATTAACAAGGAGTCTCCGACATGCAGATTAGCATCTAACATTTCTAGACTGCATAGGGGTCATCAACTAGAGCCGGAATGAGATTGTGTGCCAGCCGGCAACGACTGCAGTAGATTCCTCCTCTCTTGGATTCTGTATGAATATTTAATTCATATTTCGGTTGCCCATATTGAACCAGTGTAGTGCCAGCTGCATTGATGGTTTCTTTTTGTATACAGGTCGCATAATTTCGTAGAATTGAAAACTCTGAACCAACCTAACACTGAAAAAACTTTCCCGTCCTTGGAAATTTTACGAATCGACCAGTTCACATTTTTAGATAACTGAATCTCATTAAAGAACGAAGAACCAATCTGTATGTATTGCTCGGTCTAACCAAATGTCCATCCCTAGCAGTATCAGCAGGCCAAGAATTTCTTCAGATGAGTTAGGAAAAGCTTAGAGATGTAAGTTTGATATAAAAGGCCCGCCCTCTTTGGTTTCTGTTAATGACAGCACTGGATAGCACAATAACATTGAGATTTCTTCTTAAGAATATTGTCCCATGATGTCTAAGAGTCGAGACCTCTTACATTCCAAGATCATGTGTTATTCATGATTAAACAAGGTGCTAGTAAGGTTCATTACACAGCAAGGGACAGGAACAAGACCACATCATTGTAAACACACACTTCAAAAGCACAACTGAAACAAAATAGTCAGGCACACTGCACTTAGAATCCACTGGATCACTCACTCCTGCGAGTGCAACTGCCCACTAAAATTAAGGGCCACACACTTCAGAAGCAAACCAGAAACAAATGTCCTTTTTTGACTACTTTTTGCGCCTAGCATAAGATCCAAAACCCAACTAGTCCAAACTCACAAAATCTATGCCAGCATCCAAATTAATATTAACAGAGCCCGATTTTATAAGGATGTGTTAAGAGAGGCAGGTATCATGTAACCATTGATTATTTCAGCTCATATAGCATGGATCCACGGAGTCAAAATCTCCAACTCGTAGATGACGCATAAGGGTCTGGGCTGGATGATGGATAGAGCTAACCGCTGCTACCCATCACTGATGCACAGACTACGTGCGCACCAGAACAATTGCCCCATCCGAGATATCAAAAATTGAACCAGCTCACGGCAAAGACTATATGGCCCACGGCAAACAATGGCGCACACGGAGAACATTGGTTTCCCAGTAGTGTTGGCATGATTTCCCCAGGCATCCCATTCCGAGAATCGAGCATCCTAATAATCAGCCATGCCATTCACCCGTGACAATTTCGCAAGCATATTGGACTAGTAGTAGGTCAAGCCATTAGGTGAAAGAGCTAACTTTTGTATGACACATGCTAGGTATTGAAGTGTGCTATTTATGGGCAAAGAACCAGCGAGACTGGTTGGATGTCAACTCCCATAGCTTTAGTTACTTCAACAACCAACAACCCTGTATATATGGCTGTATCTACCTGATTTCATTTGTAAGCTACAAGTTCTAGATGTTTTTGTGCCAACACTCCCAAGCACATTTACGACACCTGCTAGTTCTCTCCCGCAAGTTGGGCACACTCCAAAAAAACAGGAGGCCACCGGTACAAGACTGTACTCCACGATACCATTGAAAGGTGGCATCGACACTAATACAGAACCCATCATCACCATTGGGTTGGAACCGTTGTGGCATAGGCGGTGTAACGACCCAAAATTTCTAGCATAGCATGAGACATTCATAAGCATCATCTTTAGCATCTATAAATTTGTTTTCTATTTTTTAGGAGGCCTCTAGTTCGTCTAAAAATAATTTTTACCAGAAATCTGTGGATTTTCCGGATCTTCCGGCTCCTAGTCGGAAGATCCGGTAGTCCCCTTGACACATCGACAGTTGCACAGCCGCCACATGTCCTCGTAGGTCTGACCCGTCAGCCCACCTGTCCAAGGGGAGCTGAGCTGCAGCTCCCCCTTCTCCCACCTCACAGTTCACTCCCACTCCCTCTCTCTTCTTCCTCTCTCTACCATGGAGGAGCTCCCAAGGTTCCCCCATTGAAGGCACCCAAGAGCTCGCTGGAGACGTCGCCGGAGCTTCGCCGGAGCGCCCCGCCGACGAGCTGCTCCTCCACGACGCCATCTTCCCCAAGCTCCTCCTTCTTCCCCATTGCTCCCCTCTTCAAGCTCAAGGTCAAGAACAAGCAAACCTCACTCCTCCTCGCCCTACACCCACCTGCAACCCTTGTGGGAGTTGTGCACATCACTGGTGAGCCATTCCCCCTCTCGATCCACTCCCCATTGCTTTAGGGTTAGAGTTTTGGAGTTTCTTAGAAGAAAACCACTATTGATGAGCTCGAGCTTCTAAACCTCAATGCATGTCAAATCCATCACTTGGAATAGAAGCTTGACACTCTCACGAACCCATAGAAACAAACGGCACCCAAAACGGAGGTCGGAGCAGCCGGCGGCGAGCTTTTCTTTCCCGGTCGTCGGGCTGTTAGGAAGATCCGGGTAAGAGCCGGAAGATCCGATTTTGACTTCCAAGCACATGCCCGGAAGTTCCGATTTTCTGAATCGGAAGATCCAGTTTCTTTCCGTGTAAAATCAAAAGTTCCGATTTTTTGAGTCGGAAGATCCGGTTTCATTGTGTGTAAAATCAGAAGTTCCGATTTTCTGAATTGGAAGATCCGGTTTCGTTCTGCGTAAAATCGGATGATCCTATATTTCGATTTGGAAGATCTAAAAATCACCCAGTTGACTTATATACCTATGTTTTCAACTTAAAGTATGTTTATACATGTTTCTAAGGCTTTCTAAACCCTTATTTTGTCACATCTTTTGCATCTCATTTTGAAGATTCATTCATGTCATATTTATTTATCAAGTATCATTGCATTCGTGTAGAGATCGAGACGTCGGAGGACACCAAGGTTGAGACCGAGCACGACCCTGTGGTTGAGGAAACCATTGAGCAACAAGGCAGGCACCTAAGCATATTTCTCACCCTATTTTGGATCAATTCGGTATATGTGTCTTGTTTGCGCATGTTCATACTTATATATGTATGCTTATTAGAGTAGCACCTACTTGATGCATTGCCACTCTTGATCTAGTGAACCCCTTTTAGACAAACTATGCTTGTGTAGGTGTCACGAGTTATAATGCTTAGCTAGGCCTAGCACCGGTAGAAGACGAGGGGTGATAAGGTCACCACCTCTCACGAGACATAGGGATGTATTTCATATTACACCTGACAAGAGTTGATTTAAATGATGAACTTATTGGAAGATGTTGCGGACTTGAGCATGAAATGTAGGGTCACATGAGATGGAGCTCATGTGTACTAGTCATGCTTAAGTTGATTAAGGACCGTCTCATTAATAGCCGCCCTCTTGAGCACTTTGTCGTACAAACCACATACCTAGGATGGGATAGGCAAGCCAAGTACCATAAGCCGGACCTTGCCATGGGATGGCTTGACACGGGCTGTGATGAGGGGTAGATGGCGGCGTCCGTTACCCCTATACATCTCCGGCCGCCCTCTCATTGCCGGGTGTGGGTATGTGAACGGTTGAGGACATGAATTAACACTTACTCTTGGTGCACGGGTATGGTCATTGGTCTTGCGCCTCTTGTGGGAAAAGTTGTACACCCCTGCAGGGTTTAAATCTATTGCAATAGCCGCGTTCCTCGGTCATGGTACATGCTCTATGAGGCTCGCTCCAATGTAGAGTACCGATTGAAGTTCATGGAAGATTGAACTTGCTCATGATGGATCTCATAACATAGAATCAAGTTGATTGATGAATGTTTAGGATAGAGTCTTTTGCCTCTATAACCCTTTCAAATGCAGATTCTTTTATGCAAACTAACTACCTATTGCCCATCCTTGCTACCAACCATATGCATACTCCTTGAGAGTCGGGCTTGTATATACCCATATTGGATAAGTCCTGCGGAGTACCTTCGTACTCATGGTGCTATATTTAAGTTGTGCAGGTGAGGCGCCAACGGAGCCTATCTTTGGGTACTTCCTTTCCGCCGACGAAGGTGCGGGCAGGGGGTAGCTGCCCATGGTTTACCTATGATTGATGAGTCACTTGTGGCATGAGAGTGAACTCATTTATTTTGTTGTAATATCTATGAGAGCAATGTTTAAACCTTCCGCTGCAAAAACCTTATGTTTAGACATGAAACTTGAACTTGGTTTGTAATACTTGAATGCTTTTATATATGGTCAACTCTATGTATGCAATGCTATGCGTGATGAAGATGTTTAACTTGTGCTAGTGAGGTGTGTCGTCCTGGGCATTGTTTGGGACACATCTCAAGGACGACCGGGGTTAAGCCCTTTTAATTAGATTGATCAATGGATGATGATCTAATTAATGGGGTTTAGCCTGGAGGTTCCTCACAGGCGGTAGCGACGGGGGCACCAGCGGTGATTATAGTTTAGGAACCGGTGGTGATGCCTATTAAAAATACAAAAAAAACCACCGGCGTGGCATCACACCGGTCCCACATCCTGCAGCCACTTGTGGCTGTCACCGCCACCTCACTGGCATGGCCCCGGAGATTCTGCGACCATCCTCTGCCATAGCCCTGCCAGCCAGATCGGGCAGCCACCACGCCACCGACAACCGCAGCCCTGCCACCCGCTCGTCGCCGCTGCTGCTTGTTGGCCCACCTAACTTTGCCCCACGATGCCGCCGCACCCCATCTGGCCAGCTGCCATGGTGCCTCACGCTGCCACCCTGCCCCATCTGCCGTGCCTCGCGCCCCACATCATCTGCAACCACGCTTCACCCCGCCGCTGCTCCTCACTGCCGCCGTGAGTGGCGAACGGGGGGAAGGGAGGGGCAGCAGGAGGCGAGGTCTGGGGAGGCTGGGTGGAAGATATAGGGAGGATCTAGTTTTTTAAAGCACCCTGTGCTGAAACCCTTCACCGACAGTGATAGACATTTTCAGCACCGGTTCTATTATTCCAGAGCAATATCTACTTTAAAACCGTTGGTGACACTATATCACCGTCCGTTTACTTAAAACCGGCAGTGATAGATTGTTTGAAACCCTGCCGTGTCCAATTGATGCATTCAGGGTTTCATTTATCAGAACGATTTCAGATAAAAATCGTAACATATCAGTCTTCGTGCTACATCCTTAGCAGTTATTCTCCTAACAACTGCAAATCTACAGCAACACCGTGAAACGGCAAATTTAGAAGTATACTCTATACGTCTGAAGTGGTACGTTCATTGATGTGACTGAGAAATTGGTAGTGAAGAGAGAATATCATATTCGGGAACTACTGAAATGAGAAAACTGGATTTGTTGAATTACGTGTAGCTTGACTGTCATACAATTCTAGCTAACCATTTCATTTTCTTGGAGTGATAAGTCATGTTCTAGGGTTTCTTGCAGTGGATGGAAGGAGGAACTATACTAATGACACCTATAGGCGGTCAGGTACACGTTAGAATATTACATGGGAGACTAGGGAGACGGGAGAAGAAGGGAACATGCGCCAAGTACATTGCCCAACTGATACACAGGAACTGAGGAAAAAATTTCGGCTCTTTCAGCCAGCTGCAAGTGACAAAAGTCAGGGTTTCTTTTTATTGTGATCCCCTGCGTCGCCCCTTCCGCCCCTGTTTCTACCGTCTCCTCCCTGTGCCATGTCCCCCTCATTGTCTGCTAATCTTAAGGACTGTTATATGCAAGGCATGTATTCTTTGCTGCCAAGGATGATCAGCATGAGCGTCCGCGTCATCTTGTTCATCCATTCCTTGTTCTTCCTGCGCGGCTTGCCGCCGTCACAGCAGCTGGATGACGAGCACGTCGAGCCCTCTGGGGAGGAGCTCCCGTAGCGGTGGCCCGGGGTGTGCCCCAAGCTCATCATGTCGTCGTCGTCGTCCTCCAAGCTCATCAGCAACACGTCCATCTCATATTTGTCCATCTCCGTCCTGCCACAACGAGCCCTTGCCACGGAATTAGTTGTACCATAATTTTGCAATTAATATAAGAGATTCTCCATGGCAGAACTCATTATGGAGTTTTGCTGTTATACATGACAGCAGGATCACCTCTTCATGCTTGTTACCAGAACCATATATGATATACATGGTCAGCTGGATCGCCGGCGGTGAAGCCATGGGAACTCCCAGGGGATCGTAAAAACTCTTATGCCAATTGACGAACCACTGCGGTGACGCCTGTCGCCGGCGATGATGGAATGGAAGCAAAAGAACAGACACCACGAATACAACTGACTGAGTGGCCACGAACGACGAACGAACTCTTCACGAACTGTGCTATCCCACAGCTCAAGGACGTGCCGTGCGTTCCGGACTGAATCCCTGCATCGACGCGGCATGCATCAGATAACTAACAGAAAACCAAACAACAAGTAGCTTTGAAGGCTATATGACACCAAAAAGTTGGGTGCATCACAGTATTAACTGGACAATGCAACGCGATTGAACCCTCATGGAAGAGGATCATTGTTAAGACAACTTTCCCCAAGCATCCTATTTTCAAACTAGAACTGGGCAAGGTCTTTCAGTAGCCACAAGCTACACGACTGAAGATTTATATGATTTTCTATGCAAAAGTTTTGGTGAACACAGCTAGTGCTTCAGTGTTTTAGTATATATATATAGGTACTGTTTGGATACACAGGCTAAACTTTAATCAGCCCTCAATTTATTAGCTGTCAATTAGATAGACTAAAGATGGGGTAATTGTGAAGTTGATTGTATTAGTCATGGCTAATTAGTGAGTAGAATAATTTAATAATGCTAATTAGCCTAGTGCGACTACTGGAAACTCGTAGTTTGCCATGTGCCCCGAATCCCGGTGGCTGCATAGGGCTTGAATTTTACGCAAAAAAAAAAGATGCACTGATTTTACGGGGTGTAGTGGTGACCACTTGGGCTTCCCTCGATAAATAAGTTTTTTTTGCAAATTTTTCAGACCTATTTTTTCAAAATGATTTTTGCAGTGCGCTGGATGGAAGGGCACACGGCAAAGCCACTGTCCCCACCATCGTGCAACATCTGTTACTTCATTTCACATTGTGCTTGAAATAACACACGGCAAAGATGTTTGGCATGTGCCCAACAAAAGGCACATTCTTTGGCGTCAAAACGTTGCCGTCGGGGCTTCGTCATGGGCCACGCACGGCAAAGCCATTGTCATGTGTATTTGGGCCTGTGCCGACACACGGCAAACTACATGATTCCGGTAGTCTGCTACTGCAACACTGCTAGTCATAATCTAATTAAGATCAGTGTCAAAAAAAAGATCAATGAGTTATACTCTCTAATTAGCCATGTATTATATAATTACTTTGGTAATTACTCGATATTTAGTCCTTCTACCTGATGTCAAAAGATATTTAGTCCCATCCCATTACACTGCAAACAGATTACTCTAGTTAGTTGGTTTGAATTCTTTGTAATCAGCTGGCACCGGATCTGATAACTGAGCTTCACGAAGTCTATAACGCTAACTATTCGTTCGTTCTCCTCATAGACTTCGCACCGGATTAGGGAGCCTGATGCCATCTCCTCGAGCAGCCCCAGTGCATGTACGCCTCATTTACCATGGCAGCAGTAGCCGATTGCATAGCCAGTAACCACAGTGGAGAAACAAACCTCAAGTCACAGAGGGGATGCCACTGCTGAAGTCAGGGCCCACATCGATTGCAACCGTGTGATGGCAAGAGTAGAGCAAGGTGCAGACATTCCCAGCACCATCGTCCCGGTTCCAGACAACGAACACTGACATGGGAGTTGCTGGCATCTCCGTGAAACATTTTGCCAATATAATTTCACCAAATTGTAGAGATGTCCAGCAGAGATGGCTGTATTATGTCGAGGTGACGTTCCTTATGCATCCATTCTCGCATGTACAGTGTGTTGCCATACAGCAACAAGCAAATTCATGTTTCTGTTGGCCTTCTATCACGTGCAGTGGCTTCCTGATATGTGAAGGTAGGCACCAAGCAGATATATATAATTTGGAGCTATGCAGGTTAAATGACATAAATATTTACTTGTGTGGTACCTACCAATAGGGTACTCAACTCCTCTTATTTATATCAAGAACTTTACTGATAACCAGACCAGTACTTCCAATTGCAACATTGTTTAGAGGTTCTTCACCTGTAATCAATTTTAAAACATATTACAGTATTTTTTCCTTCATAATATTGGAGGAGATTTTACAGTATTCTGGGTCCGTGAGATTTTGGAACGTTTGAGCTTGAAGCACCAAACATTAGCAAGGACGGATTCTATTACCTTTGTCGTATACCGAATATTATGTCAAAATAGCTCGCCCCAGGGTCAGATTCTATTACCTATATGCCATTTGGACATTATTTTGAAAATTTTAGCAAGAGATGAATACGCATTGTTTATGCTTTTTTACCTCCTGTAGCAATGCACGACTATATTTCCTAGTATATATCAATTACTACAAAATCAACTAAATTGCAATTGGAATATAACTCCATTATATGACTTTTTTAACCTAAGCATACAAACTACTGGACTGATTCTTAGCCAAAATCAGATTATTCCACTAGTAGTTAATCCATTATTGAATAGCTTGCAGGTGGTCGGGCAGCGTGCAAGGTTTGAATAGCTGCAAGAAGAAAAATGATCGGAATAGCTATGCAGCAATAGATGGTGGACCTTCCTCCCCTGCATTTTATCACCAGGTGGTCCAATTAAATGATTTGGGGTCACAGGGTGGAGGATACCAAGCTGAAGTTGCAGACTGCACGAAGTACGTCCATGTCATGACCAACGGCACAGATGGAGCGCAAGGAGGCAGGGACTGGGGAAGTAAAGGCGTGACCATCAGGTGGCTCGGCACACATGGGACCTTTCCTACTCGCTTGCCAAATTATACTACGAAGACCCTTCTCCACACAATGAGCACTGCCATGCAAGTTCCTGCCTGTTGATCATCGTGGATCTATTTACCATTTTGGTGCCACTGGGTTGTAGAACTGACCAGCAGCAATTGAAATATGGTGTTGAGGTGACATTCCCCATGTATTGATGGCAAAAAATGGCAAGAATGCCGGTTTGGCTCGATAGCCGGTCTGACCGGCTGTACTCTGTAGCAGTCTAGACTGCTTGTATGAAAGTGCTCAAAATATGAGTTTGACTCTACAATTATGTAGAGCTCGTCGAGATGATCAAAATGCATGTGTGGATCGCCTGATTGGAGTCCGGATGAGGATCTTATGGCTCTCTGTCAAGGATCACCCTACACCCAGCAGGTTAGACCGCCTTGTACAGGGGGTTAGATCGCATGTAGCAGTTCTAATGCGAACTAAAGTTCTATTTTGATGGGATTTCATTATGTAATTGACTCCTCACGGGACAAGACCTCCCCACCATATATTATGAAGGGCTGTGGCCGATTAAGGATCTCTACCCAATTGTACAAACACATCTACCTTTACTTTTTATCTCAAACCCTATCTTTTCCAACCCCCTCTTCTTACTTCTTCATCTCCATGACGTTTTAGGATGTTCTAAGTGGCTCTGCCGACCCTAGAACAACCCTAGGTTCACCACCTCCGAAGGGGTCCCTCCCGAGGCAGCGATCGTAGGCTTTCGCGGCGCCTCTGCTGCAGGCGGTCCGACCCCCTGTGACGAGGAGATTTCCACTACCGCACAATCTAGTGCTTATCGTGTGTTGACCCGAAAAGGCTTCTAGCAATTATAATTTCTCGTGAAAAATCCTTTATGGGTTTTGACTAGTACCCATTACTCTCTAATTATTTTATCTAGCTAAAATAATTATTTCAATAATGCATGGTCTAGTAATATTCTTCCTAGCTAAAATAAAAAAATTTACTAAAGATTTCACTAGGTAACTATTTCTCCCTTCAATTGCACTAATCAAATAATATTCTACAACCACATATGATTTATCTAACAAAAAAGATGAACAAATCAAAAATATCCCTCTACTCAACCTCGATCCTAGAATTTCTCTAAGTTTAAAGCATCAAATGCAATCTACTAACCATCAAAGAGAGGAGAATCAAGCTACTAACCTTAGATACACTTAGATGCACGAAAATTTCCACGAAATGAAGAAAAAATGGGCATGACCTCCCCTATGACGCCATTGCTCTCGGAGCTAACGAGGAAGCAGAGATGCACACTGTGCTGGTCGGGAGGAGGAAGAAGACTTTTTTATAACCAACGAGTTGGTGCCGGTTGGTAACACCAGCCGGTACTGAATGCAAGCAAACAGTACCGGCTGGCAGTTGGTACCGGCTAGTAACACCAGCCGGTACTGAATGCAAGGAATGGGTACCGGCTGGTGTTACCAGCCGGTACCAACTGCCAGCCGGTACGACATGGCATCACGGGCGGCTGGAGCCGTTGCCCGCGGGTCCAAGTGAGTCATTCAATACCGGTTGGTGTTACCAACCGGTACCAAATGGCCACGGCCCCGACTACCGAGGCTGATTTGCCCGTTAGTACCGGTTGGTAACACAACCGGTACTAACGGACATGGGACGAATGGGCCGTTTTCCTGTAGTGGTTGACTAGCCATTCTTACCTGGAGATTCCCAAATATTGACTATGTTGCCATTCAGCCACAAGCATTTCATCTTATTTGTTGTGCCCTTCGTCGCTTCTTGTATCTAGGCACCTAGCAATTATAATTTATCGTGAAAAATCTTATATGGGTTAACTAGTTTATTTATTTGGTTCCTACGTGCAGCTTGACCAGAGTACGGTATTTAAATTTAGCACTTTACTAACCAGGCCTGAAAAATGGAGGTGTAAACAAACTGTTCGTAATGCCACCTTCACCCGCCCAAGCTAAAATTGCATAATGTGATTCAAAACATAATGCCTTTGTAGAAAATTTCTCGTTTATCGAAGTACCTGGCCAGTACTTCTAATTCCTACATTATTTTGACTTTTTCCGCTCTGTACTGTATGCATGTTATTCGGTACATATACAGAAAGTTAGGCCACACAATTGCTTGTTAATTATCTTATATTCTATATATGTTTGAATAAATACACTCAATGCAAATTATGAGATGCATATCAATCAAGGTTAATTAGGCTGGTCCACTGACCAATATAGAGGCAGGTGTGACGCGAGGAATGCTAGCTGAAGAAGACAATTAACTCCCCGTGTATTTCGCTACTCTTAGTTACTGAATTGTACACATCTATGATTACGGCAACAGAAGACAGTCACGATTCTCTCCATCGTAGCTTTTGTTTTTTTTTTTTTTTTGCCAAAGTAGACCTGAGCCAGCCAAGACGTCGCGTCTGAATTTGAGTCAAAAACCATATTAGAGTATGACGCAAGGTGCCAACAATGGGAAGTCCCACATAGGGCAGGGCGTTCGGTAAGTACCGAACCAAACCGTTCGGTTCCTCAAAATTTGGTTCATGGAAAACGGATACCGATCGGTACCCGCCAGAAACAAGAACCGAGGAAATTCGGATCCGGTTCTTTCGGTTTGGTACTCGATTTTACCCGAAAGTACCCGAAGTTTAGAATTCAGCAAAAAAAAGGCTTATTCAAAAGGAAATTTCGACAGCATTTCGTCTTATTTTTTCTTAAAACCAGCAGCCATTTAAACAGAGATAACAAGTTAACAACACATCCACAACAGTTTTACGATCAACATTCACCATAGTTTACACACAAACTTGATAGGAATTAGGAAATAAATAAAACAGCAAGCAAAGCAACCAAGAAGGGCATGCTGTTCTAGTGTTCTGTTGCTGTCCACGCAATCAAGTGAGCAACAGGCATGCAGGCCTGCAGCAAGCCCCAAGCACTGCTGCCCAGCAAGCAACAGGCATGCAGCAACAGCATGCCAGATTGCCAGCAGCCTGCAGCCCAGCCCCCCTGCAATCCAACATGGCACCATGCCATCATGCACGGCTGCACCTGCACTGCACGGCTGCAACAGGCCACCAGGCACCACCGCACCAGCACAGCAGCACTCCAGTCTCCAGCAGGCAGCAGTCAACCACGCCAAGTCGCCAAAGCCTGAAAATTAACAAGGAAGAATGGAATCTAAGTCACATGATGAGTATGTCCAGAAGAAGTGATATATATTTATTTAGCATACATGGTTATTTATCTTCACTAGAAGAAACTATTTATTCCATGACGGATTGCAGGTGACGGTTTAGAAATCCGTCACAGATTTGCTATAGTGGATATTAGAACCATAATATAGTGATGGTTTAATGAATCCGTCATGAATCGGCCCATAATATAGTGACAGTTTAAATAACACTTAAATTTTATATTTTCTTATGTGAATATATTTTAATTTAGTATAGAAATATTTTTAACATTTTCTTGCCTTTTATTTGGAGCCCACCCATCAACTAATGCGCAAAAAAAACTTAAAAATTAGTTGCCAGAAACCAGAATTGAACACAAGACCTCATCATTAGAGCAAACTAATGTTTGTGCAAAGTTTGAACATTTCTTATATTTAACTAATCTATATTGCTGAGCTATGTCAAAATCAGTTCATTACCGTCCAGCTCACCCGCCACCTGCTCCAGTCAGCATGCCACCCTATCAAAAAAAAACCGTCCAGCTCACCCACCTGGTCCAGTCAGCATGCCACCCTATCCAAAAAAAAAAAACCGCAAAAAAATTGGCGTATGCGGGAGTCGAACCAGAATTCTCGCACTATAGATGGGAGCTTCCTACCACCACACCATTACTTGGTTACTGAGGGAATTTAGTCTATCGATCAATTAAATGATCTTGGGGTGGTGGAATAAACTACAAAAAAAATTAGACGCAACAGGTGAATCCAACCGCGGCCTCCGGTGACCCGTCTTCGTGCCTTCACCACTGCGCTATTCATTGTTTTATGCTATAACATTACAAGCTATGTATTATAAACTCATTTTCAATGTCCAATACTACCCGAGATCCAGATTCAGATTATGTCGCGGTCGCACACTTCGACACAAAGGCCGCGCCGCCGCCGCCGATGATTCGGGTCCAAGGTCTCACAGCGGCCTCCGTCCTGTAGATCTCCAGTCGCCATCACCTCCATTGCCGGGAACCATTGGATTGCCACCCCGCTCGAAGCCGCACGCCAGCTTGTGCTTACAGCACCTCGCCACCGTCCCCCGCCTTGCCACGCTCGTTCTCCGGCTACTCCTACGACGAGCTCGGTACGTCCTATCCTCACTTCAAGCCGCCGAGTTATAAGTTGAAGCTTCCAATGTATCGTCACGTCTTCTGATTTGCTTGAAGCTTCCAATGTATCGTCACGACTTCTGATTTGCTTTCCTTCCAGGTACAAGCCACTGAGGATACCAATGAACTACGGCATCAGCACAGTCCCGAAAAAGATGGTGCTCATGGTGGAGAGGTTTGGCAAGTATGTCAAGACCCTCCATTGATGTTCAAGCCATCCATTGACGTTGAAGGTGTAAATCTGAAAATTATTGATTACAAAAATCTTTGTTCTTATAGTGACTTGATAAAAAGTAGAGAATAATCCATTTGAACTTTGTATATTAGAACTATTTCTTGAAGAAATTTTGTGGTAAGCCTTAAGGATTTCAATGAATCCGAAGATTTTTTTGTGCAGCCTGAATCAGAGCATCTTTTTCATTTGCTAGATTTTTGTATGTACATCTTTGTTAGAAATATAAACTTCTCATACATGTTTTTGTTTTCTTTGCATTTTTTATGATCAGATGGATAGAAGTTGGATTCATAGCAGATTGTTTTCTCCTGAACACATAAATGGTGTCAAACAATTTATGAGCTTCATTCAAGAAAAATTCAGTGAGAATGTTGAGATTCTATGCCCATGTGGTAGATGTCTGAATCAAAAGTACATTTGTCAGGATCTTGTAAAGAAGCACATTTTGATGCATGGCATGGACAGTAGTTATACTCGATGGATTCATCATGGGGAGAGCATCAATGCAGATGTTATTGAGCAGCCTGTTGCTGTGCAAGACAATGATGATGGTTTCATAAATGGAGATGGTGTTAGAGAGGATGACGGTCCTGATCATTTGGAAGAAATGTTAGAAGATCTACAGGCTGCAGTAGAACAAGAGAGACTAGAAAGACAAGATGCAGAAAATCTGGATGGAGATGAAGATGCAGAACCTCATGACAAAGACATTTTTGAAAATAGTCATGAAAGAGGCCAAGCGGCAACTTTATCCTGGTTGTAACAAATTTTCAAGATTCTCTTTTGTGGTAATGCTTCTTCATATGAAATCATTATATAGGATAAGCAATTCTACATTTTCAGCAATATTGAAGCTATTGGCTGAAGCATTCCCAGATTGCAATACACTCCCCAAGTCATATGCTGAAGCAAAGAATCTTCTAAAGGAATTGGGTCTTGGATATAACTCAATACATGTGTGCTTCAATAACTGTGTGCTCTTCAGAAAGGATTATGCTAAGCATGACAATTGTCCAGTTTGTGGTCTGTCAAGATGGAAAGACTAAGAAAGAAAGAAGATTCCACAGAAAGTGTTGCGCCATTTTCCATTGGCACCTAGGCTAAAGAGGATCTTTGCGACTAAAGAAGCATCAAAAGATGCACAGTGGCACGAGTTAAATCAGCAGCCTGGGTCAAAGGAAATGAGCCACCCAGCTGATGGAAAGGCGTGGCAAGATTTCAACAGAGAATTTCCAGATTTTGCCAAGGATGCAAGAAACCTTAGGCTTGGCCTTGCTATAGACACAAGATTTGGTAAAGATTGGCAAGTTGTGCAGACATTTGACCACAGGCATCTTTACAAAGTAAGTCAATCTGAGTCTGTTAGTGATGCTGCATATCAAGAGGATGAGTGCTGTGAAGAGGAGGGCTTGAGAAATACAGTCTCTGATGATATAGATGACCGACCTTTAAATAAAGATGATGAAGGAGGCACTATTTTTCAAAGAGCAGAAATTGACTTGTTGATGAGAGATGCTGACAAAGAAGTGAGTGACGATGATAATGCTGAATATGAAGAAGATGACACACTTTTTCAATACTGCACTGATGAAGATGAAGAAGGTGCCACAACGGAGGTCGACAGTGATGATGAATAGCTATTTATTTGTATTTCAGATCATGTTCTGTTGTTAGGGTTTTTTAGACCCTTGTATTTGCTAGCTGTTCCAGAAACCCTTGTATTCTTGTACTGCAATGACAATTATATTTGTTCCTGGGACCCCTCTATTTATATGCAGGTTGGAGGTTTGTCCTCCATTGTTTCAGTAAAAGCAGATTGCATGTTTCAATTTTTTTGTTCATCTCATCAGCAAGGCAGCAAAGGAGTGATACACTTTCCAACAAAAAACATTGTCACAAAGATCATGAGAGCAGATTACAGTAGAGGTCACAAGGATACTATTTATTTCCATTCCTGCTAGTACTGCTTGAAGGAATGTTTGATTTTCTTTTTTTATAAAGAATCCATGCAGCCACATTTGTTGATGGCAGATGATTGGAGGGTTGGAGGCTGCTGCTTTCATACATGTTCAGTTCGTGTTCAATGTAACCTAATATGACATGATCTCCTGTTAAAAAATTGTTGATATAAAAAGGCAGCCGCCAATTGCAAGCATCTCCATATTGTCTTTCTCCCATAATAAATAATCTACCTTTTCCTGTACACAACTTATCCATGCCACATTTTGTAGGCTTAAACTAGACTCATTTTGATATGAACTCAAAGCATAGTTTTTTTTTGGTTTATTGTATAATTTTATTGCATTGAGTGTCTACTCAGAGCATAATTTTTTTTGGCATTTCACTCTTGCTTTACCGCTACACATCACATGATATGTCTACTATAGTTATACATGACAACATTAACCCAATCAAATTCAAGCATCCATCATTGGCATACATATAGTGTCCACGGGTATTGATATGCCAAGGGACACAACTATATATGATAGGTTCCAATTAAGTTGATATGCTCATCTACACAAGTATAGATAGTAGAGGGCACTATAGATATGGCTATATTAGTTAAATATTAATCAGGGAGTCCATTGATTGCACATATAGTGCCTACAAATGTTCGTGACATGGTTTGTGTGTACATTAACGTTTGGCATGAGAGTTATTTTCTTGTAAGCCATTGTTCGTCGTTGTAAGCCGACTCTTGAGGATTGATTCGTTCTACATCATCGTTTATTGTCATTCGTTTATAACACATTATATCCATACAATGATTTGAAATATATACCAAATTAGTGTGATATTTATGATTTGAAATATGTACAATTTTATACCAAATTAGTGTGATATTTATGATTTGAAAAATAGACCATTTCATACCTAATTAGTGTGATATTTATGAGAGTTATGATTTGATATATATGTGTTCGCTGAAATGAAAATGAGATTGCTATTACTTGTGATTTCAAATAGTAGAAGAATTTAGAATATATATATATATATATATATTATTTTTAAGAAGTTTGCTAATGTAAATAGGGCTACATGAACCTAATCCATGTTATCTCCAATCTCATGAACTCAGTCCACATACTAGACCAAGACCATTTCACTGACAAGTGCCCAGTAAATGTGGTTTGCGTACAGGTCCACATGTGGCCGGTTTTCCCATGCCAAGCCGGCCATCCCAATCGGCACAGGCACGCACTTTAAACTCCACCGCACCAGCCCCAAAAATTTCCACTAGCCACCGCGCCACAAGGGTCCACTGAATTGACCTTCGTACCCATTGGATTGAAAAAAAAATAACATGCACAGCTGCACTTCCATCAGCCACCATCTGGAGGGCGTTCTTGTAATTTGGTTGCTGCAGTCACCTCAAATCCTCCCACCTCCTCACACAGTTCATCCAAATTCTCCCACCCCTCACACAGTACACCCAAATCCCTAGTCCAGTAGAGAGCAGACGCCTCCCATACCATAGCGCAGGAAGCCAGGAACCCCTCCTGCCGCCATCCCTCGAGGCGTGGGCGCCGGCACCGCCACCGCCGGCGACGACCTGCTCCTTGGCATAAGAAGGACCCCAGCCACCCCGGTGACGCCTGCACAAGGAAGGGTCCAGATCTCACCAGCGCCTCCGGCGGCGACTTGAAGGACCCCGGCGCACAGCGACTACATCTCCACCGCCACCCCGTTGGTCACCACCTTCGCCTCCACTACCTCATCTGCGATACTGCCGTCGTCCTCAAGATCTGGTGGTCATGACGACGAAGGCTAGACAGAAGAAGCCACAAGGGAGTCGGATAGCAGGTAAACATTGTGACCTTGCTTTGCGGTCGCACGAGTAAATAAGGTGTTTCTGCTGAACTGATTGTTTTCAGGGGCGCATGGCAATTTCAGATCTGCAGCTAACTGATTTCGTAATATGTTGAGTTGTTTAGCCCTTTAGATTAGAGTTAAATTTAATTTTCTATTCTGTTTGAGGAATTATTTTATGGTCTTAATATGTTGAAAATTGGGATGGTCTTCAATGTGCCTGTTATCTCCAATGGAATTATTTAGTTTATAGTTAAGTTATACAAAATTTAATTTTCTATTCTGTTTGAGGAATTATTTTATGGTCTTAATATGTTGAAAATTAGGCTGATATGCTTTTTAATTCCCATGTCTTGGGAATGATTGGTTTTTAAAGTTTGCCACATGCAGTTTATTGTTTCAGGAAATATGTTCTTTTTTTTCACATTGTTCAGTTATTAGATATTAAATTTTTTTATTAATGTTCTTCTGTATGAGTAGGCAAAGTTTGAAATCGACATAGATGATCCCATAGTCAATAAGGCCTGTTTTAACATGATGAAGGATGCGGTTCGTCGACGACGTTACCAGCTGAAGAAGGATTATTTTAATCCTTATCCGCTACACTTGGTTAGCAAAACTTCTCCCGTCAAATCCATGGATGATACATAGTGGATTGCCCTAGTCGAATCATGGAAGAGTCCCAAAAAGATGGTATGTTTCTTTTTCCAACTCTTTCTCTCTACATATTGCTAAGGCATGTGCCTTACATCAGTTACATGTATTCTGCTTTGCTGTAGCATGCGCCTAACATAAGTTACATGTATCATGCTTTGTTGTAGCATGAGTGTGACATGAACAAAGAAAACCGATCCAAACTTCAGTTTCCTCAGGGTAGCATGTGCCTAACATAAGTTACATGTATCATGCTTTGTTGTAGCATGAGTGTGACATGAACAAAGAAAACCGATCCAAACTTCAGTTTCCTCAGGGTACAGGCTCCCGAAGCTATGAGGTCTTCATTGAAAACTTTGTAAGTTAGCCATGTCTTCTTCTATATACCTTTACCTCTCTGGAATAACATTCTAAACTGGTTACAATTAACTGTCTTCAACATGCTGATATTTTTTTTTGAGAAAATGCTATTTCTAGTTTCATGTGCATGTCTTCTTCTATGTGCCTTACACCCTCCTTTAGTTAATGCAGCCATATAATATATGTCGTATAGAAAAGACCAAGTCCCTCTTGCTTCATGAATTCCTTTCTGTTAATGCAACCATGTAACCAATAGACTTTGTGAAAGCTGATTACTGTACCTAAACCCTGCCTTTTTTTCTTTCTTTTTTGACCTTGAATGGAGTATTGGATATGACCTGTAGCTATCCTGGTTCATTTATTTAAGTCACCTAGCATAGTCATTGCTTTGAGTCTATAGAACACTTCAAGATGTAGATGCAAAATTGTTCAATTTGTTATACTATACATGCCATTTTTGTAAGCGCTACTATCAAGTGTTGTGAACGAGCAAGTAATAATTGCTGCATGAAATGTTTTTTCAGGGAGATAAGTACAAGGATAGAGAACCTACTGCCTTGGATCTGTTTAAGGAATGCCATTTCAGCAAAAAAAAATGGCTTCAAGCCTGCTGTACAAGAAGCCATTGTGAGACACCTTTTAGATACAATGGTCTTTTGATTTTTTTTAATTTATATCTCATGATCATGACTAATATTTTTAATTTCTGCATTCTTGGTAGACTGAGATGGAAAATGAGTTGTATGCGCAAACAGGACGTGAGGGAACCGAGGGAACTGAGGAAGGTGAGGGCTCTAAGGGAGCTGAGGAAAATAAAGGCAGTGAACAATCCATGTTTGTGAATGAAGTTGTACATGGTGTTCTTTCTAAGAAGACAAAGAAGAACAAGTTCCTTCGGAACGTGGGCATCCAGATTGTGCAGCCTGCATCCATGGAACAGAACCCTCCAGCAGATTTGGCAGCAGAGAATGTTGAGCTTCGAGCCGTTATCAACACCCAACATGCCCAATTGGAAGAATGTCAAAGGAAGTGCAGGAAGCAAAGGAGTTACGAATCAAGGATAGAGAGGAGATGAAGAAGATGCGGTCTGAGATGAATGCACAACTAGAACTTGTGCTAAGTCAGGTTCGACCACAGTAGCTATAAGCTTGTCCTTTAGCTGCACTGCATACTTGTGATTCTTGCTGCTGAGATGAATGCAAAACTATAATATATTTTGTGCTGCTGCCGCACCTGCATGCTTGCTGCTGCTCTGCTGCAACTGCATGCACTTGCAGGAGCCTATAGTTTGCTTTTTTTGGCGGAGTGGCTCATGTCCTATGGTGGCTTCCTGTGACTATTATGATGGAACTGTATGAACATGTCGATGGTTGTATGACTTTTGTGGAACATTGGACTCATGGAATTTCTGTTGTATGGTTGCATGGTTGAATGAGTTTCTGTTTTATTAATCTGTTGTTTGGTTCTTTTTTGTGGTTAAAATCAGAATGTGTGGCTTGCAGCTTATATTGATATGTGTTGAAATTATAATGACAATAAAATTTGTGGCCCATTATTGATATTGGGGTGGGCTGAAATTATGATTGGCCTAAATTTATTGGGCTTGAAATTTGTGGCCCATTATTGAATTTGTGTTGGGCTGAAATTATAATGGGCTTGAAATTAATGTTGGAAAATTGTGGCCCATGATGATGATGTCATCATCCATGTCAGCGATCATCTAAGCATCGACGTCAGCATTTGTTGCCATGTCAGCGTCCACGTCAATCGTCCATATCAGCTGCCATGTGTCTTGTGATGACGTGGCGATTCAGTTTGTGACGGTTTTAACCGTCATTAATGTTGGACTTTGGGCTGGACTGGATCGGGCCTAAACCAAATCGTGATGGTTTTAAACCGTCACGGATTGAGTTAAACTATGACGGTTTGACGAAAACCGTCACGCGATTTAATCCGCCACGCTCAATCCAAGACGGATTTGGAAACCGTCACAGATGCCATTTTAAAACGGTTTTTGAGCCTTTTGTGACAGAAAGTGTCCGTCTCAGAATAAATAGTTTCTTCTAGTTAGACAAGTTTTTGTTCTTGCTTTCATTTGAGGACTTTCTTGGTTGTGAGCTGATGTTGGTGGATGTAACCATCTTTTTTTTGCTGCCTTGAATTTGTGACTGTGCAGCATGCCCATCAACAATTGCTTTGTCTTTGAATTATTGGATAAGTTCTGAATAAAGAAAACAACAAGCAACGGATATATTTATAAGCAGCAAGCAAAATAACAAATGAGTGCAGATTTGAGATGAAAATAGTAAACAAAGAGTGACCTTCTTCTGGTTTGGCTAACTCTTCTGTATCTTCCTCAACATTGATAGGAGTTGTTCTTCTAAGCCAATCTTGAGTGCAAATTAGAGCTTCAACCATAAATGGAGTAAGAGAACTCCTAAAATCATCTAGAATACGACCACTTGTACTAAATGCAGATTCACTAGCAACTGTGGAGATTGGGATGGCGAGCACATCACGGGCCAATGCAGACAAGATTGGGAATCTATTGGACTGCCCCTTCCACCAAGCAAGAATATCAAACCTTTTGCTATCTTCTTTGCATGATTCAGTCAAGTATCTATCCAGTTCTATCCTTGTACCCTTGCTAGTGCTTGTTGTTCCAATTCCACTATTCAGCTTTTTCTTCTTTGTAATTCTAGTCTTCCACTTTCTAGCACTCTCCCCACCTTCATTAGATGGGGTGTCATCACTTGGTTGGGATTGCACTTCAATTGGAGGAGAAAGATTGTTCCTATATTGTTCAAAAAGGTCATACAATCATTTGTTGACTGCAGCCCAAACTTTGTCTCCAACACTTTCACCATACATCTCATTAATTGCCACGCCTATGTACTCTAAAAGCTTGTACCTAGGATCAAGTACAGCAACAACAAAAATCAGCAAGTTAATATTTTCTTTCTCCTTTTGCTTTCCCCTTCCCTTCCCCTTCTCATTCTGTGATACTAAATTTAATTTTCATGCCACTGCCCCCAGTACTTGTCATACTTTTCTTTCATTCTTCTCCCCATTTCTTGCTGCAACAAATCAGAACAAACCATCCATTCACTAATCAATTCATTGACCTTTCCAATCTCATGAAAGTAAGCGTGAGTAGTCACAGTTAAAGTAGCTGAAACATGTTTTGTTATGGCGGCAAAATGACCTAGAAACTTAGCTAGTTTTCTTGCATTATCAAAGTCATTCTCATCAGGAACTCATGGACCAGGAACACCTGGCTTGATGTCACTAAGCAATTCTATTGTATAGTATGGATCTTCCCCTGGACATCTTGCGAACACCTTCTCATATGTAATAGCATTTTTTAGCATATCATATGTTGAATTCCACCTAGTACAAACATCAAGGGACAAGAAGGACTTGCTGTCCACTTTCTCCCATTTAGCAATCTCTTTAAATTTGTCCAACCTCGATGTACCACCCCTAAAAAATTTCACCGCAGCCCGTACACGCTTGATAGATAGGTCTATTTCTTTCAAACCATCTTGGACAATCAAATTAACTATATGTGCAGCACATCTTATGTGAAGGTACTTGGCGTCTGCGATGTTTGTTTTTCCACTGTTTAGTTGTCTTCTCAAGTAAGCAAAACCACTATCATTTGCACTAGCATTGTCTACTGTTACAGTCATTACCTTGTCCAACCCCCAATCAAGCAAGACTTTATGCAAGTGCTTACCAATATCATCCCCCTTTTTGCCTTTCACCTTGAAGAAACTGATTATCTTTTTGTGCAAGCACCAATTGTTGTCAGTAAAGTGGGTTGTCATAGTCATATAACTCTCATTCTGCTGTGACGTCCAACCATCAGTTGTGAGGTAAACTCTATTGCATTGTTCTTGAAAGAAAATTTTCAATTTTGCTTTCTGCTCAAAGTACAATTGCACAGTATCCCTACTGCATGTCCTTCTAGATGGCAAAGTGAACTTAGGGCAGGCAATAGATATAAACTTCCTAAAACCAGGTTTTTCACCTATTGCAAATGGCTCCTCATCCTCTATGACCATTTCAACAAAAGCAGACCTAAGCAATTCAGAATCTAACTTCCAAGTACCTACACTAGTGCCGGGAGTTATTGACAACATACCTTGTTTAGGCTCATTATGAGGATCCTTTTTGCAAGCACCAAAATATTTACGCATACCAGATGTGCCATTGATCACAGGATGTGCTTTTATTTTAGCTGTGCAATAGTTGCATTTTCCTTAATTAACTGACCTTCATTATTGAAGATTTTGGTGAAATGATCCCACATTTCAGATCTGGATGACAGCCTGCCCACCTCAGCTTGGGGGTGGCGCGCCGCTGCCGAGCTGCAGGCCCTGCTGCCCCTGTAGCTGGGCGCCTGGCCTGCGGCGTCGGCGTGCGGTGTGTCCGACCGTCCGTGGACTCCGTGCGGTGCGTGCTAGCGACGGGCCGCGGGCGTGCGAGCGGCGAGCCTGCGAGGAGCGAGGCTCAGACTCAGAGGCTGCGAGCGCCGAGCGCGTGCGATGCAAGGCTGCGCTGCAACGGGCGACGGCTGTGCGCTCGCGGCGGCTGCGGCGTGCGGTGTGGGAGACTACGAGGGGCTGGACGAGGGAGACTAGGAGAGGGGGTTGGTCTAGGGTTTGCAGTTGGGCTGGTTGGTTCCTCTCGGTTAACCGAGTACCGTGCCAAACCGAACCGAGCAATTCGGTCCCCTCATGACTGGTACCGAGTGCCGAACTGAATTTTTCGGATCCGGTTCTTTCAGTACCGGTTCCGGGTAATTTCGATTCGTTACTCGGTTCTCGGTTTTTCGTGCTCAGCCCTAGTCCCACTTCATCCCACTCCCTGTAAACAGTGTTGGATTGATCTCCTCAGCCCCAAAGGCCCAAAGACCATGGGCCCTAATACGATACCCTGATCGGGGGCGCCCAACCCGACTATGGTTGGCGGGCCTCTGTCCCCTGCGCTATAAAGAAAGGTGGGGACCAGAGGCACCCCTAGCGAGATTCACTGGAGCCACCAGTCCCCATCGGCAAAACCTAATCTGATCCCGAGGGTACGCGCAGGCATGGTGCGAAGCTCCGCCTCCGCCACGACATCCTCAGCCGTCCCCGACCTGAAGGCCGGTGGGGATCTTCATCGGTGATCTACGACTCCTACTCCGACCGTCGCTGCCTGTGCGTAGATCTTCCCCCCAACAAATCCGTCATGGTCACCACCAAGCCATCCAACCCACTACATGCGATGGTTAAATCTCTCTCTCTCTCTCCCTCTCTCATTTCTCATCTACATAGATTCCATTTCCCGTCACCTATTTAAGCAAAAAAGTAATTTACTCCCCTCACCTATTTAATCCCACAAACTATTTCATCTGGTCCAATCTACCCCCTAATTAGACACGTATATTTGTTGTCCATGCACAACAATCTGTTTACACACGTTGAGACGTTTGTTTTGTTTTTGTGAAAATTTGTTCGCTATACTAAATTCTTTATTTGTGTGGTGGACCTATTTGTTCCCGTTTAATAACAATTTATTCCCAAATGTGGAAATATCCATGTTCATGTGGGATATTTTATTACATGCAGAAGAATTCTGTTCACTTATTCGTATGCTAATTTTGTTATTAACACTGGTTTTGCTTTCATCTGGTTTACGTACTAAATTGTTAAACACAATGTTTCGTGAAGCAAATGATCATTAGCTTAACCTTTAGGTTTAAGCTAATCAGGGATGATGATTTTGGGCAACAAATACATCAGACAAGTGCATGCCCACGGACGAAGTGCAAAGGGCAGTCCCTAAATTTGCTGCTGAAATGCACCCACAGCCCACCAAATCAACACTCACACTTCTATAGTCTTATTATCCTCAACCACATGGGCTGAATTAATGCACCACAACTTTGCAATTAATGTAAGGGATTCTCTATTGCACAACTCATCATGCATTTTTTTCCCAGCACCATATATATGACATACATGCAAGGTCGTCACCCCAGAGCCATAGAAACTCTCTGCACAGTGCACTTACATTAGAGCACTCCTGTCATGTTGTGGCCGGTGTAGTAGGAATGGGAAGCTTCAGCAATTGTCCTGCCGTGGCAAATCACCCATGCTCAGATCAACAAGGTAGCACTGCCGCTTGCTAGAGGCGTGCAGCCAAGCCTCTAAATTTTGACATACGGTATACCGTTGTAGAAGCGTGCAGCCAAGCCTCCACCACCTGAAAACCCTCGGTCACCGTGCCAGGTGCTGGCGACGGATGGCTTCCCCATGATCCACTGAGCTAGCATCTGCGGACCCTCCACACAAGCATGTGGACACCGGCCACGTTCTGTTCTTATCCATGGAAGCAACCATCGGCCATGCCAGCACGTCATCGTCATCCGTAGCGCCTACCGTCTCGCTCCTCGCCTCCGCCGTGCGATGACATCACTTTCGTGAACTGCACAGGCCCGGTGTTGTGTCCTCAAGACGGCTTCGTCGCATGACGGTCCTGCACCATGGAATGAAACGTGGCAGATATAGGAATAATACTATTAATTATATAGATATACTTTGACCCGTATGTTTCTTTGGTCCAACCAGTTAATAGTGAATCATGAGTCCTGAATGGCCTCATCTGCATACCTATGATCGGATTGATCGGTTGCACGATGGTTTGGTTCAATTAATTTTTGTAAATTTGTATTGTTCCATCATAGAGAATTTTTTAAGCTGACTCTGGATGGTATTATCTTAATTACTAGTTCCACTTAAGTGGGATGGCCAAATACTAGAATCACATCATCTATCACAACCCATTTCATACATGAATCAAATGGTCTATGGATTTCTCATTAGTCTGATCCTATCCCATACATCAAGGCACCGCAAGTTGGTCAGTCGAGGAAAACGTTGATTCCATCGATGTCTGTCATTTTTACACAAGATTTTGTTCCTCAGGGGTACCTACCAAAAGCAGAAAAAACCTCAATAGTCCGCTTTTATTAGTCCTGATTATGGAACCAATACTAAGAAGCCAGGACTAATGACACAGATTATTAGTGCAGGTTCCGACAACCGGGCTAAAGGTCTATGTAAAGCATTAGAAAAATTAGTCCCAGTTCCCAGAACCCGGACTAAATGTTTATGCAAGACATAAAAAAAAACACTACACACTTGGGAGGTGATGTGAGGAACACAACATATGTGACCTTAGTTAAGGTGATGTCCCTTTGAACTAACTTGGGAGAAACCTTTAGTCTGAGTTGGTAACACCAGCCAGGGGTAATATCCAATTTTCATATTGAATAATTTTTCAATACATTCAGCTGTTTATTTGACTTTGTAAACAATTTATGATCGATGTTTAATTTTTTGTTCATTTTAGGAACTAAATGGTTCAGCATCATTTGCGTCTGAATTGGGAAGTACCATTAGATCATGGAAATAATCATCAGCTTGGGCTTTATTATATTTCAGCCAATGCAAGAATTCTTACCTGGCCCACGACCAATAATGGTGGGGAAACAAATATTTCTGGCAAGTCCTTGTCCATCAGCTTGCTGGATTTATAGGTGCTTACATTTTTGTATCTTGTGTGGTGGGGCAGGGTGTCCGTCTTGACCTGAGTTCTCTAACAAGTGCCCAGCATCAATAAAACTCAATCGAGTTATAAGAGTTTCTGCTTGGCAAGGCAGCCTTACCGCACTTCATTTTGCATGTAGCTGTTACCAGCCACCCTATATGACTAGCCAGCCGTAACTATAATCACCTCTCTCAGTATATACATGAGTCACAATGTGGTAGTCCAGACCCAGAATAGGAATGAGAAGTCTCAGCAATTGTCTGACCGTGGTAAACAGCCCATGTTGAGGCACAATGGGGTAACATTGCCGCTTGATATATGGTGAATGCGCCAAGCGCAAGCACGAGCAAACAGTAATCCAGGAGAAGCGTATACCTATAGAGAAGCAAGAAGCCAACACCACCATTCACAAGGAGTTTTTTCCTCAGTGGTTAGACAATAAACCATTGCCTCGTCAAGTCACCAGTACAGTGCCTAGCATCTATGCCCCAATAAATCGCACGATATACATGGCACTCACTTCAAATCCTTTGTGAAATATTCGTCCGTGTCATCAGCAAGAAGATTAGTCATTTCACTTCATATATTGCCAGAGAAGTATTTAAAGTAGAAGTCTATTTTCCATCAACCAAAAAACAAATCTTCTAGTACGAAAAAATGCTATATATCTCTCTCGTAAAGTCCGTACTACCGTTTTCATGGAAGACATACCGTAATCTTCTACCAAGCTTTGTATGAGCTCGTCCATGCGAAGGATCAACGTGCATGCACGCACTGCTTTGTATTATCCGGTCAAATGTAAATGAATCCTTTCTGTTCTTCGCCGTGATCCTCAGCTGTTCGATGTCTTGCTCCTGGGCTTTGAAATGCATACACAAATGCAAACCGTGCGGATGTGGTGCCAAACTAATCTTGTTATAAACAGAAATGATTTCTCACAATGTGCTCACTTCTTTTGGCCTTTTATAGGAATCCGTTATAGTACCACAGCCAGACACGTAGTAGGCAGGAAGGGTTCATATGACAGGACATCACTTAAATTTAGAGGTAAATAAAATTTCTCGCGGTGCGATGCTATGCACACGTATCTAATTCCGCACGCCTCACATGCATATTCCCTCCATCCCATAAAGAGTGCAATCCTGAGATTTGAAAACAAAATCCCATAAAAGAATGCAATTCTAGGTATCAGACAAGGAAAGAGGTCCCACCAATGTTATCCCACGCACCGTTCGCATCGTCATCCACTCGCCACCCCAACAACCCTGGCGTCTGCCAGCAATTTGTTTTTCCTCGCTGCCCCTCCTGCCCTCTCCTGTCAATCTCTGGCTGCCGGTCCTCATCCCAATGGTTGGAAGCAACGGCCACCGGACACGAGGCGCTGTTCGCCAGAGCCGATTGATTGGTGGCGGGAGTGCCGGCGGCCCACAATGGAGCCATCCGATTCGCAGCACCACTAGGCAGATTAGGGACGCCGTCCGTTGGAGCCGGCGATTCCGCAGCAAGAGTTCCTGGACTGGAGGCCCCTTGCGATGGACCACCTCCCGCCTGCGGATGGACTTCGATGGTGAGCTTTATGTCGCTGATACGGAGGACCAAGGGTTTGGGTTTGACCCTGCCATGTTGTGCCCTCAATCAGAGGTGCAACATAGTCCCGATTCAGAGGGCAGCGATCCTGCCATGTCATGCCCTGAATCAGAGATGCAACTCTGCCCTGATTCGGAGCCCATGGTCGGCAAGGATGGTGTCCTGCGCATAGGGGAGACGCCAGAGAATGAATGGACGACTGCTGGGGTACAAGATGTTGCCTCCATAGATGGGTCTGCAATAGCCCAGATCAAGCCTGTGCCATCTGACACAATGGCGGAGCAGCCACCTGCTGAGGAGGAACACAAGGCTTCCATTGAGGAACACCTGAAGCGGAAGCCTACTACACATCGTACACTTAATGATTGGCGTCAGGCACTCTTTGATGACGACATCCATGCATCAAGGAAGTCAAGGCCGGACATTGTGAGAGAAGATCATGGCACTGAAAGTGTGAAGAAGATTGGAGGCCCCACTGAAAATGCATCCATTTCTGATGCAGAGACTGACGATGAGGGAGTGAGAACCTGTGATGAGCATGGGATTGATGTACGTGGGCATTCCCAGATGGATGATGATGGCGATCTGGAAGAGTTGGCAAAGGACTTGATATCTATCTTCATACCTGCATACTCCACTGTCATAAAGAAAGGACGTCCTTAATTAGGATCATTTGCTTGCAATGAATTTGGTCAGTAATCTTAGCTACAAGGAATAATTATTTTATGTTCCTACTTCCTAGAGGAATTACAAGTGATTTTAGTTATCAATTCTTTTATGTTCCTAGAGCCATTACAGGTAATTTCATAATCAATTGCATAATGCTCCGTGCACTAAATAGTTTTTGACAATAGAAAACATAATCCATGACAAAATGTTTGAGAATGAACAAAATGAACACAATATTCTAATTTCCTAAAGCCTCTATTGCACTCTCATATAGTTGTCGATCACAATGGAGACGTCTAGGAAGAATGCCAAGCGCCTCCAGATTATCCTTGCCAATGTGAGGAATCTTGTATCTGTTCCCTCCACCGTCTTTTATTACCTCCATCATACCGCTTTGTAGTGTTAGAAACACCTTTTTCAATAAAACTGGATTGTACTTCCAATATTCATTTATAACATTCTCAATAAGCTCATCTATATTTCTAGATGAACATGTGTATGCATAGGACTGCAGAGAAGCAAAGAAACCAAGGTCAAGGGCATTCATATCTGGTGAATTTGCGGGCTGCAAACTGTGCATAATTTGCTGGCACATGAGATGGTGCATTATCCTGCTGAATCCATATAGTCCTTCCCCTGTCTTCTCGAGGCCAACGTGCTACAATAGCTGGCAGTAGTTTAGTAATCATGTATGACCTCATAACGTCTCTGCCAACCTTCATTGTCTTCGTGACTAGGGTCCCCCTTGGTCTATTGTCACATCTCCTCTTTGCTGGTTCCTATTAAAAAAAAAAATAGGCACTGTCATGTGGTTAACTAGTGTTGCAAGGAAAATAACCCAGTTGATAATATAGGAATACCTTTCTAACAAAAGCCCACATTCCATGCTTTCCATCAAATGTGCAATTACCTTCGGCATCCCTTCTAGGTAGTCCAACTCCTGAGAAGAACATCACTTTGTCAATAGCATTTTTGTTTTGTACAGTTCTGTGAGGATCCTCCTCATCTGGAAGCAAGTAAAATTTTCTATTCCTTCTTGATGAATTGTACCACTTCTCATCAATGTGGATAATGTTGTCCATCTCAAAGAACTTGGGATCATTAGGTAAAGAGCTCGGATCTATCATGGAAACACACCATCTCAACCTATCCTTTTTGTTCTTTTCCTTGAGCAATGGCTTCAGAGAGTTGGAATGGCGCCCTAGCATTCCTTTTTTGAACCACCTGTGAATGGTGCTTCTAGCATAACCCGTGGCTTCTGCTAGGTGACAGATAGTGCCCCTTCTGTTAAGGGGAATCTGAGCAACATGTGATAGATCAATTTGAACTTTTTCGCGGCCACAATTCTTCGGTTTCCTAGACCTTACATCCACTGGTACTCCAGCTTCACGGCAATGCTTCACTCTATTCCAAATACGCTGTACTGCATACCTGCTGACGTTTTGTAGCATTTTTTTTTTGTAATTTTCCATTCCTACTCCTCTCAGGCAAAGCTGCATGTATGTCTTGCCTTTGCATCTGAGTCAGATTTTTTGATCTATGTGCTACATTTCCACTTTCCTCACTAGAATCATCCAGGATCTCTTGATCGAAGTCAATGTCCTCTTGAACAACATCATAATGTTAGATTTAAATAGTAATTCATGGATGTATCTGTATAGGCACTGCACTATAATTACCTTCATCAAATTGCTGAAAATGTACAGGTGCATCATGCATATCAAAAGGATGAACACCAAAGTTGTATGGCCCCTGCTCGTGATCTGTGATTATATGATGATTTGTTAATTCAACATTAGCAACGTTTCTGCGTAAATATTTTTGTTACAGTACTATAATTGGATAACGTACCCTGAACAAATTGCTCAGCTACTTCGTCAGGTCCTACGTTGTTTGGCCCCTGATCGCCAGGTGCATCTTCATCTGGTTCTTCGTTGAGATCAAAATCTATAGGTGCCTCGTTCATATCAAAAGGATGAAGACCAAAGTTGTTTGGCACCAGATCGCCACCTGTGATTATATCATGATTTGTTAATTCATCATTAGCAATGTTTCTGCGTAAATATTTTTGTTCCAATACTATAATTGGATAACATACCTTGGACAAATTGCTCGGCTACTTCACCAGGCCCTACGTTGTTTGGCCCCTGATCACCAGGTGCATCTTCATCTGGCTGTTCGTTGAGATCAAGATCTACAGGTGCCTCGTTCATATCAAAAGGATGAACCCCGACGTTGTTTGGCACCTGATCGCCACCTGTGATGATTTGTTAATTAAATTTAGCAACATTTGTGTGTAAATCTTGGTTCCAGTATTATAATTGGGTACTGTACCTTGGACAAACTCCTCGACTATTTCATCAGCCTCTTCGTTGAGATCGAAATGATACAGACCTTGGTTGCCGCCTCCGTTGTCTTCCGCATCTTGGTTACCAGGTGCTTCTTCTTCGTCGCCTCCCTGAGCTGGCACGTTGAGATCCATGGCCACCAGCAGGGTTTATGTCGTGAATGGCAGGCTATTTGGCGGGAGTGTGTGGCATGGACTTTTAGATGCGTCCAAACTTTCTATTTTGTTTTTTGGCGCCTGATATGAAAATTGCTTTGCATTCGTCCGTCGAAAATAATGGCGCAGGTTTAAAAGTCGACTGTATTTTGCGCAGGATGGAGCCAGTTAAATAATTTATCCAATTGTTTGTTTGGCGCCATTATTTTTAGCGCCACCTGCATGCCGAATTGTTTTTAGTGCCAATTGAACGCAATCATTGTTTTGAATCTGTTTGCTACATGCATACCGTCAATTACTGCCGCGACAACCGTCACGCTCCCAAACAGCCGATCGGCTTAATTAATGGAACGTGTTCTGTTAACAAGGGTAGCATGGTCATTTGTCCCCTCCACTAATCTGTCTGAAAAAAACTAGGATTGCACTCTTCATGGTACGGAGGGAGTAGATGCTAGCTAATAGGTGGTCGTCGCAGTGCACAGTCAGCTCACATACGAATAGAAATAAGAATTTTATTTTAGAAACATGCATGGGTTATTGTAACCATACTATTTCATTGTCCAAAACAAAGTGGCTCATTTGTCATCACAAGGATGAATTATTTTAAAATGTCCAGAAACGCAGTCCCCTCCTTTTGTATGGCTCTATGAAATGTGAAATACTAGGCTAGGGCGCAAGCTGCCAGATATTAGTTTTCTTGCTCTTAATATATTATATAACTTTCTTGGGCACTTTAGGTGATGGATAACATTTGACACCTTGTTTCCATAGGTAATTAAATCTTAAGTAGTAATTAAGTGGCTATAACATATATATAACCATCAGGGGGAAACTCCTCTTGGTTCCTCAAAAAAGTGGCCATAATTATATTAGTAATCATGTGTGTACTTCTGGTATTTGACATCATATCAATCTTTTTAATTTCTCTTCTACAAAAAATGAGAAATATTATAAGATGCGCGACCTCCGGCATCGCGTGAGTCTCCTTACCATCCCACCTATGCACTACATGTGATTGAGTGAGAGATGCTATCCTTTTAAAGTATCCTATGGAGGACCCTTGAGTCCAGGTTGGTATCACCATATTTACAAATTACAAGCCAATGCCACGTGATTGAACCGACATGGAATAGCATCCCACTACAAAACAAGAGGTTTGCAAGTTCTTTTGGTTGCCACAAGCTATACCATTGAAAATGAATTTTATTTCTTATGGAAAACTTTCTGTGAACGCAGCTGGGGCTTAAGTTCTTCCATATATAATCCACAGACAAGTACATGTGCATGATTTTAGGCCCCTGCTTGAACATATTGGTAAAGATAAAAATGTCCAAGTGCAGTTACTGACAAGGATGAAAGTAAGTGTTTAAAGGTGCTTCACTGTAAAACTTGTAAGAAGGATGAAAGTTAAAAAGGTTTAAAGTTTTGTGTAAGAGCATTTACAGTCTCGTCAACAAATTTTGGACTGGTAATAGCATCGAAAATATACAAATTTGAAGCATTTAAATTTCTGGAGAGATAGAAGCTAAAAGGTTGAAAAAGTAGAGCCAACACACAAAATGGGCCGGAGCATAGATGCGGGAAACTAAGGAGGTGATACCGATTGCTTTGACTTTGGCAAGCTACGGTGAAGAATAAAACACTAAATCAGGTTACTGCAGAACTCCAGTGGCGATGGACTTTATCCATTCTGACAGCAATCAAGCATAATCCAACCATACAAGGTTTAACAGCTGGACGTGCACTCCCTCTGCATCCCACTCCCAGCAAAAAGGTCACAACATGCAAGTGCTTCCATTCTAGAGACCTCAGTGAATGCCACTAGCTGACCTGAACCTCTACAATTGGAAGACGGTCCGCGTAGAACCAAGCTATTTATGGGACGCCCACATGTACGAGCTAATAAATGGGGTGGGTTCGTATTAGTGTCACAAAGTTTCCTTTTGTGTTATACTGTACAGATAATGACAAAAACACATATTTCATTTTAATGGTGTGAGTCTCGCCCAATAAAAGGTTATGTTCAAACCGCAAAAGTTTAAGTTTTCTCTGTGTTAACGTTGTTGGGGTGAGTAATTCAAAGAATAAAATAGTGTAGAGGTTTTATTTATGGACTCAAACCATGTTTGATCAGACTAATTTTGTCTTTTTCCAATTACTAACTCTCGTGCACACCTGCTGTTCCATATATAAATTTAACGCTAGAATTGGGTACTTTCAAATAAAAGATGTCAGCTCCAATTGTTCTGTCTAGGATTGCGCTAGAAGTTTCATTTAAAAATATGTCTCTGTATTCAATAGAAAAGTTACACAAGCTGCAACTTATGTTTGACAGTCATAGACAAAAAAAAGGCAGTCCTACACGCTGCGTTCACTGTGGCACATCATGTCAATTATAGCCACTGTAACCACATACCCCATACCCATATGTCACAACTGGGCACTTCGTTGCAGACGTTCTCCAATCATGCATTATTCTATTGTCTGAAAAAATGGTTGCCACCTGTGAATATAGTGCTATCTGGCCAAAGGATCGAAAAAAATAATGTACCAACCTTGTTGCTGCTGCTTCTTTAGAAGTCTGCAGACGGCCGGAGAGGCAGCTATCTACTTTGGTGAGTGCCACGCCATCAAGACACTCAGCAAAGTCGCCGTCACCGTCAGTTGAACGTCCTAGTTGCTTATCTAACAGTTTCCCGAGTGAACTTTGCCGTGGGTGGCAGTCGGCAAAGCCTTTGCCAAATGCTGAATCCCTTAGTGCCTCATATTCCGAGTGCATCTGCATCTTGTTTCCTATTCCTTCCATTCCTGGTAGCAAATACGATGCAGGCCGGAAAAAAATGAGCATTTCTAATTAAGAATGTTCCTGAGTATAGAAAGCATGGTATTTGTTTTACCTTTATTGTTCAATGAATAACCCAGTTTGTAATATTTATTTTTAGTTATGAACTCATAGCGATTTCTGTGTCCATGAAGATTCATGTTGCTGGTGTAGTTTGAGTCTATGGTCGAGTCCAACCGCACCGTCGCTGTGTTTGTTTTCCGCCACTTTTCCATCCATCATCCAACAGATCACAAGTCGAGCCACCCCATTACTCGATTTGTCCCTACTAGTCCCCTTGGATCCTTGTTTCCACCATCCTCTGTACAATATTGTGGGGTAGGCAGCACCACCTACAGTCCTCTTAACTCCCGTGTCGAAGTACGGCATGGAGCGAATAGCCGAAGGGTCTTTGTATTAAGATCAAACCAGTGCCGCTCGCAACCAAACTGTGTCTTATGTTAGTTTGTCTTAGATTTTATCCTTAGCATGAGTCATACAACCCAGACCAATCTCATCCCATGTCCTTCAAGGTATTCTAGTTAGAAGACATTTATATCTCCATTCCCTGTGGAAATGCATCTCATTCTATGTCCTTCAAGGTACTCTAGTTAGAAGACATTTATACCTCCGTTCCCTATGGAAATACGATACCCTTGAATACTCATAGGTGAAGTGCTACAGCGGTGAATCCGTGTGTGGGGGTCATGGATTAGGGGGCCCCCCGACACGACGCCTACGGATGGCGAGCAAACGGTGAGAACGTCAAACAGCAAGCGAAAATGACGCAGATAGACGCGGGTCAGACACCTCTGTCCCGCCCCAGCCCCGGAGCGCTCGGCGGACCCCGGGGTCGGGGACCTCCGTCCCGCCCGACCTCCTGGTCTCTCGAGCCGCGTTGGTCTGACCCTAAGGAGAAGGCCTATGTGCCACCCGACCCAGGAAGCAGAACAAAAAGCGAAAGGCCGCATGGCTGAACCGAGGTTCAGGTGAGTCTGAGGGCATGAAGGGAGGAGGGGTGCGATCCATGCTTTCCCCCCACCGTCAGCTGACAACCCAGGCAGTCCTAACACCTGTGAAAGTTGCTCTTCAGCCCTGCGCCAGGGATAAAGGTAGCTGCATGCGCTCCATTTCACTAACGGACAAAAATGAAGCAACCTGGAAGCTGCCTAGGGGCCTGGCGGGGACGTGTGGTAGCCGACGAAGGGGTCTCCCAAGCGCACCAGGCAGACAGGCAGTAACCGCCGGGGAACGCCGACCCTCGAGGGTAGATTCATAAATACCGATTGTACCAGGTCCTCCTCTTCTTCTATAAACGAGGAGCCCCCCGTGCGTGGGGGATCCAATTTTCTAGACACTCGATTTTTAGAGCACTTAGTCCCCTACACACATTCTACACCCAAGACTTGAACCGGCCTTCGTTGTAACCCGCCACCAAGAGGGCAACCGAGAGCAGATCCAACTGAACGTAGGGATTCATCCCGAACCAGTATAAACCCCTTGTCTTGCGTCTCTTGAACCATTCTCCACCGTGACGTGCATGTTCTGTGATCGACACTCACCAGCAAGAGGTACCCTGGGTACAACCCACCGACAGTAGGGGCCTGTGCACTTCTTCGTCTCCGACGACATCCGGTGCGAGATGGCCGGTCTCTGTGACCACTAGCCGAGGCTTGGCGCGAGCATCCGTTTTGGTAGCCTTGAGTTCATCGTGGAAGCACTGCCGACGGCGCCAGGCGTCGCACCGCGTCTCGCCCTCGTCAACAACTCCGGTCGCATGGCCACGCCTACAGAGCAACCTCCGCAGGGAAGCAAGGCGGTGCTTTCGGCCGGGAGCGGCATCTCGACGGCTCCGCTCGCCGTGAACAGGTGCTCCCAGAGCCCGCCCGTGGTGTCTAGGGTGGGACGCGAGAGAATCGTGCATCACCTCGACAGCCAGGTCAATTCCATGCCCATGCTTCAGGTGAGGCACTAGGGCTCGTCCTTGCCGCGTAGCCCTGATTTCTCGCTGCCAGGGATAGCCGACGCACGTCCCCCGAAAGTTGTGACGCCGGCGTTTCCTTTTGGCCTCAAGAACGCGTTACAAGCCTTTTCGCATATGGTGCAATGCCGGATGTGGATTGGCCTCAAAAGGGCATCTGCAAAGGTGCACCTTTTGAGGTACGAGGGCATCCAGGGATGCTACGCGCGCCCAGACGCCACTCTTAATGCATATGATTCATGCCGAGGACTGGACCTCGAGCTGGTTCATTCCCCAGGGGGTGTCGAACGTTGCCCCACGTGGGAATGCTTCACCGTCATCCTCTACAAGGAGCCACCAACTTGGGCTCCCCTGCCGCTGGCGAATGGGGTGGGACCCCTGAGCAGGTGGCGGCCAAATGACGGGAGCTGGAAGCTGCACGGCGCACCCTCGAGGTCGAGCAAGCCCAGTTGGACATCGACGTCGAACCCGCAGCCCATGCTCACGGGCGCAAAGTAGGCCACCGGATCGAGACCAACGCCGACGGCTACCCGCTATTCGACCGGGCAAGCCAGTGCATCGCCACGGCGATGTTGCTCAAGCGGCAGCTACCTCAGCCTTCGACGCCGGAAGAACGCCGGGTCCAGAATGGGCTGAAGACCCTGCTCGAGCGCGCGGTGGTCCAGCAAGCGGAAAGCTCCGCCGAGAGAAGGTGGTACACAGGGGCGGGCGTCACTGACTCACGGTCGCCTAGCCCCGTTGACAAGAAGAAGCCGACCGACGGCTCGCGATGACACGTTCCAGCGGCGGACGATCCACAGGGACACAACACCGGCAACTCCGCGAAGGTCCCGACCACAACGTATGACACACCCTCGAGGCGCGGCTGTGAGAACGGTCGGAGGAACTGGAGGACCGTGTTCCACACATCCGACATCGGCGGCGTGAGGATCACGTCGACACTGAGAAGGACTAGAACTCGAGCATCAACTTCGACTGTTTGGGCCCCGCCATCTTCTCCTACGAGATCCGCACTGCATAGATTACCCCATGGTTCCGCGTCCCCACCAACATCAACAAGTATGACGGGGAGATGGACCCGTCGATCCGGCTCGACGACTTCCAACTTGCATGCCGGGCAGGGTCATCATCTGCAACCTTCCTCTGTACCTGGCGGAGCCAGCCCGAGCATGGCTCGAGCGCCTTCCAGGCAGGAAGATCAGGAGCTGGGTAAAGCTAAGGAGTACCTTTGTCGGGAACTTCCAAAGCACGTGCACCCGCCCATGCAAAGTCTGGGACCTCAAGAGGTGTCGACAGAAGCCTGGGGAGACGTCAAGAGGTGTCGACAAAAGTCTGGGACCTCAACAGGTGTCGATGTCGCTTCTACCGACAATACAACAACCTCCCCGACGCCACTGACGCTGACACCATCACGGCACTCATGTCCGGCACCATGTGCCGAATCCTGGTCAATCAGATCGAATTATTGCCGAAGAGGCGCAAGGAGAGGAAGTCGAGCTGGCGATGTTCCCTAAAGACGGGGTGAAGGGAAAGTCCAAGAGGCGCAACGAGCCTGCCAATGAGGTGGGCCTGTTAGACGGCCATGACAAGAAGAAGAAGAAGAAGAAGAAGAAGAAGAAGAAAGACAGGAGCGTCGAATTCGTCGTCATTATAGACCCAAGCCCACCCGACCCCAAGGCTGGACGGCGCAGAACCAATGGCGAGACAACCGACCCCAGGGGCGACGACTAATCGAAGGCCAGACCCCCAACTACTTTGAGCAGTCGCTCGAGGGGCCATGCCCGAACCACGTCACCCCAGTTAAGCATAAATACCACGAGTGCGGTCTCTTGAGGAAGTTCCTCATTGGGAGACTAGATAGGGTAAGCCCGACCCCTCAGTCGCAGGGCAAGGGCGCAGGGAACGACACGTTCCCTGAACCTGATGAGTGCCTCATGATCTTCGGTGGACCTGAGGCACATGCATCGAAACAACGCACCAAGCTCATGGAAAGCGACATGTTCGCGACCAACCTGGCTGTCCCGACCTACCTTTGGTGATCAGAAGCATCTATCACCTTTGATCGGTCCGACCACCCAAAGTACGTCCCGCAACCGGGGAAGTTGCCACTCGTCGTGGCGCCCATCATCGGTAAGAAGCACGCTCGACGCTCTCGGCATCCCACGGTCCGACGTTCAGCCAGAACGGGCTCCATTCTACGGGGTTGTTCCGGGAAAGGAGGCCATTCCCCTGGGGCAAATTACCCTGCCCATCACCTTCGGGGATCATGACAACTTCCGCACCGAGAACCACTACTTTGAGTTGGTCGACTTCGATGGCTCCTACCACGTCATCCTAGGAAAGGTCATGTTACGCGAAGTTCAAGGCTGTCCCGAACTACGTCTACCTCAAGCTCAAGATGTCGGGTCCGGACGGTGTCATCATGGTGGGCACGTCACCCTAGGTGGCATACGAGTGCGAGAAGGAGAGCTGCGCGCTCGAGGCGGTGATCGTCGCATCTCAAGAGCTCGCCAGGACCAAGGTGGCCATCGAGGCCTCCAAGGAGCTCATCGTGTCGCATGCGGCGATCGACATCACCGGGGAGCTCACCTCGGTCCACGAAAACCATGCAGGACGAGCTGCCCAGGACGACAACGACCCTGTGCGCAAGAAGGCGGTGCTCGAGCCGGATGCTGAAAGGCAGTTCCGGCCATCTAGCGATACCAAGAAGGTACTGCTGGACCCCCAAGGCTCCGAAACCAAGACCGTCACAATCTCTTCCACCCTGGCGGACAAATAGGAAAGTGCGCTCATCGACTGCCTCCGGGCAAACATTGGTATGTTTGCATGGGTTGCAGCGGACATGCCAATCATACCCCGGAGAGTCGCCGAGCACACCCTGGACATCTGCCAAGGCACGAAGCCAATCAAGCAGCTCATGAGGCGGTGCAATGCGTTCAAGCAGAAGATCATCGTGGAAGAGGTGGCCAAGCTGTTAGATGTGTGGTTCATCAAGAAGGTACGCTACCCAGAATGGTTAGCAAACCCTGTACTTGTCGAGAAGAAGAATGGGAAGTGGAGTATGTGTATTGATTACACCAGTCTTAATAAAGCTTGCGAAAAGTTTCCCTATCATCTTCCTCGCATTGATCAGGTGGTCGGCTCCACGACAGGGTGTGAAGCCCTATGCTTCCTTGACGCTTACTCTGGGTATCACCAGATAGCGCTCAAGGAGTCTGACCAACTAGCCACCTCCTTCGTTACCCCGTGCGGTGTATTCTGCTACACCACGATGGCGTTCAGTCTAAAAAATGCTAGTGCCACGTTCCAACACTGCATGATTCAGTGTTTGGGCGATCTCACCGGGCGAACCGTCGAGGTCTACGTAGACGACATAGTGGTTAAGTCCAAGTGAGCCGACAATATCGTGACGGACTTGGAGGCGACGCTCAGTCGCCTGCGGGCAAACCGTGTTAAGCGCAACCCGGAGAAGTGTGTGTTCGGGGTCTCCAAAGGCCTCCTTCTGGGGTTTGTAGTCTCAGCGAGAGGCATCGAGGCAAACCCTCAGAAAATCATTGCCATCACAATGATGGGTCCCCTCAGATCCATCAAGGAGTCCAGAAGCTTGTCGGCTGCCTCGCTGCTCTAGGCCAATTTATGTCCCACCTGGGCGAGTGGGGACTCCCCCTCTACAAGCTCATGAAGAAAGCAGACCGGTTCGAGTGGACTGTGGAGGCCCAACAAGCGCTCGACCAGCTCAAGCGTAAGCTAGCCGAGCCCCCAGTCCTAGTACCACCGCGCGAGGGAGAGCGACTCTTCCTGTACGTGGCAGTGACCACCCAGTTGGTGAGCGTTGTCCTCGTGGTGGAATGCGAGGAAGAAGGGCATGCACTTAAGATCCATCACCCAGTCTACTACATGAGCGAGGTCCTGGTCGAATCCAAGACGCGCTACCTCCACAAATAGAAGATGGTCTACACCATTCTCATCACCAAGCGGAAGCTCCAACACTACTTCGACGTTCACCCCATCACTGTCGTCACCGAGCACGCGCGGGTGAGGTCATCAACAATAGGGAGGCGTTAGGGAAGATCGCCAAATGGGCCTCGAACTCACGGGTCATGGCATCACCTACACTCCAAGGTCGGCGATCAAGTTGCATGTCCTCTCGGACTTTGTCGCCGAGTGGACGGAGACGCAGCTTCCCCCTGCCCCGACCGACCTTGAGTACTGGGTTCTCCACTTCGACGGAGCCCAGAACCGGGTTGCGTCTGGGGTCGGTGTTGTCTTCATCTCCCCGATTGGGGTGCAGATGCGCCACGCTATATGGCTGCACTTCCCCGCATCAAACAACATGGCTGAGTACGAAGCTCTGCATGCCAGGCTCTGGATAGCCAAGGAGCTTGGCATCCATAGGTTGGAAGCACACGGCGACTCCTAGCTTGTGGTGGATCAGGTTAGCGGCGACGCCAAATGCCAAAACCCAAAGCTCGTGATCTACTATGAAGCTGCTCGAAGGGCCCAAGAGAAATTCCACGGCTTAGGCTTCATCCACCTGTGGCTCGAGTACAACAAGGCAGTAGATGAACTGGCCAAATTCATGTCCTTGTGTGAGCCGGTCCCATCAGGAGTCTTTGTGGACGACCAGCACTAGCCATCAGTCGACTTCGGTTTGGAAGCATCCCCCACCGGACTCAAGCCCGAGCAAGCGCCCAGACCAGATGGGGGGCACGACCCCTCCAGGGTGGTCGCCACCCTCACATCTGACCCGACGAAGGGTCGGGCCCCGACGAGGAACCAGTCGCAGAGGACCCACCCAAGCCAGGGCCGAAGTGAGATTGGTGATTCCCCTTCCTAAGCTGGCTTGTCGATGGGGCTCTCCCCGCGGGGCGAACAGAAGCTCGACGCATCGTGTGGAGGGCCAAATCCTAAAGGGTGATTGAAGGCGAACTGTACCAACGAGGTCACAATGGCGTCCTCCAGCGGTGCATCCTCAACGGAGAGGGTCGGTCACTGCTTGAAGATATCCATGGAGGAGTGTGCGGCCACCAAGCCACACCGTGCTCCCTGGTAAGCTCAGCTTTCCGGTAGGGATTTAATTGGCCCACAGCCGTCGCCGACGCCGAGCGGATCGTGCGAACATGAGAGGGCTGTCAATTCTATGCCAAGAAAACCCACCTACCAGCTCAGGCCCTTCGAGCCATATCCATCACTTGGTCGTTCGTGGTCTGGGGACTGGATATGGTCGGGCCACTAACGAGGGCGCCCGGGGCTTCACCCACATGTTTATCGCGGTCGACAAGTCACAAAGTAGATCGAAGCTCAGCCCCTAACAAAAATCACGTCGGAGCAAGCCGCGAGCTTCTTCCAGGACATCCTCTGCCAGTTCGGCATGCCGAACACCATCATCACCGACAACGACACGCAGTTCACTGGGAAGAAGTTCTCTTGCTTTTGCCACAAGTACGCCATCGAGGTGGTGTGGGAAGCCGTGGCTCACCTGTGCACGAACGGGCAGGTGGAGCACGCCAACGGCATGATCCTGCAAGGATTGAAGCCACAGATCTTCGACCGCCTGGTCAAGCGCATACATAACTCGGTGCAAAGTGGGTGGAGGAGCTCCCCTCGGTTCTGTGGAGTCTGTGAACAACCCCCACCCGTGGCACGAGCTTCTCCCCATTCTACATGGTCTACGGCTATGAGGCACCCGACGGACATCGACTACGGCTCCCCACGAGTCCAAGCATTCAGCAAGGAGGGGAACATGGCCAACCTCGAGGACGCCATGGATCAGTTGGAGGAGGTGCGAAAAGTGGCTGTCGCACACTCAGCGAGGTACCAGCAAGGGTTGAGACGCTACCACGCACAACGAGTGTGAGGGCGGGCATTCCATGTCGACGACCTCGTCCTGAGACTGGCCCAAGACCGACACGGCTTCACCAAGCTCTCACCTCCCTGGGAAGGCCCCTACACCGTAGTAAGGATCCTCCGGCCAGGGTCCTACAAGTTGGCTATGCCAGACAAAACCCCCCTGTCTAACGCTTGGAATATCGACCAGTTGCTACGCTTCTACCCGTAAGAAGAATATCCAAGCACTTCCGGGTTGCGAAGACCGCGAGAAGTGAAACCTCAGCGTCAAGAATGTCACCCGCAAAGGGGGGCAGCGGGGACCCCCATCTCGCCCGACCCTCCCCGATGGGGTTGGATGAGACCAGTGCGTCCCCAAGGCGCTCGGGGGTTGGGCCAAAACATTTGCGAAAAAAGGGCGCAACAAGCCGCCACTCCCTTCTTTGGAGCGGACAAGGGCAGATGAGGTGCGTACATTTGGTACCACCTCGCCCATGCTTGAGGCAGTTGCCCAACTTATAAGCGTCTCACGCTATGGCCAAGCCATACGTCAGTGAGGGTCCCAGAGGCAGAGCCCGTCGCTCGAAGCCAGAACCTATCACCGGGGGCGCCACTGACGGTGCAAGTCCCGAGAGCTACAGTAACGGTTCTACGGTCTCCACCAACGGGTCTACAGTGACGGAGTCTCCACCAACTCTTCGCCTGCACGAAGACCCGCTAGGGGGGCCGCAGAAGCCCCCCTGGCCTCAAGCTGGCCAGATAAGTGAATTTTTTATGCTTCCCTTTTGTTCATTACTTTCATACTTTGTGATTTTCTCTTTTCTCTCCCCATCCTATGATTATGAGAAAGCTCCAGCGTAGTTAAAGGGTGGGTAGGGATGTTCGGTGCAGTTGCGTTGCGACAACCTACGCCCCCGCGGCCATGGCTCGCACAGCTGTCGAACCGAACGGTCGACCCTACCCCAAACCCAATCGAAAACTACTGTGCCAATCCTTTCTGTTCACGAGAGTCAGGCGGGGAGCACACAAAAAGCGCTACGCAGAGCGCAACTCAAAAAATGAAACTAACCCTATTCTGTGCCTGTGGGGTCTGTTATGTTGCAGGAGTTGGCGGTACAGTGTTGGATAGCCCCCAAGCACGAAGCCTAAGGCCTCGCGTAGAGGCTCGGGGGCTCGAAGGCACGTTAACCAAAAACCCAGAGGCTCGCAAAGCTCCCGGGGGCGCGGAGTTCAGGAGCCGGCTCAAGAGACTCGGGGGCTCGTGGGCTCGGCCGAACTCCAAGTTCCGCCTCGCTGACCCCACGTCAGGGCTTGGGGGCACGGCACAACTTCCAGTTCTGCCATACCGACCCAGCGCCAGGGCATGGGGGCTCGGCAGAACTTCCGGTTCCGCCTCGTCGACCCCACGTCAGGGCTCGGGGGCTCGGCCGAACTTCAAGTCCCACCTCGCCCACCCTACGCTGGGGCTCGAGGGCTTTGCAAAACTTCAAGTTCCATCTCGCCGTGCCCATGCCAAGGCCCGAGGGCTCGGAGCAAAGCTCGCTAAGTCATCACCTCAAACACAAACAACCCCGCTAAAAAGCTACTTCAATAGCACCTCCCAACAAGTTTGCGAAGAACAGGAAGTTAGGCACCGCTTGGGGACTGGCAAGGGTACAGCCACATAGAAATCACAAGAAAAAAGCCCACGCGTACGGGGCAAAAGAGCAACAAAAACAACACGAGGATGCAGGAAGTAAGCTAATTATTACAAAGCATTCAAAATAAGGAAGTCCCCATCGAACGGGGCTCCCACCAAGTTCAAAGTTCTTTCCCCCTTTACACGAGGGCACAACAGTTTCATCGGAAGGACGAGTAAATGGCTAAAGGAGACAGGATCAGAGGGTCTGGTTGGGGCTGGCGCCGTCCACCGGGTTGCAGTGCACGTCGGAGGTGGGCACTAGAGCGTTGGCAAACCCCTCGGCTTGCCCATTGACCACAGCGGCAGAGGCTCCCAGGGCTTCCGAGGTGTAGTCGTTGGGGAAGTCAGAAGCCATCCTGTCGAAGCTTATCCCGTTGTAGTGGGAGCACATCAACGTGAAGGCCTCCAGGACACCGCGCACAAGCGCCAGCTTCGTGAGGGCCCAAGCCCGCTGCGGGATACGGTGGAGCTCCTCAGACAGGCGCACAGGGTCGCCGCTCATGGGAAGCTCGAGTTCCTCCATCACCGCGGCCGCCACTGTGCGCAGCGTCCGGCAACACTCCGCCGCACGCTGAAGGGCTCTTGGGAGTCGCTCGAGGTCCTCTGCCAAGGGGAACCCAAGCTGCATCGAGACCATGATGACCAAAACGAGCAAAGATTCTCGACACAAAGATAGAGAGAACAGGGAAAACGTACCTTCCACCTCTGCCGCCTTCTCATCGGTGGACATGCTTGGCATCTCGAGGGTAGCCTCCACCGGGCGTCTGCCTCCGCGCCGGACCAGACCGGTAGTCCGCGACGAGCTGCCCCAGCTGAGCGCTCGCCCCCTTGGCGTCCAGCTACACCTGCTCAGCCTGGTCATGGGCCACGAGGGCATCGATGCGCTCTTGGACTGCCGTGGCATTCTCCCCCCTGAGCGCCTCGACCTGGGCACGATATCAAGGGAAGAGGACAACGAGAGTTACGACCCTGCTGGGGTGGAGCGCATGCAAGATGGGCTGGGATGATGAGGCTTACCATCGCAGACCACATTGATCTAGGCACGGTGGTCGTCGCGCTCGGCAGTCAGCGTGGCGAGCACCGCCTGGTGAGCAGTGGTCTGGTTCGCCAGCGCGTTCTCTAGCTCCGTGACCTGGAAGGAGGTGCGGTCGGCCTCACCGCGTGCGTGCGCCTCAGCGTCCTCAGCCGCCTTGGCAGACTCCCAAGCCTCCCGGGCCTGGTGAAGGGCTTCTTCCTGGGCGCCGCGAGCTTGGGAGAACGCAAACAGCAAGGCTTGCGATGGCCAAAACGGAGAACAGATTACATACAGAAAGAATCAAAGCCCATGCAGAAACTAAGAGGGAAATAAGATGCACCTGGCCGGAAGGCACCGCCATGGCGCTGAGCGTGTCCGCCATCATTAGGAGCCTGACAGGGAAGGAAGAGATTTGGCAAATGCAGTCGAGCCAGGTGTTCACCTATGTGACGCGGTCCAGGTGGTCGCCAATGCCGCTCCCCGGAGCCGGGCCATCGCTAGAGCCACCCACCGACCCCGAAGCACAGGGCAGGCCGGAGGACGGAGGTGGCTGGACCACCGATTGCGAGGAGGGCAGCGAAGCGACAGGAGCCCCCAGCTTGGATCAGGCCCGCGCGTCCACCTCCCTGAAGAGGTGGTCCATGGACACCTCCTAGACAACACCCTCCCCACGGTACGCGGCGGGGGAACCGGAGACGGTAGGCCCCTGGGCGTCTCCAGGGATCACTAGCTCCACATCCTCGATAGTGACCTCGGCCCCCGGTTCGGCGCCCGCCACTAGCGCGGGTGACACCATCGGCTCGACCACGACCTCGGCGCCTAGGCTGGCGCTCGCTTCAGCAGTAGACGCGGCCGGCGACACCACCATCTCAACCTCGACCTCGGCACCTGGGCCGGCTCCTGCTTCGGCAATGGGCGTGGCCGGCGGTGCAGGCGCTGGGTCAGAGCCTGCCACTAGTGCTGCCTCGGCCTGGGACGGTGCCGTTCGGTGATGCCTCCATGGTGCGAGCTAGCTCCGGCTCCTATGCGATGGAGGATGGGGCAGCCGCCTCAACCGCGACAGGCTCCGAGCTTGAGCCGCCTGGCTACCCTGATTGGAGAGCGATCCCCCCTGCTCCGGTAGGAGAGGGGAGTCTTGGGCGGCTGGCGGTGGCGGCACCGATGAGCTGGACGCTCCCGCAGCTGGCACGTCCGGCGAAGGCGCTTCACCGGAGCCAAGTCGGGAGGCGCGTCACCCCCAACCTCCAACACCATGAAGAAATGTTAAAGAGGTTCGCCTAAGGAAAAGAAATAAAGACAACGTGAGATAGTGAGGCAAATGGACTTACTTGCCCGCCGAGCCCAGACAACGAACCAAGAAAAGGCGCGCGCCTGACAAGGCCGGCGGGGGCGAACGGACCACTCCCGCAGGCGGAGCTCCTGGAGGTGGAGGCGGAAGCTCGTCCACGTCAACGATCGTCACTTGGAGCTGACCCAGGGTGATGAAGTCCACCACGGGAGGCACGTCGAGGAGAGGGGAGTGGCCACCGATGTTCTCTTCATCGTCGGTCGTGGACTTCAGGTTTGATCCAATCTCCTCCCCCTTGTGCTCTTGCCGCGCCCACTCCCATCTCTGATCCTCCTTGCGGACACGCTCGTTCGTCTCCTTCAACTTCCTCGCACGGTCGGCCTCCCCAGCCTGGCGATTCCTCCGAGACCGTCCCCCATGACGCTTGGAGGCCATCGGGCATGTAGGAAGACTGCGACGCGGAGACCACGGAGCGATTGTAATCTAGCGCATCGAAGGCTGGCCCAAAGTCCGGATCACCAATACATCGGCCTTCTCCTTGACGACGAGCTCCACAAGCCGGGTTTGGATCTCCTCCTCGGACAGGAACAAGCGCGCCACGAGGCAAGGGCGTAGCTCCGCCTCAAAGACCGCCAGGCCTATCTCGAAGAGGAGCAGCGGCCTAGCCATGAGTGGGGTGACGCGACAATGGCGGTAGGCCTTGGCGACACCCACGGTGGTGAGGCCGCACTCTAGCAGCCTGGCGAGGCAGTCCAGGTGCGGCTTCAGCTTCTTCTAGGCGTTGGCATTAGGACCCCATGGCCAGTGTGCCGGCTCCACAATGGGAGGCAAGCGCACGTGGTCGTAGGGGGGAGCGACACCCGGGGATAGTCCCTCAGGTAGAACCATCCCTTGTTCCAGTCCTTGTTGGATCCGTGAAGCTCCGCCTGAGCATGACCACACCAGTGCCCCCTTGAAGAAGAGGATCTAGAGGTTGAAGTCCGGATCAATGCCGAGGTAGCCCTCACACAGGGCCACGAAGTTCGCCATTTGTTGGACCCCGTTCGGGGCCAAGGCGTGGAGCTCCACGCCCAGGTGGTAGAGCACCTCGCGCACGAAGCGGTGCGGTGGCATTGAGAAGCCGCGGATTTGGTACGCCATGAAGCTCACCATGTAGCCCTCCGGCGGCGACGGAACCTTGTGAGACGGCAGAGGTGACATCCACTCCTCGTCCGCGGAACGAGGGCGGAGGAGCCCGCGGCCGACAAGCTCCTACAGCACCGCTGGCGATGCACTTGAACACTCCAACATGCGCGGAGGCAGCGATGAGGAGGAGGAGGCCTATTACATCACGGCGACGGCGTTGACAATGAGGAAGAGGAGAACGGCAACCTAGATGCGAACGGATGGCGGCGCCGAGAGCAACTCAAGCGCACGTGCGAAAGAAAGAAGATGAGGATGAGAGGCTAAGGAACCGCTGCCGTCGTACCCGCGATTCTTTATATAGGAGCGATGGATCGCCTGGTGGCTGGCCTGAGGGGGTGCACGACCGTAGCTCCTGGACCCTCGATCTCCATCGGACGGCCCCGGATCCGCTAGCCATGCGTGTGGGGAATGACCCGAGGAGATGAAGCATTAACTGCCCATCACGTCCCCGCGGCCGGGCGGGTCCACCACGACCGCTGTGTCAAGTCAGGAGCCTGACTGCCGCGTCGCATCACGTGTGACCGGCCGGTCCGCCTCGGTCAGTGACCGGTCTAGTCACCGCAGCGAGTGGGGCCCGCCACGCTCCCATGACCGGCCCAGAGAGGACAAAAAAGGGAGCGGACTGCAGCACCGAGCGGCAGCCCACGACCGAGGTTCAGAGGCTGGCCCATGGAGGGTTCGAACGGTCGCCTTGGCAATAATGAGAGTGAGGGGCGGGGTCTGGCCGTACGGACGGGTGTGCGACCCGGCTAAAAACTGCCGACCTGCGTCTGAACCCTGAAGCACGACAGCGTAGGATGAGCCTCGGTAGTAGCACCATAGCGAGGCCGTGAGCCCTTGGGTCCCATCTAACGGGCCTGAGAACTACGCAGGGAGCATCAACTCAGGGTCTACAAGCCCGGGTACGTAGACCCCCCTGCTGACTCCTCACGAAGGGGGTCGGGGCCAAGTACAGACATCCCATTAGCAGCTCGCTGGGCACCAGGGTTCGGCCATCGAGGCATGCCACTGGTCGTGCCCAAGCCTCAAAACCCGCGATGGAACGATAAGAGGACGAACGAAGAAAACACCTGAATCCATCCCCTTCGGAGGGCGAATAAGACCTCGCAAATGAGTCCTTGGCTCCTTCATAAGGTCGGGGGCTACTGTGGGTGTCATGGATGAGGGGGCCCATCGACACGATGCCTGCGGACGGTGAGCAAACAGTGAGAATGTCAAACAGCAAGCGAAAATGACGCATATAGCTGTGGGTCGGACACCTCCGTCCCGCCCGACCCGGCGCTCGGTGGATCCCGGGGTGGGGGACCTCCGTCTCGCCTGACCCCATGGTCTTTCGAGCCGCGTTGGTCCGACCCTAAGGAGAAGACATCCGTGCCGCCCGACTCAGCAAGCTGGACAAAAAGCGAAAGGCCGCACGACTGAACCGAGGCTCAGGCGAGTCTGAGCCCATTTAGGGAGGAGGCGTGGTATCCACGCTTTCCCCCGACCATCGGCCGACAACCCAGGCAGGCGTGACACATGGGAACCTGCTCTGCGGCCCTGCGCCAGGGATAAAGGTAGCTGCATGCGCTCCATTTCACTAGGGGCCTGGCAGGGACGCGTGGCAGCCAACGGAGGGGTCTCTGAATCGCACCAGGCAGACAGGCAGTAACCGCCGGGGACCGCCGACCCTCGAGGGTAGATTCGTAAATACCGATTGTACCAGGTCCTCCCCTTCCCGATTTTCTGGACACTCGATCTCTAGAGCACTTAGTACCCTACACGCATTCTACACCCAAGGCTTGAACTGGCCTTCGTTGTAATCCGCAACCAAGAGAGCAATACAACCGAGAGCAGATCCAACTGGACGTAGGGATTCATCCTGAACCAGTATAAACCCCTTGTCTTGCATCTCTTGAACCATTCTCCACTGTGATGTGCGTGTTCTGTGATCGACACATGCCGTCGTGAGGTACCCCGGGTACTACCCACCAGCACCGTGCGGTTGCAGAAACGAAAGATTAAAGAAACACCAACTCTAATATTGATCATAAAATTATTTATCTCATACTAAATCATATGATACAAAAAAAACTATTCATCAAATCCTATCTCATATATAATTAGGAATTATAGCTCAAAATCATCTCCATTAAGCTCCTAGCTCCCTTTCTATTTATTATTAATTTCTAAAGCATGAAACAAAGCATAGTAACAACAAATGAAGCAAAGGATGAATTAGATTACCTTCCCAACACTTTGGATCAGTGAACTCTGAGCTTGGGGAGGCACCATGGAGAGGAAGCCCTAGAGCTCTCGGTTTTGAGCTGGAGTGTGCTCGGCCCTGTCTGAGCTCGGGGAGGAAGAAGCTCGATCATTTTTATAGGTGCAGGACCGTTTGTCCCGGTAGGATAGACCAACCGGGACTAAATCATCGACCTTTACTCCCGGTCGGTAAAGAGCCGACAGGGAATCTTTGGGCAGCCGACCATTGTAACCGGGACTAAAGGGGGTCTTTAATCCCTGTTGGTGTTACCAACAGGGACTAGAGGCCCCTTTGTCAGTGGCTCCTGTCGCTCGTTTTTGGAACACGGACTAAGACCCCTTTACTCCCGGGTCCGGAGTAAACCGAGATTAAATCCATAGGATGGAAAGTCTGTTCTCGAGTAGTGGCTGCACTTTGTTTTCTTTCTGCTACCGGAACAATCGATAACATACATGAAGTGCTAGTACCGGAAGTTCCACATTATACCCGAAGTTCCGACTGAGGACAGAAAAATATGTGTTAAAAATCTGATCTTATTGGTTTCCCAGCAATGCCAAAGACCTCTTGCCAAATAGCGTGCGCCAGACAGCATTAAAAAAAAACAAGTGTGTTGCGAAAAAGAAAGAAAAATCAATTTGGGCCCCGCACATGACTGATGCGTGATGGGCGGTGCGTCGGGATGCTGAAGACTGACCGTTGCATGGTGCCGCGTGAAGCTGAGCGAGATTGGGGACATAAAAATAAATCTGCCCGACATCTTTTGCCGGCGTCAGTCCAGATAACTTTTTTTGTGAGCCATACAGTTATTTTCTAGTAGTATTCACATCTAGACGCGCATCTCCAGGATGCTGAGGACCAATCAGCTGAATACTACTAGCTTCCTCGCGTGATCATCGCTTCAGCGACGTTGGCGAGAGAATCCCATCTCTGCAAGGCAGAAACCGGCGGCGGCGCGCCTACCTCCATTTTCCGCTGGTTTGTCATCCATTTTCGTTTGTGTTAGTGTGTTTCCTGACCCATTTTCTGGTTGGTAATTTTACCTGTAGGATGGAGTGTTTCTTGACAATCTTATTTTGTGACTTTATTCTATCTATGCGCATATAAATATCCTGCCATCGATCCCTTTTACTGTGCCCATCCGATTGGAAAGATTAGTTACAGGTTGCAATATTCATACTTCAAATGTGTCGTTACAGTTATAAAAGTTTGTCACAGATTGTGGTATTTCCCTTCGAGGGAAGTGTTTGTGGAATCCTAATTTTCTTATTAACCATGCCTGCTACTACTGGGATATATTTGTCACCTACAGGCATCCGCTAAGGTTTTATTTGACTTTGGATTTTCCTTGAGAAAAAGTGATAGATGGAAAAGATATATACAATATTAATATTAGAAGGAAAGATTTGCCCCTACAGATATTTCTGAAAAAGGCAAATTAAGCTTATCGGAACCTTTTCACGCTTGAGTGAATATGTTTATATATCTTTGCGTGATGATACAACTACGGCACCTGGTACGGCCCGTTCTGTTTTCTTTTTCTCCCAGCATTGTAAATCGGTAAGCAAATCTGCTTTCGACCCCTCCCTTCTCTCTTCTTAGTCCGCTGCTATAAGCCTCCAGAATCATCCCGTCACTGCTCCCTGTTCCAACCTCCAACTCAATGGAATGGACCTGCAGGCCATGAATGCCTCGCGCCATGCACCATGCCTCTCAAAGTCCTCAGCCTACAACTACAACATCTCAATTTTGTTGCGACGCCTTTCGACTCATCTGGTTTGTTCCGTTCATGTGGTTCAGAAAGATTTAGTTGAAATATTTGATTTTCCGTACATGTGGTTCATGAGGGAGAAAGGATGGTGAGAGAAAGAGGTGAATGCGTCTCATACAACGTTATGTATGATTTTTAATGACGTGGAAGAGAAAGATAAAGGATGGTCAGAGAAAGAGGTGAATGTTTCGCGAAGCAACCACCCAATGCTTATGACTTACAACCCATTGTACCTTTCGTGACTGGAAAGTTGCATCATGACATATCAACGTTACCATTTCGTACTGAAGCATGCCTTATTCTTCACTAACTTCTACATTTCTAGGCTGTACATTATTGCATTGTAATTAAGATAAGAACATGTATTTTCCCAATCCAAACAATAAGTGTCCATTTACATTTAACTAAAATGAAATCGTACCTATATATACACCAGCTATATATACATTTATTAATTGGTTTCATATATTATCTCAATAATTTTTTGTTTCTATGCAGAATGTTATGCTGATTGAATCATATAAGACTAGCTGGTTTATAACATGGAGAAGGGCTACGGTTGTCAAGTGGTACCAGAAATCATATCACTTGAAAAATTAAAAGAGATTACAAATGATTTCTCCAAGGAACGAGAACTTGGTAGTGGGACATTTGGAACAGTCTATATGGTAATCATCCTTTTTTTTTGCTTACAACTTATTGTTCAACAAGGTAAGTTTAAAAGTAGGATGAATTAATTTGTCGAGGTTTAACTAATAAATTAAAAAGTCCATTATCAAGTATTGTGTGACGATGCGGTATTATAGTCTGGCATAAATATGAATCATGTACGTGTTGCGTAGTATGATATATGGTTTTAGTCTTAGGGCATCCATATATTTCCAATGGGCCTATTCAGACGTAAAGTGAGAAGAGAGGTTAAAAGCCTGATGAAAAATATTTGTATTCCTAGTGGCAAATAAATTGCTCCTAAAACAAGAATTACTAATTGGCACCCGGTACATTTTAGTATTTGAATGTAATATAAAATTTAGTTATTATTTGTTCAATGTTAAATTGAATTACATGTGCTTCTCCTCCTTTAAGATGCCATACATTTCCTTCTGTTAAACAATAGTGGGAGGAACAATAGAGAGAATAACTATTCACTTATTAAAAAAATGTTGTGATACAACCATATGCACCACACACGAATCGTATTTTTTTCTCCGAATGGCAAAACATTGACCTCTCTAATATTAATGGGAAATGTGTTTGACTAAGAAAATGTTGACTAGGGAGTGGAAAACGAGGAAAAGATTATTGCCGTGAAACTGCTTCGTCTAATAATAGACCGTAATGATGAGGAGGAATTCGTGAGGGAGATTGACAGCCTCAGAAGACTCACACATCCGAATATTGTGAAACTACTTGGATATTGCTATGAAATAAAGAAGGAATTTGTAATGCACCGTGGAAGATTAGTCCCTGCCGAAAGGATCTATAGAGCTCTCTGCTTTGAGTATATGCATGAAGGAAGTCTGCAAAAGCATCTTTACGGTAGGTGATATTGTACATTGGCTCTATATGTAGTTGCGCATATATATACAGTAACTAACTTTTGTTTAATCATGGTTTTTTTTTATTTACTTCAATAGAGGAACACCACGGACATGACTGGCAGACACGCTATCAAATTATTAAAGGGGCATGCGAGGGATTGAAATACCTTCACGAGGAATTGGAAGTTCCAGTGTTGCACCTGGATTTAAAACCGGACAATATATTATTAGATAAGAATATGAGGCCAAAACTTGCTGATTTTGGCTTGTCAAAGCTTCTTTCCAATGGAGGAACCATTTCTACAAAAACTTCTTTGGGAACATTGTAACTGAATGCCCATTTGAACTTAGTTCTTGAATGTAAAAACCTTTCTAAAACCTCTTTTTTACTCGGATATTTATATTTATGATCTCATGCAGGGGTTACATGCCTCCTGAATTCATCAACCAAGGCTTGATCTCAAAGAAATTTGACATATTCAGCCTAGGGGTTGTAATGATAAGGATAATAAGTGGATCTGTTGGCTACGAGAAGATGGCAGGCATGTCTTCCGGAGACTTTGTTGACCATGTATGAGAGTCATTCATACCTAGATCCCAGTATATGTTTGTTTTAGTGTTTTCATTCTGCCATATGACACATTTGAAATTACTGATATATTCACTTTGTGTATAAATATTGTAGGTCCATGGAAAATGGAAATATAGGCTACAGGAAGAACTAAAGGGCACATCACTGAATGCTGTCTCTAATCAAGTGAAGCGATGCATTGAAATAGCTTTAGACTGTGTGAAATGTAATAGAGAGGAAAGGCCAATGATAGGGAAGATCATACATATGCTGAACGAAACTGAACATATGACTGAGACAATGGCAATCAGTCCACCTCATGGACTAAGAAATAATCTTGTGTCAAATAGCAAAAAGGTATGATACTACATATTTAACAGAACATTTACTTTTATGTAATTATTTTGTAATAGTGTGCATTAAAGGTTCTTTCTTCATAAACCTTACAAGTTCACCCTTTTTTTCATGCATCCAAAAATAACATTGCCTTCAGTGTGCATGTACCGATCGATCTTGATTATCTAACATGGAAAGTCTAGTCAATGGCAGTAATATTTTAGAATTGTGCAAATCCATTTTCACATTATTTGAAATAAATATGCATCCTCCTCACAAAAAATATCCATCCAATATTATCAGAAATTGATCGTTTTTGTATAACAGTACTGGCAAAAAAATGATATTTTTACATATACTGTATAGATTGGGTACTACTAAATTAATAGATGGTTTACCAAAAGTACATACGAAAACTCAATTTCAATATCTAAGAAACAATGTTTATAAACAAAACAAAGGATACAAACTTCTTACATTGAGGAAAATATTTCTAGCATTTTCTTTTATTTTTTTCTCCTTCAAATTTCGGCCTTGTGAGATATACTCCCTCCATTCATCTAAGGCATATACGTGTCCTGGGCTCAAAGACCAAGGTGGGAGAAATTAAAAAACTGGTGTTTACTAGAGAATGTTATAAAAAAAAGAACAAGTGATCACAACCAGATAACAGTTTTTTTCTCCACAAAAAGGCAACAAAAAAGGCTAGTGATATGATCGTTTCTTTCGACCTATATATAGATTACATTCATATATGTGGTTAATGTCTGAGTTCTTATGTCTTCTGAATCTGTTCAACTGATGCTCTGTAGGCATGTGGTTCTACTCCTACCTCGCAGTCGATGGTCATGCCATTGCCTGTGTCTAGAGCACCGTTCCCTTCACAGCAAGTAAACAGTGTAGCCCCAGGACCCGGAGAGACGAGCAACGAGGTTAGTGTTAATTACTCCCAGAAAAATTGAAATGCACGTGATTAGCCAAGCATAATAAAGTACTATTATTTAAGTGGTTTCAACAAGTTGCTGTGCCTTCATTTCTTCAACTGCTCTGCAGGCACGTACTTATTCTGTCTCCATGCTGGCGTCTCAAGTACAGTTGATAACTATTTCTGGAGCACCCTCCCCCTTCCAGCGAATAGTTAGAGTACCCAAGGAACCAGGAGACAGAAGACTGGAGGTATGTAGACTTTAGCCACGGTCCTTTATTTGCATAAGTGGATGAGCAATTTCTGACAAAATCTCTGTCGTTTCTTGCAGATACGCTCCCTCGGGTCATCTGAGATTAGCAAGCTGCTGGAGGTCCACCCACTGCAGCTCCGGTTCCCGTTGAAGCAAAACGGCCACATCAACAAATGCCCGGTGACCCTGACCAACAGGACAGACCACTACGTTGGCGTCTGGATTATTAATCCGGCCTGCAAGGATATGCCCTTGGATCTCTGTTTTACAGTTGCACCAGATTATGATGAGTCTGGGGAGGGCGTGCTAATTCCGGAAGGCTCCGACTCACCATTTTCCTGCGTTCTGGATCCGCATTGCACTCTTGCAATGTTTACGAGTGTGAAGGAGCGACAGAATCCAGCGCTGCAGGATAGAGGCACATTGGAGGTGGTGATGATAGTTGTGAAGACAGAGAAACGCGTCCGGCAATTGACATCATGCATTGGCAGCACGATCGACATGGAGGACAAGGAATTTTGGAAGGCAGTTAAGATGTCAGAGGGCGAGGTGCACCGAGCGATTCTGGCGGCTGTAATGTTCGATCCAGCAAGCTGCCAGCATGTGATAGATAACAACAGGGAGGTCCGTCTCAGTCCGGCCAATTTTCAAAATTCCATCAACATATGCATTGTAGAGAAGTTCCCCTTAAGTCTGCCTTTGAAAGAATACACAACCTATGCTTACTACATTTTTTTTTCTTTTTTTGCGGTAATTTACTGACATGTGTTTGTTTCCTATTTGGTTTGTTTCAGATCACTGATGAACCGATCGCAGTATTGGAGCTTGAAACTGCCTCGTGCATTGACTGGCACCCCACAAATGATTGGTGAGTTTATTCTACGCATATGCATGGCACTTTCTGCATTAGTAAATCAGGTTGTTGAGATTGAGTTCCCTGTTTAATCCGATGCCTCACAGGATGCTGATGGCTCGTCCAGGTGGTATTGTTTCCATTTTCAACTACCGGACTAGGGTATATATCAACACTCATTTTTATGCAGCTTAGTAAATGCCAATATGTCAACAGTATGCATATTATATGTTGAGCTCGCTGACTTCTCTGCTCCACACAGGAAAGAGTAATGATGTTGAAGGTCAACCGTAAATCGCCCATAAATACCACATGTTCTGTTACTTCGGTAAAATTTATTGCTAAAGAGAAATGGTTCGCAGCCGGAGATGAAGATGGACGGGTCCATATCTACAATTACACTAAAGGAGACGTGGTCGCTGAATTCGAAGCTCACCCTGGCAAACCAGTTTCCTCATTGGCTGTTCATCCAGACCCAGCTCGCAGATACTTGCTGACGGCGTCCTCTAGTGACTGTTGGATCAAGCTTTGGATGTGGAGCTACCAGGGCTGGAAATGCATCCGAACTTTCAACGGGGGAAACCAGGGGATCCTTAATCTCATCTGGAACCCGAAACACGATAGTTTTGCTAACGTTTCCAATTCTGTCCGAGAACAGAATTGCTATGTACAGGTTTGTTTGGCTCCCGACTAGCTGTGTGATTGTTAACCGTCCTGCTCATGATGAGGATCTTATATTGAGGCCATTTACAAGCTCTCCACTTTGAAATTTGCAGGTCTGGAATATCCATTCTAACTCCAATCCTATAACCACAATGGAAAAGTCGGGCAGTGCTGGCTACATTTACACACATGGCAATCGGCACTTCATGATTACCTGTAGCTTGAAGACTAACGATGGGGCATACGTACGTATATGACATAAATGTAGGGTATCATATATTAATAATTAATTAAACATCAATCTATAGATACTATTCAGTTTTTTCCATGAATCAGATATGGGATTTGAGGGACAGGAAACATATACACAAATTCATTGGCACGAGCGCCCAGAGCATCAGAGTTGTTGCTTGCGACCCGACGTTTCGAATATTCCTTACCACAAGTGGTGTGAGCGGTATTCTTTGCTTTTGGGATTACAAGACCTTCAGGTAATTAAACCCACGCCTGGATAATTTAATTAATAAAATTGCATAAACCTGGATAATTCATTTGTACTGATGTTTTGACCAATAATGAATAAAGTGCGGCGGCTTTCCATAAAAAATTCAATAAGGAGGATTACAATATAAAGGATTGATCCAGTCATTAGTTTCCTTAACCAATTCAATTATTTTGTAAATACATTTCACATTACACAAACAAATTCGTTGGGCTTAGACAAACATTATGGAAATAGAATAAAATTAAATTCAATTAAGAACCTTTCGGAAATTTAATTTTAAATGGTTTAAATTAGTCACATCTCAAAATAGAAATTTTGGGGTGTGATGTGACACACTTGGGAACATGTTGCTGCTGCTTTGGTGTGGACTAAATTATTACCATGCAACTATACAAGCATTTCCAATAGTCGGTTTTTTAAAAAAATTGATAAAAAAATTATCTTTTAAACTTTGATCGATGAATATATTTAAAATATATTATTACTAATTCGTTGAGTTTTTATTGTAATATATGTGGTTTTATGATGAATCTAGTTACACTATTTATACTTTATCAAACGTTATGAATTTTTCACTATTGACTGCCAATGCTTATATTATCGGATAGGGTAGGGTAGTAGAAAAAGGCTCAGTTCTATTCATAGAAATCTTAAGGACCCAAGGCAATGATGTGAAATATTTAACAAAATTAATCAAGTTTTGTTCGAGATTTCAAATCTTCCAAGTTGGCACCACTACTAGCTACAATTGAGCTGTATAGTAGCGTACATAAGCCCAGCCAGTAGCGGGCATCTAAAAACCACAACTGAAGCTAGCAACCAGGGCAGATCGCTACTGGGAAACAAACCATAGTAGCGGTCTGCAGAAAAGACTGCAACTGAGTCGGGGGGTGGTTCCATTTAGTAGTGGGCCAGTACAGTAGCCAGCCACTACGGAACATCCTCAACTGTATATATGGGGCCTCGCGCGCGGGGCGGCGCCATTGATTAGGTTTTGCGCCCGCGCGCCTCCGCAACTCTCTCCCATTCTTTCTCTCTCGCAAGCTATCCTCTTACTCATTTGCTGTGGGTATCGTCCCTCCTCCTCCATCAAGTGTTGCGGCGCCTTGACAACGAAGATGCCCCTTAGCCAATGCCACCGTTGTCATCGGAGGGCACGTAGATCTGTTGGATCTGCATGCCTTCTTTGTTACACTTATGGTGGCCATCCGCGCGGTGGGGACGGGGGAGGTGACGACGAAGACAGTGGTGGAGTTTTAGGCGGCTAGACTTCTGGTGGGTAGGGCGCAGCCAGCACTTGTCGGTGCTAGGGCCAACCTTGTTTTATGTGCCATAGATGTCTTTTTTAAAATTGTAGCGCTTAGTATAGAAGAGGCCCCACGCCCACAGTTAGGTTCTAGTATTTGTATGGAAGTCTCAGTAGTGGTTTTGGTGCGCGCTACTGAGGGCACTTTTTACAATTATAGTTGTGCACCTATATGCTGGTTGATAATTTGAAAATGTGCTGCTCCTGATATAATCAGTGTCATCCGCTTTAAGATCAAGTAAATTCATATGGAGTCTCCTAGAAAACACCTCAACATAAAGGAACTGCTAAATCTAGAGAAGGTCACCACAGTATATCAAGACAACAACTCGTTTCTTCAATGTTACAAATGCCGTGTAAACAGGGTCCATTGGGGTAGATTAATTGGTAATTGATAATACAATACCAAAGTGCAGCACATCTCTATTATATCCAGGGAACCCTATAATTTTGAATGTGGTACAAATAAAGCAAACAGACACTTATTTCATGGCACAATTTTCATCAGATGGTACAAATGTTAAATCCATGGTGAATAGAACAATTTTTTGAACTAGCTAGAGATTAACTTCCACTATGTAAGAAAGCCTGACAGGAGATAGGGGTTTAGAGTTATAGGTGGCGCAGTTTTGCAGCGTCACCATTTTTACGTCTCATTTTAGGATATGCATTGAGGATTAACTTCAACATAAATTATAATCGACTCCAGTTTGGCCAATTAATTTGCTTATTTGAGCTTTGCCTCAATGAACAGGAATAGACAAACTAACGAGAACAGGGACATGAAAATCAGGTTTTTGTTTTTCACAAGACAGCGAAAAAAGAAGAAAGGCAATATGGTTCACAAATATCATAAAGTTACCATTTTATTTCTTGCGGGCTTGCAGATAAATATCCTTCTCCAAATCTTAAACATTATACATTTTTATCAGTTGTGAATAAAAATAAATATTCAAACAGCATTCTTTCATTTTTGCTTTGACAACAGAATGAAGATGTGTCACAAATATCATAAATCAATCTATGTATTTAAGTTATCTTGTCGAATGAAATAAAACAACAAAACAGTGAAGCTTGTTTATGTCAATATCTTGCCTGATCAATCAACGATGGTGGCAATTTGAGTCCCGTGTGGCCTCGCGATGTGCTTCTAGTCCAGCAATACATGGCGATGATGTCCTCCCCCATTCTGAACCCATCACAAATGAACCATGGGGATTGGGGAAGGAGCATACCGGGATGCTGTTGCAGGATACCTACTTCAGAGGTAAGCCTGATACCATCGAACACGCCGCAAGGTTGGACAGTGATGCACAGTGGCACGGTCGAATAGAAGTAGAAGTCTCATCGCACCATGGTCTAAGGCTCCAGGATATCTTTCCTACTCCTGCTCGACCGTGAGCATGAGCAATCAAAACATATATTTTAATGATGGTGAGATAAAACCAACGTGGACACGAAAGAAAAAGGACGTACAATATTATCTGGAAGGCTAAGATACGTGTGATGAGAGTAATCCAGTTGTCTATAGAATTTTATAGGCGACATAAAAGGTGTAGAATTTTATAGCTACATAAAAAGGTGGCAGTTAGCTCGACCGTTATAGTATAAGATACACCACCTATATATAAAACTTCAGTCATTCCCTTGTTATAAAAAACAACTTCAATGATTGATTTCGTCAATGGTCAAGTTACATATCATGTACCTTTGGAATGTTTAATTGCGCCCGGCCTATTATGCAATCAATTTTTAAGAATTTATTGTGTTCTCTCAGCCGACTAAGCTATGTTTATTTAGTTAAGTTTGCATTTCATTGTTAATACAGTGAAACTTGATGTATTTCCATGTTCCCGAAACAGTGAAATAACTAATGACCTATGACATTCTAAAATTGCAGGCTTATTAAAGTGTGGCACTTTAGGGATACTGTTAAAAATATTGCACTCCTAAGCACCAAGAACTCGAGAAGGTAACACCTTTCCCTAACACCGTTTGAACTTAGATTTTCTTGTATTAACATTTTTATTTTATTTGGTAATTGGATTTAAATTGGCTCGCTTGAAGCATTATATATTGGACATTGTGGGAATGCTGATTTTTTTTGCGAAGATATATATAAAGATATTCTTAGGAAGAAATATAACATGGGGGACTATGGGTATTAAATAATCTGATGTATTAAATTATTTGGGTCCTTATAACAATGTAAATTTTATTTGTATATTAATGTTCAATTTCACATTTCTAACCTTCAAATATTTTATTATTCAGGGTGTGTATCAGATGTAGCCAAGGGATATATGTGTTGGACATTACGAGAATGTCAACTGAATAAACTAATGACTGATTAGTTCTGGGAGCGAGGGTGTTCATTTTGTCGTTCCCAGATACAATTAAGACGTACAAGAGACCATGAAGTATTCCGCCAATAGATAGACAAATGTGTGCTACATATTATAACTTGCTATACAGGGCCAATATGAGTCCTATGCAGCTACAAATGCACTTGCATATGAACTATGTCGTGTAACACCACCAAACGTATTATTTGCTCTAGGTTTTTCATTCAAGTATAATGTTTGGTGCAAGACCACCAAACTTACCTTCTGCGCCATTAAAAAAAAAGTATTGAATGAATGCTCAATATATTTAACTAGAATTCAAGCGTGGTCTTGCTACATTTCACCTGCCTTGATAAAAGGTTTTATATGTCTTTCATTTTTTGTCATTCCACTGTTTTATACGCAAATTAGGTGCCACTACAAGAAAAATGAGCATTCATCCCTCTCATGTTAGTACCTTAGTACCGGTTACAATTTGAGCCGGTACTAACTTGCAAAACAGGTCTCCGTCGACGTAACCGAGCTAATTTAGTATCGGCTGGAGAAACCAGCCAGTACTAAATGGCGCCCCCTAACACCGAGGCAACAACTAGATTCCTCTCGGCCTATTTAGTACCGGATGATAACTCCAACCGGTATTAAATGAATAACATTAGTACCGGCTAGAGTCATCAACCGGTTTGTAATATTTAGTACCGGCCGATCTTTCTAACTGATTAAAAAAGAGCACGATTAATATCAGTTGGAAACCTCCACCGATACTAAACAGAGCTCGCACTCTATTTATCTTCGGTGACTACAGGGAGAGCCCTCTCTATTTAGTCTTAGGTGGAGAGCTCTTCCATTTTTTGCCTTCTTTCCATTTAAAAAAAGGGGAGCACATAAGGTGGGAGAAGTCAAAAGATAAAAAAACTCATAACTTCCTAGACAGACATCCAAATGAAAAGCAGACTGCACCATTATATTTGTCTTAATAAAAAATTCAAAACAAGATCTCAGTCGACTATGTTTTGATGAAAAACGGTAAAGTTACTTTTTGTGAGAAAGAAACTTGCTTTCTGTACCGATAAGATACGCTGAAAAGTTACTTTCTACCCACGTGTGCCGTTGACAAGTTACTTTCTGTCACGACAGCGAAGCCGCTCTATGCACAACATATATTATAAAGTTACTTTTTCTAATGCTCGTTGGTCGCAATGTTATTTTTTTAAGCATTAGCGGAGCACAACTTACTGCCTAAGCATAAGGCCGCCAACCAGCCTGGGACCATCACTAGTTGCACGTGGGGGGCATGTGCAACCGTATAAAAGGTGAAGTAAAAAACTTAAAAAAGACGTATCTTTACGAGCAAGCATCCAAACAAAAATTAGACTAAGCCATTATGTTTTGATGAAAGAGGCGAACATTCCTTTTTTAGGAGGAAAAATTACTTTTCACATCACAAAATATGTGAAGATGCACTTTTTCTGATGTTTATTTGCTGCGAAGTTACTTTTTAAGATACCGGCGGAGTAGGAAAGTTACTTCTCTCGCAATCTCTAAAAAGCTTTAAACATTCGATGTCAGCTATCATTCAGTGGTTCTCTTCCTGGCTCACTCCCCCCTCTCACGTGTTCGTAGTTCTCCCCATCCTCCAAATATAGGAACTGTGGCTCTCAACGTAACCTTAAATAGTGAGGCCTCTCCCTTTAGCTGTTGTGATCGAGAAAAGGCATCCACGAAGGGCAGCATATGAGGATGCCTACACCAAAGTGTATCACTAGTGGCATTACCCGAGTCGCAGCAGGAGAATTGTCTCGAGGAGGCAGCACTACCCCGATTTGGTGGCAGGGAGGCAACGGAGCCAGCAGCTCTTTGTTCTAGCCCTATGTAACAGACAAGAAATTTTGTATATTTGAAAATTTGAATTTCATTTTTTTTGTTTAAATGCAAAAGCAATTTTAAAATGCTAAGGTTGTCTCCTCTCATCTAAAATTTCCAAGAGTTATTTTCAAATTGCTAAGGATTAATAAATATAAAGTGCGCCAATGTGGATTTTATTTGGTTTTTTTATGGATTTCATTTGAGTTGAATTTGAATTCAAATTCAAATCTAAAACTAACCTACGACTAATATTGGGCTCTAACTTAAACCCAACCTAGCCGCCACCACTAGTTCAGAGCAGAGAAGGGAGGAGAAGGAGGTCGCGGGGAGGAGGAGCCTCACAGCAGGTGCCACCGGAGGAGGGATGTCACACCTGATTTTCAGAAGAAAACCTAGTGTATCTCATATGTGCCTCAGGATCAACATTTCACACATATGGCTGACAGTGAGTGAATAATAGTAACAATACTTAAACGAATAGTAGCAAAATTGAAGTATTTATTACACTCACGACCAAGGGAATGAAGGCCTAAACTTGTTCACACGGTAACTAAAGACGATAACTAATGTTGATATCTCCAAAAGACTCCACAGGCATCTGCCAAAGCATACCTTCGCCTGCTCGGCCGAGGCACGATCCAAAAACCCACCCATCTGACAGCGCGAACACAACACATAGTTCATCTAATTATTCAGCCAAGACCAGAGCCACATGGTATTATGGTTATACTTATAAATCCTAGGTTGCCGCTCCATGCTCCAATTAGTGAATATTATCTCATATTAACATGGTACGACAATCACAAAGTTAAGCAACTAGCATAGCTACCCAACATAAAAGTAAACCCAGTGTGTCAAGGCTTAGGAGTAAAAGACTAGTCATCCTTAGATAGAACCATCAAGTTAATGCAACGCGAGCATAAAAGTAAAAGTGTTTATCATGCAATGGTTATGGGTTCAATAGAGTATGCAGAGGGGGAAATCCACTCGCCATCCTCAGCAAAGCCTTGAGGATCCTCCTCGTAAGCTTGACCATGATCTTGATCTCTCTTGAACGAATCGTTCCCTACACGAGCACACAAGCATAAAATAAATAAATAATAAACAATACATCATACAACTTGAAAAGACATAAACACGTGCCTACAATTGTTCATGCAGAAACGAACACATGAGCGCGAGAATCACTCAAATCGGGTTTAAAACGGTGAAAATATGGCTAAAACAAGGTTTATGGGGCTAAAACTAAAGAAACAAGGGACCTAAACATAATTTCATATCAAAACAGAACAGCTAAAGAGTAAAAGATGGGCTCTGGACTGTGGGTTCTAAATTAAAAAGCTCAGGGCTTAAATTGAAAGAAGCAGGACCGATCTGTAATGAATCTTGAACTTCATTGGATAGCGGAGAAAGAACTGGAGAACATAAGGGCTTTTTGCATGATTTCCAAGGCTGACCGGTGTCCCCCCCCCCCATTGTTCACTCGAGTCGGGTTTATATCCAACCGCCCGATCTAGATCTACGGCTGAGATTGAAAGGGGCATAGTTAGTCGCCGCCGCTCGTGGCAGCGCACGGCGACGACAACACCGGAGTTCGATAAAACAGGGCCTAGAGACCTCGGAAGAAAGCTTGGGCAAAGACGAATTGGATTGAGTGCTTCAGGAAGCGGCTATGGTTTCAGTGCGAGCCACCGACGAGAAATGGCGGCTTGGCCACAGCCAACACGTGGCGCACCCACGCAGGGACACCAGGGAAATAAAGATAGGGCTCGGCAAGTTCCTTACCTTCCGGCTTAGCTTCTCGGCGAGAACTTGATGAAAAAGGGGCAATCAGAACACGGGTCAATGGCGACGGTGCTCGAGCTAGGGTTAGTGGCGGCAGTGCAAAGGCTCAAGGCAGCAGCTATAAATAGGCCAGTGCGTGTTAGAAAATAAACCACACCGTGTTAGGCCATGGCGTGTGTGTCCGCGTCTGTGTTGCGTTGGTGTATGAGTCCGTGCTCACCTTCGTCCAATGCATAGGTCTAGGTTAGTTTTGGGTTGGGCATGTGCGTGTGTGCACTCGTGTTCAAGTTGGAAGCCCATAGTGTAGCAGTGAGTTGGTGCTCGCGTACGTGTGTGCCATGGCGTGCGTGTGTGTGTGCTCATGTTGGAGTCCATGGCCAAGGTCATGTCGAGTCGGGATGCAGGTGTGTGGCCGCGTTCCAGGTTGAGTATAGCACAACGTGCGGCGCGTGCCTGTGAGTCTGTTAGTGCAGGGATGGCCAAGTCGTTGGCAAGGGCGTCAATAGCAGAAGGATCACGATCTAGCGTGTGAGCTGAGCTGATGACCGGGTCTCACGAAGGAGTACGTGGCTCAGGACGCGGAGAAGCCGAGTCTGCCGAGGAGTGCGTGACTGCATTCATCGAGCTCGCCGTAGTGGGTTGTGGGCGCTGTGATGCCACTGGGCTATATATGGCCATGTAATCTCTGTGTTATAGGTTGAGTCGAGTCCATTTTATCAATCAAAGTGCCAACATACAGGCCATACAGCGGCCGGGGCATTCGTCATCAATTTCTATGTATTCATTGTTCATCTTCCTCCGTGTGTCTGAGCGCGACAGAGTGGAGTTCTAGGGCGATGCGGAGTCCGGACTCTGCTCGAGTCCGGTCTGAGCACGGGAAGAAGACAAGTCTGACAAGTGGGCCCCACAAGCCAGCGACAGAAGAAAGGAAAAGAAGGGAATTCGGAGTGGGCCGGGGAAGAAAGAGATTGGGCCGGTGCTAGCGATGGGCTCGGGGTGGAAAGAAGAAAGAAAAAGAAAAGTTGAAATAGAGGATTCAAAATGTTGAAGCTTGAATAAACTTTTGTTGAAACTCAAATTTGCACACCAAAAATAATGCAACAGCACGAATGCAACAAAAGCTCATCGAAACTATAATTATCATGCTCTTCAACTTGTTATGGCTAGAATTTGTTCTTTTATTTAATTTACCTTGAAACAATTAAACTAAAAATAATGTTGCTTAAATTGATTTATATGTGATGACTCAAAATTAGGATGCTACCATTCCTACCCCACTTAAAGAGAATCTCGTCTCGAGATTCAGAAAAACTAGGAAAGAACTAAGAGATATCTGCATCAATTTCATCTTGTACGATTGGCCCTTCACTAACTTTTCCTCTCATCTGATTCATGGTTTTCCTTTTCTCTAGACTCATTAGTGGCCACAAACTCAATTTGTCTCCTTGAGAGCTAGTTAATAGTACTGACTTTTTGGCACACTGAATAACTCCATCATGCTTTTCCAACCAATCCATGCCTAGTATAACATCAATGGCATTTGAATTCAAGACCACTAGATCAGCTTGGAAATTTATGCCCATAATTCTAAGAGGAACTTGTGGACATATGTAAGTGGCTTTCATCTCACCACCCCGGGAGTTAACTAGCAAAATGTTCCTCATATCATGCTTAGGAGGTTATGTTTGACCACAAACTTATTCGTTATAAAAGAATGTGAAGGTCCCGAATAAAAAAAAACTGAAGCAGGCACTGAGTTGATGAAGAACATACCGAGCACTACATTGTTTGCTTTCTGGGCAGTTTCAGCTGTCACATGGCTCACCCTACCACGTGTAAAGTTCTGTTTGCCTTTGTTGCTTGAAGATTGTTGACCAGATCTCTGACCATTGTCTCTCTGATTTTGAGGAGTCTGAGCATTGTGTTTGCGACATATGTTGGCATAATGTCCGAATTCACCAGAGTTGAAACATCCATTGGGTCGAACTTGTGTGTTATTCCTTTCAGGTCTTCCCATGGAGTTGTTTGAATGATCCTGCTGGTGGTTGGAAGCATGTTGCTCCGGTTGATTATATTGCGGGGCCTGTTGAGATGAACGCGGAGTCAGCTGATTTTGTTGATAATTTCCACCTTGACCTCCAGAACGGTTATGATATCCCTGCGACGAGCTGTAGCGAGGGCGAGTGTTACTAAACTGCCCCTGTGACGACGATGAGAACTTCCTCTTCTGGTCACTCATCTCCTTGCGAGTGTTCTCACAAGCTATAGCCTTATCTATCATTGTCTGAAAGTTAGGGAAGGTGTGACTTTGCAGCCGATACTTGATTGTCGTGATCAAACCCTTCAGGAATCGGCGTTGCTTCTTAGGATCGATGTCCACTTCATGCGGTGCATGGCGGGAAAGCTGAGTGAACCTATCTCGGTACTCACAGACACTCATGTTGCCTTGCACCAACGCTAAGAACTCCTCTTGCTTCATGTCCACCACACTGTTGACGGTCCTTAAGTGCAAAATATTCCCGTCAACATCTCAAGAAAAATACTACTTTACTATCATATTTTGTTTAGTATGACTTGGTTCCACTTGTATTTTGTCTTTGTATGATTCCAGGAACTAGATTGATAATTGGAGAGGGAGCATAAAAGAATAAAGAATATGCCATCCTAGAAATGCTCAAATCCATAGAGATGCTCGCAATTCAAGTCCAACAGAGGCTATCGTCAACATAGAAGGACCAAAGATACAACCCACAGTCCACCTCGCGAAGGCGGTGGCTGAGGAATGACAAAGTGGGGCCCGCCGGCCCCACTACACTAGTCGACCCACCTCTGAAGCCGTTTGCGCCAAGTTTCATTGAGGCAAGTGTATGGTAGTTGCAAATGTTGGTTTCATCTACTACCATACTTGGAGGCACCCGAACCGACCTTGGAGGGCTATATAAGCAGAGGCAGACCCCCCCACTCTCAATATAATTCATCAGATTCAGAATTCACCTTAGCCAGAAACCTCTCTAGTTCTAATTAGCCTAGTTTCTAGGATTAGAGGAGCAAAAGTCTTGATTAGCAATGTGATCAAGTTGTTCTTCAAGAACATCATTGATCTTGGGTAATAACTTTGTATCCTTTTTGTCAGATCTTTATCAATACTTCAGAGATGATATATGAAGTTTGTGCTATATTTATAATATTTATCTTCATATCTTATGCTATCATGAGTTATATTAATCATATGTTGGATCAGTTATCTATGCTATTATAATGCTCTGGAGTGCTTTATGCTTGTTTCTAGTCCTAAACATTGACCATCCGTAGGGTGGGAGTCACAAGTGGGATTAGAACAGTTTTTCGGTATGCAGGCGTGGTGCCTGGATATAAGAATTCCTTTAGATATACTCATTTTCTACCAGTTATGAGAGAAAGACAACAAGTTGTGACAGACTTGATTGTCCTTGCATTCTTTCCTGCTAGAATTTGGTATTGTAGCTCTATAAATATTTGGCTCATGAGTATGGACTCAATATTTTCACTTTTTAATATGGCTTTAACACTGATTTGATCATATGATTGGCTTAACCTTTCCTAAATTGATGAATAATAAGGACATTCTAGACTTGCTCCGATGACAGTCCTAGTTCTAGTCTATTTTATTTTATGAGGTAACTTTGGTTCTGGTGTGATTTTATATATATATATATATTATATAGATATAAATATGTATATATATATACATCTTTATTTGATTATCACTTCAGTAACATTATTTCCTTACTTCGTGACAACTTATTCCTAATTCGAGCAGTTGACTATGACCTATGAATTGGATAATTAGGATATGTAGAGGATAGTTTTATTTAAATAAAGTAAGGGTTTCCATGGGATAAAATAAATATGATAACCTAGTTTACTCCTGGTTGAAGAGCTACATGATATATATCTATGTGCTTGCGGATAAAATAATGGCATGATAATTATAAAAATATCAGCAAGTTATATCATTGCGATGATTGTTTCTTAAATATTTTTCTAAGTCTTATGTTGAAATGCTCGTAAGAAATTTAGAGATAATGTTAAGGAATGTCAACAAGCATTTCTGGAGCCGTTCCCGGGGAAATCATGAAAACTTTGATAAAACTAGATACATATACTAAATTATCCAAGGAGTGAGTCAACTGCTCAAAAAGTGGCTAATGTTACTCTCTTTGTTTCTCTCCTCTTTTTTGTGAATAACAGGAAAGTGTATGACTGGTTTCCCTCTACCGGCAGACTTCAATTCAAATCCTAAGAGGCTATTAAGGAAACCTCGCACTTCAAAAGCTACACCACCTTTAGTTTCCAAGCCACCAGAAGAAGAACCAGCAACTATAGCACCTGTTTCCATGGCTGAGAAATCTCTTCATGAATATTCAGTTCCCACCACGGACAATGTTGTCCTGTCCTTGGACCTCAAGGAGATATTGGAAATGTGGGATTCAAACTCAAGACCAGCCTTATTAATATGGTGCAGGCAAGTCCTTTTTGCCGACTGCCACATGAGGATGCCAACGCACATCTTCAGCGATTTCTGAATCTTTGTACAACCATCGTCATCAAGGACGTACCAGAAGATACTATTCATCTTCGGCTGTTTCCTTTCTCTCTATTAGGAAAGGCACATAAATGGTTTTATAAGGGAGGAGTATCTGTTGACACATGGCCAAAATGCGCTGGAGCATTCTTCGCCAAGTTCTTTCCTCTAGGCAAGACTAATGTCCTTAGAGGTAAAATTTCCAGTTTTTAGCAGACAGCTTTGGAATCCAATCCAGAAGCTTGGGAGAGACTCCAAAAAGAATATATAGCCACCTGTCCTCATCATGGGATGGACGAATGGCTCGTCCTCCAAAGTTTCTATAATGGGTTCTTGCCTTCATCAAGAAGTCATCTCGATGCTGCTGCTGGAGGAGCCTTCCTCGATCTCACAATCACTAAAGCCAATACATTGATCGAGAAGACGGTCTCCAACTAAGGATGGAATGATGAACGTACTCAAACTCAGGGTCGAAGCAAGGGTATGCACACTGTTAAGGACACAAATATGTTGGCCGCCTGTCGGCGGGTGGCACACAGGGTACCTCACGCCGGCAAGTGTTGATCACAGAACACACACGTCTCGGTGGAGAATGGTTCAAGAGACGCAAGATAGAGGATTTATACGGGTTCGGGAGTGATCCCTACGTCCAGTGCAACGAGCTCCTGATCGTATTGCTCTCTTGGCGGCGGATTACAACGAAGGCCGGTTCAAGCCTTGTGTGTGTGAAATGTGCGTGTAGGGGACTAAGTGCTCTAGAGATCGAGAGTCCAGGAATTGGAATCCTCCCTCTCGCAGGGACGCCCTACTCTTTTATAGCTCAAGAGGAGGACAACTTTACAATGTTATTTTACCTATCTAGCCTCGAAGGCCGGATGCCCACGACGGTTGCTCGCTGTCGGCCTAGTGCGTATTGGCGACCCCTTCCTTGATCGCCGTGTGTCCTTCACCCTCCCATCGGTAGCTTCGCGGTAGCTTCCTTCTTGGCTGCTAGCGCAGCGGCACGCATGCAGGGCTGCAGATCAGCTTTTGCAGATGGCAGGCGGGCAGGTGATGTCGGGTGTCGGTCGGGAGAAAGCGTAAGCCCCACGCCTTCTCCTTCACAAGTCAGATTTCACTTGGGGAAGGTCTTCGAGACTCCCCCCTTTTCCACTGTGCGTGTTTATCAACGGGCAGGACCCCTCGGGGGGGTCTGCCTGTCCGACCCGAGGGGTCGGGGGTCGGGCGAGACGGACGCGTCCGACCCCTCCAACCCTCGGGTCGTCTGGAGTGGGCCTTGGTCGGGCGAAGCAGAGGCTTATATCACCATGCTTCCCGGATCCTTGACGGGTCGGGCGAGACGGAACCTTCCGACCAGTTGTAGCTATCGTTGCCAGGGTCTTCCTCCGTTAGCGCGCCGTTCGTAGGTGCCCTGATAGTGGGCCCCCTAATCCATGACCCTCACAGTAGCCCCCGACCTTGCAGAGGAGTCATGGACTCGTGTGCGAGGTCATGCCCTTTCCTTCAGGGGAGTTGGATTCCATGGGGAGGCCCTTCTTTTTTTCCATTTTCCCGCAAACTCCTGGCAACTTCCGAAATTACGGGGACGCGACCAGGGCAGCGCCTCGACAGCAATGCCTGGCGTCTAACACGTTACGGGGGTCACAACTCTCTTCGCGAAGCGTCAACCCGAGTCCTACAGCACGTGGCCATGAACGGCAGATCACGGAGATCTAGTCGGGCCCACGAATCGTGGCGGCCTGTCCAGCTGTTGACGGAAACAGACCCACCCATCGAGTGCGATGCGACGCGGCGGTCAGGCTTCGGACTCGTCCTCGCGGTCGTGGTGGGCCCGACGAGGCGTGCGGGCATGGTGGGCAGTTAATGCCCTACTCCATCACCTCGTGCCACGTGCGCACGTCGGGTGCGCCTTGAGCCGTTGGATCCAAACCGAGGGCTGAGAGTGCTCGGTCGTGTGACTCCTCGGTGCGGCCGCCAGCCACCCCGCCGCCCCTATATATTCGGGGACACCGGCGTAACGGGGTACGCTTTTCGCCTTCCCTCACAGCTTTCATCTTCTTGCTCCCATTCGCCCTTCGTCGCCCTTCTCAATCTAATCTACAATCTCACATCCCCCCAAATCCACCACCGTCTAGATGGCCACAAGGGGTTCCTCTTCCTCGGCGCAGCTTCGTCCATGGGTGCGTTCGACCGTGTCCGTGGCCGCCCTCGAGTCGCTTGTATCTCGAGGGCTTCTCTGCCCGCGCACCGCGCAGGAGGAGTGAATCTCACCACACCCCTCCCACAAGACCCCGTCCCCACCGGTGGGGTACGTGGTGAGCTTCATGGCATACCAAGTCCATGGTTTCGCCGTGCTGGCTCACCACTTCGTCCGCGAGGTGCTCCACCACTTCGGGGTGGAGCTCCACGCCCTCGCCCCGAACGGTGTCCAGCAGTTGGCAAACTTCGTGGCCCTGTGCGAGGGCTATCTGGGCATCGACCCATATTTCAATATTTTCCTTCTTTTCTTCAAGGCGGCGCTCATTCGCGTGCACGGCGTCCTGGCTCGTGGGGGTACTGCTCGCTGCGGGGTTCCAACAAAGATTGGTACAAGGGTTGGTTCTACCTAAAGAATCACGCGGAGGCCGCCCTTCCTCCATTCAACCCTGCAAGCTCGCCGCCGACCAAGGAGCCGGCGCACTGGCAGTACGGCCCCGAGGCCTCTTCCCGCAAAAAGCTGGCGAAGCATCTCGACTACCTCGCCAAGCTCCAGTCATGCGGCCTCACCGGCATTGGCATCGCGGATGCCTTCCAGCGATGCCGTGTTGCCCCGCTCATGGCCCAACCCCTGCGCCTCTTCGAGATGCTCCCCACGACCTCCGAGGCGGAGCTCCGCACCAGCCTCGTGTCGTACGTCGTCCCCTTGGAGGATGAGATACAGGCTCGGCTGGAGGAGCTCGTCGACTCCCAGCGGGCTGCCTCCATGGTGATCCCCACCCCGGGTCAGCCATCGATGCTCCCGGGTCCTGGGGCTGTGGACCTCGTAAGTCTCTCTTTTCCACCATATCTCACTTTTGTCTTTTTCTGTTCTCTTTTTTGCGAGTCAACATGTCGTCTCCGACCTGCAATCCCACGAGGCCCCTGGGGGTCTTCGCGCCTCGATGGGGGTCTTATCGGAGGAGCTGTCCGCCTGCGATGAGGCTTGGCGGAGGAACAGGGAGGCCGGGGAGGCCGCCCGGAAGCGCAAGAGGGAGGAGACCAAGAAGCGCCTCAACCGCGAAGAGCGGAGGCACGAGAGGGAGCGCAAGGAGCACCGGGGAGAGGAGGTCGGGTCGGACCTGGCCTCTTCGTGCGACGAGGAGGAGAACCCCGGAGGCTCTTCTCCTATGCTGTTGGACTACACCGTGGTGGACCCCTTGGTGCACGGCGAGCAGCGGTCCACACCCATCCATGTGGACGAGCATCCCTCCCCTCCTCTGGGCGCCCCACCAGCGGGGGCGTCCCGCGCGCGCTCAACCTCCTCCTCCAAGCCGGTGCGGCTAACGGTCCGCCGCCCCGGGACGTCGCGCAGGTTTGTCTATGTTACCTTGCTATTACATCTTCCTTTCATTGTCCGTGTCGCTAGGGTCTTATAGCAATGTCGTTGTGCTTGCAGCCGGATCGGCCAGGAGTCGGGCCCTGGCACGGCCCCGGTGAAGCGTCTCCGTCGAGACGCACCACCCACAGCCGTCCCTGACTCCTCGGAGCCAAGGGCGGCCGCCGAGGCCCGGCGCGCCGACCTGAGCCTGGCCAGAGCCGAGGGGTCGGCTCCACACCCCGCCCTCGGGGACTCCTCGTCCGCTCCGGGGAGGATAGTCCGCCCAGGTGGTCGCCGCCCCATTTCCGCTAGGCCCTTCTCCCCCGGCCGGGGCAGGGGTCACGTACGTGCTGGCCTCGTCGCCCGTGGCCGGGGAGGTCGCGGGGTCGGCGGAGGAGGCGATGGACATGGACGCGCCTGCGGGGGCTCCTACTGGTGGAGAGCTGGGGGTGGACACCGCGGCGAGCGTCGCGGAGCCCCTTCCGACTGCTGCGGCGCCCGTCGAGGGCGTGGTGGTGGATGCCCCCACGGAGGCGCCCTCCGCTCCACTGGCCGCGCCGACCACTTCCGAGCCACCCCCGGTGAACCCTAGGGAGGGTGTGGAGGTGCGCCGGTGGTCAGTGGAGGACCTCTTCGGCGAGGCGGAGGCACAGGCGCGCTCCGAGGCAGGGCCTCCCGCGGCGTCGTCAGCGCTGACGCTGGTGTCGGTCCTAGCGCCGCCACCCACTGCCGCACCAGCGGGGGCCTCGGGGTCGGGTGGTGACCAGGGGGTCGCCCTGCCTGCCCAAGGCGAGCCTGCGGTCGACCCTGAGCACATCGTGCAGATCGACGTATGACTGGAGAGCCTTCAGCAGATGGGCACCTTCCCTGCGACGCTCCTGCAGATGGCCCTGACGCTCTGCACCGTGGTGATCCCATCGAGTGGGGTACACGATCTACCCCTTCTCTTCGTCTTTGTTTTGCTATATGATTGCTTTCCAGGTCTGACTTCGTCGCGGCCCTAACTTGGCCCTTTGATCGTTTTAGTCGATGTTGCTGGCGCTCTCCCGGGCCCAGAGCATCGAGCAGGAGTCGATCAACCAGGCTCGCCGGGCGTGGAACGTCGCCACCGTGTCGAGGGATGCCGAGGCCAGCATGCACGACGAGGCCGCAGGCCGCGCCCGTTGCAACTCGGAGCTGGAGCGCGAGCTGGCCTCTGAGGACACGGCGCACCAAGAGGAGCTCGCCGCGCTGCGCGCCAAGCTAGACAGCCTTCTCACTGACGCCTCCGACGTCCGCAGCGGTTCGCTCCACCTCTTAACCACTTGTCTCCTCGAATACTTGAACTGGCTCGATGATGATCTCATGTGCCGTCCTTCCAGGGTTCCAAGCCCAGCTCGACACCCTTTGGGAGGAGAGGGCTGCCGCGGTCCAGGCGTGCGCCAACACCCAGACGGAGTGCAACCAGGCGGTGAGCGCCAAGGAGGACACTGAGGGGGCATGCACTGAGCTTAGCTAGCTCGTCGCCGACCTTCGCTCCGAGGCGCAGACCGCCACCGGGCGGGCCAAGACCCTGGAGGCCGCCCTATCCACGACGTGCAAGTCCTTGGAGGAGAAGGACTCGGAGCTCGAGGGTACGTTCTCCATCTCCTTTTCTTGCTCAACTTCCATTATCGCATGTTTGCTTGTGGTCTAACTGTGATCTCGTTCATTTGCAGCGCTCAACTCTCGTGTGGCTGATGGGATCACCTATCGCAACATGCTGCTGTCGCGCTTTGGGATGCTACGCGACGTGGCGGGGGCGGTCCTGTCGAGGCTCGGGTTTTCTCTGTCTGAGGACATCGAGCGGCTCCCGGGGGATCTCCACCGCGCGGCGGAGTGCTGCGGAGAACTGCGCGTTGTGGCCCTCGGGATGCTGGATGCTCTCGAGGTGCCACTGAGCGGCGACCCCGCGCGTCTCCCGCCGGAGCTCGACCTCGTCCCGGCGTGGGTCGGAGCCCTCTCCAAGCAGTCGCTGGTGCGCAGCGTCCAGGAGGCCTTCACGTTGGTGCGCTCCCACTACGACGGGATCCGCTTCGACAGGATGGCCGCCGGCTTCCCCAACGAGTTCACCTCGGAGGCCCTGGACGCCATGGTCGAGGAACTCAGGGCTCCCGCGGAGTAGTTCGCCTACGGCCTGGCGCCTACGACGGACGCGGATGGCAACCCGGTGGATGGCGCCGACCCCGACCAGGCCCTTTAAAATCATACCTTTTTATCTTTTTGCTGCTACTGCTGTGCCCTCGCGTAGAGGGACTTAAACTTCAAACTTCTGGGGGGTTCCGCATCGATGGGACTCCCACATTTTGACTATTTATAATAATTAGCTTACTTTTCTTCTTTTTTGTCGTCTTTCCTAGCCCCGTACGCGTGGGCTTTTGTTTGTTTTTCTTATGGCCATGCCCCTGCCAGCCCCCGAGTGGGGTCTGCCTTCCAGTTTCTTCGCAAACTGGTTGGGAGGCGCCACTTGAGACGGCCTTTACGGGGTTAGCTTTGTTTCTTGGTAACTTTCGGTTACCGATCAGGCCTCTGAGCCTTTAAACTTTGGCTTTGAGACGAGCAAGGTAAACCCGATGGTTCTGCCGAGCCCCCGAGCCTCCAAGCCCTTAAGCTTTGGCTGTAGGGGTGGGCAAGGTGAACCCAATGGTTTTGCCGAGCCCCCGAGCCCCCGAGTCTTTGAGCTTTGGCTGCGGGGTGAGCAAGGCGAACCCAATGGTTCTGCCGAGCCCCCGAGCCCTTGAACTTTTATGTTTTGGCTGTGGGGTGGGCAAGGTGAACTCGATGGTTCTGCCGAGCCCCGAGCCCCCAAGCCTCTGAGCTTTGGCTGCGTGGTGAGCAAGGCGAACTCAATGGTTCTGCCGAGCCCCCGAGCCCTTGAACTCAGTTGAGAGATGACTTTGGGAGGCTGAACCTTTAAGGCTTCCAAGGCCGTCGGGTTTAGATCCGAGGTTTGCGCTCCTGGGGGATCTGAACACCGAGCGGTCCCTTAGCCAAATTATATTCAAGCCCCCGAGCCTCTGCGCGAAGTCTCCCTCACCGCGGCTGGGCTCAAACCAGCGTTCGGCCGTTGACCACTACAAAAGATAGACCCAGTAGGTCCAAAACATAGTTAGTTTCCTTCGTCTGAGCTGCGTTGCTGGATTGCTTTTGTGCATTCCCGGCCTGATTCGTGTCGAGAAGGGGGTCCCCCAGGTCGGCTGTGTTCGTTTGGGTACGTTGGCAGGGTCGGCCGTCTGGCACGACAACCGTGCGATCCATAGCCGCGGGGGCGTAGGCTGTTGCAACACGGCTGCGCCAGACGGCCCTTCCTACCCTTTCAACAGCGTCGGGGTCTCCTCAGAATCATAGGGCCGGACAACAGATAGAAAGCTCAAAAGAAACGACAATGAATTAAATTAGAAGGAATGAGAGCATAGAGGGTTCACTTATCTGGCCGGCTGGAGGCCAGGGGGAGGGCTTCCGCGGCCCCCCTGTCGGGTCTTCTATCACGCGACGAGGAGTTGACGCAGCACCGTGAGCTTGAGGCTGGTATGAGACCGCCGTCGCGGCCCAAGGCTCAAGATTACTGTAGCTTTAGAAGGTTTGCAGTCGGCGATAGCGCCCCCGGAGACGGGGCTCCATTGGTTGGGTGGCGGCTTCTGCCTCCGGGGCATTACCGTCGAGTGGTTCGCCCATGGATGAACTGCTTTTAAGTTGTGCAGCTCCTCCCTCCGCTCGCGATGTAGTACTAAAAATGGGTACTATTCGCTGTCGGAATCTTCCCATAAAAGGAAAGGACTAGACCTTATTCAGTCCCAGCCCAACTCCGGTTTTGGCCTTTTGGGCCTTTCCCCCTGCGAGGGTCCTCACCGAACCTCTCGTGTGAAGGGGGTGCAGCCGACCCCTCCGTGGGTGGTCATGGGTAGAAGCGTCAGAGCTGCTCAATGTTTCAGGCGTTGGAAATGTGGGTTCCATCTGGCATTGCCAGCTTATAAGAACCTGGGCGGAGGACCCGTACTACGGTGTAGGGCCCTTCCCAAGGGGTGAAAGCTTGGTGAAGCCGCGATGATCTTGGGCTAGCCTCAAGACCAGGTTGCCCACTTGAAACGTGCGGCCACGCACTCGTTGCGCGTGATAACGCCTCAAGCCTTGCTGGTACTTGGCCGAGTGCGCCACCGCTACTTCCCGAGCTTCCTCCAACTGGCCTGCGGCGTCCTCAAGGTTGATTGTGTTCGCTTCCTCTTCGAAAGCTTGAACCCTCGGGGAGCCATAGTCTACGTCCGTGGGGAGGATCGCCTCAGACCCGTAGACCATGTAGAATGGTTGGCGCGCTCGACCTGCCTATTTGTGCGCGGGTGGGCGACTGCCGCCCACGCCACCCGGATCCCGTAGTCATCGCAGAGGCGGGTGAACTTCTTTCCCGTGAACTGAGTTCCATTGTCGGTGATAATGGTGTTCGGGACACCGAAACGGCACAGGATGTCATGGAAGAAGTGGACGGCTTGCTCTGACATGATCTCCGTTAAAGGGCGCGCTTCAATCCACTTCGTAAATTTGTCGATGGCGACAAACATGTGGGTGAAGCCCCCGGGCGCTCTTGGCAGCAGTCCGACCATGTCCAACCCCCAGACCGCGAATGGCCAGGTTATGGGTATGGTCTGAAGCGCCTGAGCTGGTAAATGTGTCTTGTTGGTGTAAAACTGGCAGCCTTCGCACGTTCGCACGATTCGCTCGGCATCTGCGACGGCTGTGGGCCAGTAGAATCCTTGCCTGAAGGCCGACCCTACCAACGACCGGGGCACTGCGTGGTGGCCGCAGACCCCGCCATGGATGTCTCTCAACAGTTATCTCCCCTCTTCGTTGAGGATACAACACTGAAGAACACCATTGTGGCCCTGGCGGTACAGGTTGCCCTCGATTATCCTGTAGGACTTGGCCCTTCGGACGAGGCGTCAGGATTCTGTTCGTCCAGCTAGAAGGGCCCCATCAACGAGCCTCGAGGAAGGTGCTCCATCGTTGAAGTTCACTGATGGCTGGTGCTGGTCGTCCGTGAACACGCCTGGCGGGACTGGCTGTCGCCAGGATGCGAGCTTGGCTAGCTCATCAACCGCCTTGTTGTACTCCCACCGGAGTTGGACGAAGCCCAAGCCTTTGAACTTTTCTTGCGCTCTGCGTGCCGCTTCACAGTAGACCGCCAGCTTCGGATTGTAGCACTTGGCGTCGCCGTTGACCTAATCAACCACGAGCCGAGAGTCGCCGTGAGCCTCCAGCCTGTGGATGCCTAGCTCCTTGGCTATTCGCAGCCCGACAAGCAGAGTGTCGTACTCTGCCATGTTGTTCGACGCGGGGAAGTGAAGCCGTATGGCGTAACGCATCATCACCCCCATAGGAGAAATGAAGACGACCCTGACCCCCGACCCGGTTCGATTCTGAGCTCCATCGAAGTGAAGGACCCAGTATTCGAGGTCGGCGGGGGCTGGGGGGAGCTGTGTCTCTGTCTATTCAGCAACAAAGTCCGCAAGGACCTGAGACTTGATTGCTAACCTTGGCGTGTAAGAGAAGTCATAGCCCATGAGCTCGAGGGACCACTTGGCGATTCTTCCCGTCGCCTCCCTGTTGTTGATCACCTCTCCTAACGTGTGCTCTATGACGACGGTGACATGATGGGCGTCGAAGTAGTGTCGGAGCTTGCGCTTGGCGATGAGGATGGCGTAGATCATCTTCTAGATGTGGAGATAGCGCGTCTTCGACTCGGTCAGCACCTCGCTGATGTAGTAGACCGGGTGCTGTACCTTCAGGGCGTGCCCTTCCTCCTCGCGCTCCACCACGAGAACAGCGCTTACCACCTGAGTGGTCGCCGCCACGTACATGAGCAGGTGTTCCCCCTCGCGTGGTGAGCATGTGCTTGAGCTGGTCGAGCGCCTGCTGGGCCTCCTCGCTCCACTCGAAGCGTCCGTCCCTCTTTAGGAGCTTGTAGAGAGGAAGCCCCCGCTCACCCAGGCGCGCTACGAACCGTCCTAGCGCGGCGAGGCAACCTGTCAGTTTCTGGACGTCCTTGACGGAGCTGAGCGGCCCCATGTTGGTGACGGCTGCAATATTCTCGGGGTTCGCCTCGATGCCCCTGGCGGAGACAACGAATCCCAGGAGGAGGCCCTTTGAGACCCCGAACACGCATTTCTCTGGGTTGAGTTTTACGTGGTTCGCCCGCAGGCGATCGAACGTGGCTTCCAAGTCTTGGACTAGATCGTCAGCTCGCTTGGATTTGACTACGATGTCATCCACGTAGACCTCGACGGTTTGCCCGATGAGGTCTCCTAAGCACTAGTTCATGCAACGCTGAAACGTTGCGCTAGCATTCTTTAGCCCGAAGGCCATCGTGGTGTAACAGAATACACCGCAAGGGGGCACGAAGGAAGTGACCAATTGGTCGGATTCTTTGAGCGCAATCTGGTGGTACCCAGAGTAGGCGTCAAGGAAACATAGGGCTTCGCACCCTGCAGTAGAGTCTACGACCTAATCGGTGCGACGGAGGGGATAGGGAAACTTTTCGCAAGCTTTATTGAGACTAGTGTAGTCGATACACATTCTCCATTTCCCATTCTTTTTCTCGACGAGTATAGGATTTGCTAACCACTCAGGGTAGCATACCTCCCTAATGAACCCTGCATCTAACAGCTTGGCTACTTCTTCAATGATGATCTTCCGCTTGAACTCGTTGCAGAGCCTTGTGGGCTGCCGGACAGGCTTCACGCCTTTGCGAATGTCCAAGGAATGCTTGGCGACTTCCCGGGGGATTCCTGGCATGTCTGCGGGAACCCAAGTGAACATGCCGATGTTCGCCCGGAGGCAGTTGACGAGCGCGCTTTCCTATTTCTCCGTGAGGGTGGAGGAGATGATTACCGTCTTGCTCCCGGAGCCCTAGAGATCGAGGAGCAGCTTCTTCGTGTCGCTCGACGGCTGGAACTACCTCTCGGCCTCCAGCTCGAGCATCGCCCTCTTGCGAGCGGGGCCGTCATCATCCCTGGCATCGTGTGCTTCCCGCTCTTCAGGAATGGAGGTTAGGACGGCCATGGCGTCGACCGCCGCTTGAGAGACGGCGAGCTCCTTGGAAGCCTCCACGGCCGCCTTGGCGTTGGCGAGCTGGCGAGACACGACAAGAGCTGCCGCCAGCGCGCAGCTCTCCTTCTCGCATTCGTACGCCACCTGGGGGGATGTTCCCACCACAATGACGCCGTTGGGACCCAGCATCTTGAGCTTGAGGTAGACGTAGTTTGCACGGCCATGAACTTAGCGTAGCACGGCCTGCCCAGGATAGCATGGTAGGAGCCGTCGAAGTCCACCACTTTGAAACAGAGTGTCTCGGTACGGAAATTCTTCCGATCTCCGAAGGTAACCGGGAGGGTGATTTGTCCCAACGGGACAGCCTCCTTCCCCGGGACTACTCTGTAGAATGGAGCCCATTCCGGGCGCACGTGGGACCTTGGGATACCCAAGGTATCCAGTGTGCTTGCGTACAAGATGTTGAGGCTGCTCCCTCCGTCCATGAACACCTTGGAGACGTGCTTCCTCGCGATTATCGGGGCCACGACCAGAGGGAGCTTCCCCGGATACGGGACGTACTTTGGGTGGTCGGATCGGTCGAAGGTGATCGCGGCCTCAGACCATCGGAGAAACTCCTGGTCGGTGGGATGAGCCGCGAACACGTCCTGCTCCATTAGCTTGGTGCGAAGTAGTCGGGGGTCGGGCCCTCGTTGGGTCGTCGCCCTGGGGTCGGTCATCTCGTCTCTGACCTTATGGCGCCCGCCCTTGGGGTCGGGAGGGCTTGGGGTCTGCCACGGCGACGAACTCGACCCGCCTTTCCTTCTTCTTCTTCTTCTTCTCTCGATAGTCCGACGGTCCTGCCTCGTCGGCAGTCTCCTCACGCTTCTTTTTCCCTCCGTCTTTGGGAAAATGCGCCAGCACGGCTTCCTCTCCTTGCGCTTCCTCAGCGGCCATGTCGAGGACCTCCTTGATCATTTTTGGGCACTCCCTGCCGATCCGATTGACCAAGGGTCGGCTCTTGGTGCCTCCCATCGGCGCAGCGATGGCATCGGCATCAGTGGCGTCCGGGAGGTTGTTGTACTGTTAGGAGAACCGGCGTAGGTAATCGCGTAGGGTCTCCCCGTGCTTCTGCTCGCACCTCTTGAGGTCCCAGACCTTGCCCAGGCGTGTGCAGGTGCCCTGGAAGTTCCCGACGAAGATACTCCTCAGGTCCGCCCAGCTTCAGATGTTCCCGTTTGGCAAGCGCTCGAGTCACGCGCGGGCTGGCTCTGCCAAGTACAGGGGGAGGTTTCGTATGATGACCTTGTCATCGAAAGCCCCTCCCGCTCGGCACGCAAGCCGGAAGTCATCTAGCCAGACCGAAGGGTCTGTCTCTCCACCGTACTTGCTGAAGTTGGTGGGGAGACGGAACCGCAGGGGGATTGCGATGGTATGGATCTCGTGAGAGAAGGCGGCTGGGCCGGGGCAGTCGGAGCTGGAGTTTGAGTCCCATTCCTCCTCCGTCTCGACGTGCGCCTCATGCCGACGGTCCTGACTTGTCCCGGCGTCAAGCCTCGATGGTGTGTCGTACGTCACGATCAGGACCTAGCCGGTCCTGAACCTTTGCGGCGTCCGTGTTCGGTGCGTTCCGTCGTGAGCCGTCAGCCGGCCTCTTCCTATCGACGTGGGCTGAGAGAACGCGAGTTTCCAGTGGATTACCGCCTTCTGCCCGCGGGGCTCGCCGCCTGCCGCACTGCGGCACGCTCGAGGAGCGTCCTCAGCCCGTTCTGGACTCGGCGTTCCTCCGGGGTGGACGGCTGTGGCAGCTGCCGGCTGAGCAGGGTAGCCGCCGCGATGCACTGGCTCGCCCGATCTAAAAGAGGGTAGCCATCGGCGTTGGTCTCGATCCTCTGGCCCACCTCACGGGCCCGCGCCCGAGCGGACGGCTCCATGTTCGCATCGAGCTGAGCCTGCTCTATCTCGATGGCGAGCCGCATATCCTCCAACTCTTGTTGCTTTGCCGCGATCTGCTCCGGCGTGAGCCGGATCTTGGCTCCGTTCGCCCCGTTCGTCGCGTCGTCCAGGGGAACCACGGTGAAGCACTCCCGCGTGGGGCAGTGCATGCGCATCCTTGGAGGGACGTGCGCTTCCAGATCCTTCTCCTGCCCGGGCTCGCTCAGGCCGGTCACGGCGCTCGAGGACGTGTGGCGCCCCAAGATGCCTTCGTACCTTAGCAGGCGTACCTTGGCGCGCGCCCTTTCGAGGCCTTTCTAGGGATAGGGACATTATTACAATTTTATTGTACGTCTGGAGGGGGACTGCCAGAAGACCTTTGTCCTCGGACTGCTGGTTGCTGGCACCAGAGTCGAACTATGAGCACAGGCTCCATGCTCTAGTCATCGAGTTCATCACCCCTTAACCGATCATCAGTGGCATCATAGTCGCACTCCGGCTGTAAAGATCCCAGATCCATCTCAACATAGTGAAGGTTTCTTCGCCTTCTCGCTTGACTACTAGAGGTCGGTGTGTTGACAAACTCTGGGTTGATGTGCCCCGCTGTGCCTAGACCAGCCTTGGTGCTTTGGTTTCCCATCCGGCACCATGATCGACCAGGCATGCCAGGCTTATGTCACCTAGCCTAGCCCAATGATATTACTTATATTTATATTGCCATGACGATGCACTGCTCTCACCCATTGGGAAGATATTGCCTTGCTGAGCCCAATCCAAGGATGAACCGATACAAGTGAAAATTAAGGCAGCACTCCTAGTTACAACAGATGTTTTGAGACACATATAAAATATATTGACAGTGCGTGCTATTCCAAACGATTGGGGCGACAAGAAATTCTAACATGGTCAGTTCTGTATTACCTTTCTGGCCATGAGAAATTTGTCACGACAGTGGACCGTTGTGACTGTTGCACCATCCTAAAATCTGAGCAAGGTTACAATGCTTCAGGCATCTTATGATCCTCACCTCCAACTCGAACTCTCTCTTCCCTTGCACCAATGAGTCTAAAAAGACAACACCTTTATCGCCACAACACAATCCTGGCCACCAATAATGAGCTGAGTTAGCTAGACGCTTTTCTAAAGCCACAGCGTCCAAGTAACTCTGGCTTCCATTTTTTTTAGGTTGCAAATTCAGAGGTGTCATCAGAATTGGACCTACGATATTGGCTTCATGGACCCAATGGTCATTAACCAGAGAGAGTTAACGCAGTCACCATATTATATCATTCGATTAAATATACAAATTCTAGGATGAACAACATTTAAAAAATTACAACTCCCCTACAACTCTTTGTAAGTGTGAGTATCCTCTATTTTTTTTCCTTTCCTCACCATGTCCATCGAGCTTTAATAATTGGAGACTACTTGTAATATTGATAGATAGAAGCAATGTTATTGTGTTCGATTCATGGAGCAGACCCAAGATGCACTACAAACAATTATTTCTTGACCTTTATCTCTAGGGATATGCTAAGGTACACCATTCACCTCCTAAGAGGTAATATCTCAAACAAATCTCAGCCATCGATTTTTCAAATAAATGAAACATTTTAATAATTAATGTATAGAGAAAAGAAAAAATCCTATAATATCTAACACCTTCCTTAACTAGTCTTCTTAACTTAGTAGATTTGGATAATAACCATACATTTTCTCAGATTTTATATTGCAGTTAAGGAAAGGTAAATCTAACTCAATCAAATAGATGTGCTATAACGAAAAATCCCATTGTAATAGATCTAATAATAAGATATTTTTCAATCAAATAGACGTGCTATATAATGGAAAAATAGATGTGCTATAATGAAAAAAAACAGTAGTTTCAGTCTATATCCCTTTGTGCGATAATGAAAAAAATAGACGTGCCTTTTCTCAATCAAATAGACGTGATATTTTTTTTCATTATAGCACGTCTATATCCCTTTGTACTAGTCTTAATGTTGCAGTTAAGGAAAGGTAAATCTAACTCCATCAAATTAGATCTAATAATAACATATTTTCTCAGATTTAAAATTATAATAATGAACATTAAACATATTTCTAGTAGGAGGTAATATGTCCTCGAACTTTCCTTTTATAGTCATTTGGGAGTACCTTAGCAAAATCCTTATCTCTATCTATTGGTACACGGTCTGATACAGTTGTTCTGCTGGCTGTATACTGAGTTTTGGTTTGAGAAGTTGAGGTGGGAAGGAGATAGAGAGGAGCGGCAAGGGACATGGGTGGATAACAAGGAGAAGCAGCGCAGAGCATGCAAGATGAGGATCGAAAATGGTCGCTTGGCACGCATGGATACTTCCCAATGTTATCTGTATCCCAACTTAGGCATGCAAAACTTTTGATATTGATGCGTTTGTATAAGCTATGAAAGGGCATAGGTGACGAGAGGACCACTAGTGAAGATGACTTCCGGCCATGTCTTTAGTCGTTGCCAATGGTTATGGAATTCCCCTTAGTTATCCAGTGTCAGGCTACCCCCATTTAGAACTGGTTCGCAATGTGTACTGCATTTTAGATACCAAGTCGGCAACCACTTAGCACCGGTTGAAATAACTGCTACTTAACGGGTCATTTTGTACCAGCTGGTAACACCAACTGGTACTAAATGGTTTTGAGCCCAAAAAAGTGGACAAGTTTGTGTACCCATCGGGAGGCCCACACACCAACTGGTCGCAAGTCATGTGATTCTCTCACACCTAAATGCGCTTTCACAATCCATGGGGTTTGTACCCGCAACCTGTGGCCTCATGCATAAATAGTCGCATCTCCCATCAAGTCTCATCTGCTGTGCCATATCGTCTCATCACTATTAGTTTCCCCACAAAGGTTGATATATATCTCCATGCTTCTCAACTCCAACTCTGTGAAAACAATGTCAGGTTCTCTGTTTTATTAATTTTTTATGAATTGGGCTCACCATTCAATAACTTGTGAGTTTGGTGTCCAACCAGTTGTAAATTGCACCTACCTTGATTAGCTTATTTATTCGAATTCACTAGCTAGAGTTTTTTTGCAAGACATCACTAGCATTTCAAAATGGTTATTCTTCTAACATGTCCTTCTGAAAGTTAAGAAGACTAGAATACAATGCTAGACCAACTAAATCTCGATCAGAAATTGTCGAACTATAACATCAGTTTGTAGTATCTCCATATTTTTTAATACATTCAGAAACACTCAAGTTTTTGCCTAACCGATGTGAGGTTGTCATGATCTCAATTCAGTTTCACATACTGGCAGCGAAATGGACATGAATTTTTAGTTCTAATTCATGCCATGTATGGACTGAATAGGGTGGCAATGAAATAAACAAAGTAAATATAGAAGCCGAGAAAGATAATTGATCTAATTGACATAAGAGCAAGCTCAAACACATTGTGCAGTAAATTGACATATATGCTCTAATGTACTTCAACTATCACCACCACACTATGTTTGATAAAGTCTAAAATTTCCTACCTAACGAATATGCCACATTTTTATAACTATCAGGGCAAATTTGATAAACACAGATTTGAAACTCTAAAGGGACACTGACGGTGATAAGTCATACACCTAGAATCCACTAAAAGATACCAGCCCTGATGTCAAAATATGGTTGTGAGAAATTTCAGCACAATGCACAGCGTTTCATTGAGACAGAAACACATTGGTGGGCACCGGCGTGCAACCTGCAATCCTGCACCGATGTATCCTATCCATCATGTCAACGTAAATTCAGCACCTGGACTCAACGTTGTGACATGCAGGTTAGGTTGCCGCACTGAACCCAAGCTGGGTTGGGACTATCAGCTGAGCATGCATTCCCTCTAGACATACTCTGTATAACTGAATACCACTAGCTGGCCCAAGCCACTACAAGTTCTTATGGAGTAGGATGATGCACGTAGAACTTTATTATTTATGGGATGCCAACAAGTATGAACTAAGTGGGTTAGACTCGTGTTATATTAGTGCACTGTCACGTATAATGACAAAACTCCATAAGCAATATAATTGTGTTATTAGTGACAACATGAAACACAAAAAGACATTCATACACCTACAGCAGATACGATATTTCTTTTCTGCACTGACAGAGGAAGAGTTGATGAAAATTAAAGTAGCTGTAATGCTAGCCACCAGTCAGCCGATGCCCGGCCCCTAGATTGGATATTGTCATCGTTCTTTCCACTCCAACTGCGCTGCCATCCTTCCTCCTCTTACTCCGTGCTACGGCCTTCTCGCTGTCACATCGATCTCTCTCCCCACCACCCTCCCTCAGGGTTGCTGGGGCCACCTTGCCACTGCCGGCATTAGAAGGAGGGCCGGCGGCGGCAGGCTCGCCCAGCGGAGGAGGTGGGTGCAGGGGCGGTGAGAGTGGCGCCGATTGGGTGGTCAACGGCGGGGGGTCGGGGGGAGTTGGCGACAGTGTGGGAATGGTAGGGTCTGGCGAGCCTAGACCGCCACACCGCCGGGTTGGTGGCGTGCTGCATCATCTAGAGGCTAGTGCCCGGATCGTGGATCCAGGCGCTAGCAGCGCCAAGTAACGGTAATTCACTACTAGAAATACGATTTTAGAAGACACTGGAAAAAACATTTCAAAGGCAGACACAAAATCGGTTCATCTGCGTTAATACTAGACATTAATGGAGGCGGATATTTTTTATTTTCAGAGGTGCTTGTATCTAACCGCCTCAGACAATCGATTAATGGGGGCGAGGTGGAGCGGAGCGAGATCCAGTGACGGCAGCTCGTGGGCTCGGCAGCGCGACGTCAGCACCAACATTGGCTGGGCTTACTTCGACCATTCTAACTAGGCTAGCGTCCTACAATCAACATGTCTCTGGTACCACTTTGTCATACCTGGTTTTAAAAAGAAAACCAAATACTTCCCGTATGTGTGCCAGGATCAAATTACACACATATGGTAGACAATGAGTGAATAATATATAGAAACAATACTCAAACGAATATTTGATAATTAAAGTATTTATTACACTCATGACTAAAGGCATGAAGGCCAATTTCAACCAGTTCACATGATAACTAAAGACGATAATTCCAGAAGCACTCCACAGGCAACTGACAGGTGGAACACACGGCTAGAACTCATCAAGGTCACTGAGATATTCTTGTAACGTCCCGCCACTCCGGGCCAAGCCCGTCTACCCTAGCAGTTCTCTAGGATCCCAATAATGCCCCCACAGACCATCACTCGTCTTTTTCTGCACACTTGGTCCTCACTCGCGCGCACCCGGGAAGGACTTCCCGGTCGGGCACCCATCCTGAAATTGCTTCGGGCCAAGCACGCTTAACCCCGGAGTTCTTTTGGGATGAGCTCCCAGAAAAGAAGTTGCAACTTGTTGGTATGAGTATTCTTATCAATTCTATTAAACCCTGGGTCGATGTGTTACAATTCTGCTCCATTATTACTTTATGATCTAATATAAGTAAGGGTGAGTACACTTATGGTTGGTACTCAACAAGTGGGGGAAATATACAAGCTATCAAAGAGAGGCTTGGTTTATAGCAGCCAACATTTTAGTTGGTCAAGTTTTATTAACAAAGAACTATTTACTAAGATATAAGTATATACCAACCCACATTAAGCATAAAATAAGCATAGAATAAATCATAAGCATCAATAACAACATATGCATGAATCGATTTGCTTTCATATTCCGATAGATTATTCACGTGAGGATTCGGGCCGTTCATAACCGCGAACACGACTGTTATAACAGTTTTACACTCTACAGAGGTTGTGCATTTCACCACAATTCGCGTAAAAGTCCCAAAGAACTTTAGACGCAACCATGTTGCACCACAGAGGCGCATACCACACTACTGAGGTGTGAGTGCATAGGGACGCTACGAGGCCTTTACAAAGATTCCCTAATTAGAGACAACCCACTAAGGTTTATGGATCGGAAGCAGTGACACCCGGAATTTCATCACATGTTTGAAATAGCAGCCATTTAAAAAATTTGGGAATTTATTTGTAATCCAAATTTAATTTGTAGGAATATTGATTTGAATAGGCATTTAAATTATTTTTATTAAAAAGAAATAAAATAAATATAAGGTTGTTGACGGCCATTATGACACCTTGTGACCGTCAACATTTCGGATAAAATGAGAATTTTGCACAATGTTCCATGTATATTTTGCTTATATTTAACAAATTCCACAAGTTTTGGTGAAGTTGTGAATGCAGGGACACGTGGCAGAAAATAGGACAAAAACGGGCAAAAAGCCTGGCCGACCGGCCAAGTCCTGGCCGGCCGGCCAGACATCTAGGCCAAAGGACAAGTCACTGATCCAGGAGCAAACTAGCACACATGCAAGGCATCCAAGCCATTCATCCAATGACGGTTTGATCAAACGGCCCGAAAGGCACATCACATGGATTAGAGGGCCCACCTGCATGCCTTAACTGCCAGGCAGTTAATGACCGTCATAACTACCGACACCAGGGGGCAATCCAGAGCGTTGCTGCGAAAGGCGGTGCCTGATGGCGACGAACCCTGGCCGATCGGCCAGGATCCTCCCGAACGGCCTGCCGCCGGCTCCGTTCAAGGCGCTCTTCTGAGGACGGTTGCATGCTGAGCTAACTTAACCGCCAAGATGCTCAACCGACCTGCTCAAGCTATAAAAGGAGGCCTCCACTTCACTTCTCAACACACACCAAGAAGGAGCTTCTCTTACTTTTTATATTTTCTAGAGTAGATTAGGGTTGGGAGTTAGAGTTGAGTCGAGCTTGCCTCGAGGTTCCGGAGTCTCTCGGAGATCGGGTAAAGTTCTTGTATCTTTTCTTTATACTTCGAATATTTCCTTTATCAATATAGTTATCTTCTTTACTTTATCAGTTAAGCTTTCCTTTCCTGCTTTCCTTAGTTTATCTAGGAAAGTAGAGTGATCCGTTCATCTCATAACCTTTAGATTCAGTTAGAGTCTAGTTAGTTTGTCAGGCTTTTACCTTACGGGTTTCTCGCCCGGACTAGGAGATTTAGCCGCCTCCTAGGTTGAGGGGGGTTTCTTGTGAAGGCCTCACAAGAAATCCTAGCATCGAACCCAGACGTGGTGTTTGGCTAGGTGTTAGCTAGAATTGTGTTCCACCCCACAGAAAGAGAGTGGTAGACGGCAAGTGGTGACAGCCTTGTCCGTCCTTTGTGCGACCACAACGTTCGGGTGTTTTCATAACAGTAGTTGCAGGTTGCCGTTAGGTCCCCCTTCTCTCCCGTCTAGACCTTTCCTCTTCCAGCCGCCGAAGTAAGCTCTTTTCCCTGACAGCTAGGTAGAGTTCTAGTCTAGATCTTTATAGGCTTTCTGATAAGTTTAGGAGTGTCTTAGGAATCCTTTCTCGCTCGTTGCTCTCCCGGCTTCTTTTCTATCTCTAAGTGTAGAAGTCTCCTGTGTCGCTGGTCATTTTGACCTTCTATCTAGCTTACCTATTTAGATAAGCTAAGGCATTTAGGACAGCCACCTATCATATCTTTGCGCCCCAGTTATCTCCCCTAAGATAGTTGGTGTATAATTCTAGAACGTGTTCCTGATATAATTTCTCAATATCACTTTAACCAAAGAGCTTCCCCGTGGAAATTTACGATACCCTGGAATACTCCAAGGTGAAGTGCTACACGGTCATTCTGTGCGCTTGCAGAATATCTTATTCTATAGGGCAAGAGTTTCCCACTGGCTTTCTAACGCCACAATTCCAGTGACGTTAAGAAGTGCCAAGAAGCATTTCTGGCGCCGTTGCCGGGGAAGCAATTGGCTAAAGTATATTGTCGAATTAAATCTTGGAAGACATTTCTAGTCTTATCACCGCTACTCTTAGCGGGCTTACCACTGCTCTCTTTGTCTTTGTGATTATTTTGCAGAGTAGTGCATGACCGGTTCCGACCTACCATCAAACTTTGATCCTAATCCAGAGCATATTGGACGGGTCATGAGACGCAGAGTCGTCCCACCCCAGAGAAAGCTCAGTGACAGTCTTTGCTCAGCTCCACTACCTAACCCCATGGCTACCACCAAGACCCTCCGTCAGTTCTCTGCCCCATCAAGCAGCAGCTTTCCAGGACTTGAGGATAACCAAGGTGGAAATGGTTTCGAATTGGAGACTGGCCTCATCGACATGGTTCAGGCCAATCAATTCTATGGGAAGGTGTCAGAGGACGCCAACGTTCACCTTCAAACGTTCCTTGAAGTGAGTAGCACCATTGATCCAAAAGGTTCTACTATGGATTCTATTCGGTTGCGTTTGTTTCCGTTTTCGCTACTTGGGAAGGCAAAATTATGGTTCTACACCAGCAAGGCCTCCTTCAATAATGTTTGGCAGACCTGCGCCGACGCATTTCTGACCAAATATTTTCCGGTGAGCAAAACCAATGTTTACCGAGGGAAGATATCAGGTTTCCAGCAACAAGAAGATGAAACTGTTTCAGAAGCTTGGGAGCGTCTGCAAGAGTACATTGCAGCATGCCCACATCATGGCCTGGAAGAATGGCTGGTCACCCAGAGTTTCTTCCACGGGTTGAACCAGAGATCTCAAGAACATCTTGATGCAGCAGCAGGAGGATCATTTCTCTCGCTGGAAGTGTCAGGAGCAAAGGCTCTAATGGAGAGAATCGCCTCCAACCAAAGTTGGAAGGGAGATAGGCAGTCAGCCCGTACCAGAGGAGTTCATCAAGTCGCCTCCATCGACATGCTGGCCGCTAAGATGGATATTCTTATGAAGAAGATGGAATCTCCTACCCAGGAGATGGCGCAGATTGTGGATTCACGAATCACATGTGAGACATGTGGTGACACCGGACACTCGGGCTACAGTTGCCCGAGCACTCAAGAGGAAGCAAACTTCATCGGGAATGGGAATCCCAATGCAGGCTTCCGCCCCCAGCAAGGTTGGAACTCCAAGCCCAACCTCCCCTTCGGCCAACAGCAAGGTAATTCATTCAACAACAGTAATTCTTCTCCTACTTTGAAAGATATATGGTATGGCCAAAAACAAATTAATGATAGCATCAGTAAAAATTTCTTGCTACTAATAAAATCTTAGAGTCCATGGCCACCCAAATGGAGGGATTTAATTCTGTTGTTAAAAACCAATCGAGTTTTAATAAAATGATGGAAACTCAAATTGCTCAATTGGCTGCATCTTTTCCTAATGCTAATGTGGGAAAACTTCCTGGGCAATCGGAAGCACCCCATAAAGAAAGTGTTAGTGCTGTTACCACGCGAACTGGAAAGTCCACGCGGGATCCATCTCCACCTAAAGATGCAGGTACTCAGCGGGAAGCCGTACCCGTTAGGAATACTAAGCCAGAAGCCGAGGAAGAGGAGGGCAAAGAACCAACCGAAGCTACCCAGGAAGAGACCAGTGAAGTCCCACGGGCTTCAAAGGAGTACTATGACACGACTGCCTTACCGTTTTCGGGACGGAGAAGGAAGCCGGTGGCCGACGAACAATTCGGCAAATTCGTCGAGGTAATTAAGAAGCTTTATGTCAATACACCGCTTCTTGACGCTATGCAGGTACCCACCTACGCGAAATACCTGAAGGACATTCTTGGGAATAAGAGGTCCTTGCCTGCCACCGAGATGGTACGCCTGACGGAAGAGTGTAGCTCAGCTATACTCGATCCTCTCCCTGAGAAAAAGAAGGATCCAGGACACCCCACTATCTCATGCTCGATCGGGAACCAACACTTGCCTTGTGCGACTTGGGAGCAAGTGTCAGCGTCATGCCCAAGGTAGTTTATGATAAACTTAACCATCATGCGCTTGCTCCTACTGCCATGTGTTTGCAGCTGGCGGATCAATCGTTTCGCTACCCAGCGGGAATTGCGGAGGATATCCCAGTCAAGATTCAGAACTTCTCCGTTCCCGTAGACTTCGTCGTTCTCGACATGGAAGTTGACACCAAGACGCCTCTCATATTGGGAAGACCGTTCTTGAGCACTGCAAGAGCAGACATCGATGTTGGGGCTGGAGAAATCTTGCTCAACATCAATGGCCAGAAGGAGAAATTCACCTTTAAGCCAAAGGTGGAACAATGTGCCCAAGTCAAGGCAGTCACACGGAAGCCGTCCAAGAGAGGGCGAGGAAATCCATCAATCCCGACCATGGACGAAATAATCATGACGCTTGAGGCGTTACGATTATACAAAGCCACCAAAAGCCACAATCGGAAACAAGCAATACAAAGGATCCAACGCAAGAAAGCTAAGGAGTCAGAACAAGAAGACAAGGTCGATCCACCTCCGATCATCCGAAAGGAATGGCGGAAGAAGACACCACTTTCTGAACCATCAGGAGGTGAGAATCCACCTACTGAGACATCAGGAGGTGATCAAGCACAACAGCTTACAAGTCCTGCTCAGGACAGGAAAGACGAGCCCTCGCCATAAGGTACGTGGTAGTTATCCATTCATGCATTCGCATATAGGATAGTTTATTTTTGTGCATTTACTTTCCCTTTTCATTCACTCATGGCATATTTAAATTCTTTCAAATTTATCTTGTGCATTATTTCCTTTGATTCACTGCATACAAAAAAAAATGGCCAAGTCACTTGGCCGATCGGCCACAACCTGGCCGGCCGGCCCCACCTGTCGGCCACACAGGCGCTACCCAAGCGCAGTGGAGCACTAACGTGCAGGGATCAGAGTCAGAAAAGAAATCATGTGGCACGTGAAGACAAGGAGCCGATCGGCTCCACTCCGGCCGGCTGGCCTGCTCTTGGCCGCTCGCGTCCCGTCGTCACCAACCGCGCCACAACAAGGAGCAGGCCAACGTCTAGGCCGTCGCCGTGGCCAAGCCGCCACCGTTCGCCGGCCGACCGGCTGGGCCCTGGCCGGCCGGCCACCCACCGATGCTCGCTTATAAAAGCTGGCGCCAAGGTCTCCTTGAGGCACACCAAAGCGCAGGTGCACACTCATCTTCCTTGCTCTGTGCTCTTTTCCCTCTCGTTTGCTCTAATCTCCTTGCTAGTTTAATTAGCCATTAATTAAGCTAAGTGCAAGAGCTAAAAAAAAATCAAGAAAATTCTGTGTGTGTTGTTCAAACACATACACCCCAAAAATATTTTCCTTTCGTTGCAATAATATTTGCTTTCAAGACAAGAACGTTTTGTGGAGGTTAACTCCCCACAAGGACGACTAACCGCTCACCCCCTGATATATTTTCCCTCGGGTATTGTGAGCACTAACCTTGCAACAAGCATCATGTTGCGCGGAGCAAAGAGGGCAGCCGGAAAGCTCAAGAAGAAGCTGACTCCATCAAGCTCACATCACTCGCACAGCTCCGTGTAACACCCAGATTTCCAAGAAATCCGAATGCCTCCATATGCGTGTCCAGGATGTCCACAGAACACATATAGATTACAAATATTGAATCGCAGAGAACACAATGCTCGAATAAAATAGTTTACATCAGAGTTTAACACAAGACATAGTCTTAAACCAATAACACAGCGGAAGTCTTAATATTATTAAACGTCTTAACTAAGTAGAGCCTCAAGTCCACAGGGACACCGACTGGTTGAACACAGCTTAGAAGTCCGGAAACTCAGCAAGCGACTGATCATTCAATGCTCTATCTGTTACCCATCCGGGATTTTGTTGAATAGTTGCAAGTGTAAGTAAACTATCTTACTTAACAAGTATAACACGGGTTATGCAAGAACAAAGGCTTGACACGGTTATACTGCATTAGCACTTTTAGTTGTTTCATTTTATTACCATCCAATTTACTACAAATGAGTAGAACCCATGTATAAACCCATTAATAGCAAGGTATAAGTGATTATAGCACAAACCAACATCAACCACTAATATCATCTTCTAATCAAAAAGGATCCAGGCCGCTCCTATCCGTGAGCACGGCTATCATGATAGATCAACACTCTGCAGAGGTTTCGCCCTTTACCCGCCGGTCACATAAATCCAAAAGAACTTATGTTACGAGGACTTCCACAAAACACCCTAACAAGCACAGTAGCCGTTTTGGTTCAACATAGGCAGCATAACCTGAGGCATCGAGATTGAGGTACGCTCAGGGCGTAACGTGAGGGGGTCAATGGCGTCCAGAGCGAGAGCGCAATCATCGCAACGTGTAAAGCTGCCGTACATCGGGCGCTTACATCACGGGACTTTGCCTAACGAGACATAGCCAACGGATGAATCCGTCCTCGATGGATCAAACTATACTCTCACGAATGTTCCCCACATACGCCTTTGGTAACCAGAGCCATTATAGTTCCAACGGCGGCGAACAGGTTCCTGGGTTCTCGCTTTAAGAACCGGACCTTACGGAGAGACATTAGAATAAAGCACGAAGCACATGCTCTAATTCCCTAGACCAAACGTTATACAGACACTAGAACAAAGCACACAGCGCATGCTCTAGTTCCCCGAATCATGTTGCTAAAAAGCATCTTTTAACCATGTGAACCATTAATTCAATATTGACATTAAAAAATAAATGTTGGTTGCAGCGCGTAGCATAGACTAACCATAATGCATAAAACCCGGGTAAACAAGGAATAAGGTAAAGACTAGGAACATCCTTAATGTATGGCAAAATTAGACACATGCACATGAGTTGGATGATTAAATAGTGTATGGGTAACAAGGATGGTCCGTGCTATACCTGCCTTCCTCAGTGAACTGCTGCTGCTCCTGCTCTTCGGGAACGGGATCGTCGGCGAACTCGAACGGCTCGTCAACTACTCACATCGATCACCACACAAACATCCACACATACATACAAACAAGATATTTAATTAGAACAATACACCAAACATAAACAAAAGATGAAAAGAAGGCTTTATAGTTACTATACGCTTCACTACGAACACATGAGCGTGAAAATCACTCAAAACGGAGTTAAAACGGAGAAACTACGCTTAAAACGGGCTCTAGGGACTTGCTTGTGAAACTTTTAGGCTTCCAGGGGTGTTTTTGAAAGAAACCAGGGACCTAGAACAAAATTTCGTATAAAAACTCGAGGGCTAACGAGTAAAAACGTCACCTAGGACGGCGGGCACTATTTTTCAAAAGAGCAGGGGCTAAACCGAAAGAAAACGGACTTGGTTGTAAATACTTTTGAATAGAGGTGGACCGCGGGTTGATTTTCAAAAAGCAGGGGGGCTATTTTGCAAAACTGGCACGGCGGCGGCGGAGGGCTGACGTCAGCATGACGTCACGGTCTACTATGTCGTGGACCGGCCATGAACCACGGTCCACGGGTTCACGGTGAACCGGTTCGGTTTAACTCGGGTTTTAGATCTAGCCGTCGGATCTAGATCGAACGGCTCTGGTGAAAGGGGGAAGTTAGGTCGCCGGAGCTCGGCCGTCGCGGCGGCGCGTGCGACGGCGCATGGCCGGAGTTGGCTCGGCTCGGCGCTACGGTGAACCAAATCTCACCGCGATGGATCCTAGAGAGAGAGGAGAAGATGGGGGTTCGATCTTGGGGGTCGGGAGCGGGCTTAGCACAGCGGAGATGGCTCGCGACGGCCGACGACGGCTTGGTGTCTCCGGTGAGGTCGTACGCGCGCGAGAGAGCGAGAGAGCGAGGGATTTCGGGCTCGGCGCGTTCCTCAGTACCTACCAAAACTCCGAGGCGAGGTATTGGCGGCAATGCGATAGCGGAGTAGCGGGGCGTCGTCGACGTTGAGCTCGGCCGGCAATGGCGGCGGCAGCTAGGGTTGCGGCTAGGGTTGGGGCTGTGGCTCGAGAACGAGGGGTTGGCGGCGGCTTATATAGGGACTTGAGAGCTCCTTGGCGTGCGTGCCAAGCCGAGGAGTCCGGGCGCGGCACAGCGACGCGGCGGCGCAGACTCGAGCTCGACCCGGGCTCGGTCTGTCAGCGGCGCGAGGTGGGAGACGGCACTGACGTGTGGGCCCCGCGCGTCAGCGGCAGAGAGAGAGGGACGCGGGCTGGGCTGGCGGCTGCGGAGGTGGGCCGACGGCGTACTGGGCTGGAGCAACGGGCCGCGCAGTGGAGAAGAGAAGATGGGCCGCGCGGGAAAGAAAAAAAAGAGGCTAGGCTGCTGGGCTGAAAAGGAAGAAGGAAAAAGAGAGAGAAAAGAAAAGGTTTTTCTTTTATTCAAACACTCATTTGAATTCAAATTCAAATTCAAATTTGAATTCAACAATAAAAAATAAATGCACCAGCATGAATGCAACAATAATGTTTCTATACCCTATATTTGCTTTTAATTATTCAAAAATTTATTGTCCTTGTATTTTTCATGAGCACTTGAATATAAAAACCAATTATTTACTAAATTTTGAATAGGGCATTATTAGGGTGTTACACTCCGCCTCTTCTCGGGATAATATGTCGGTGGACATGCCTGTCCACCGTAATGTCCTGTATGAAGAAGAAGAAGAAGTGTCGACACCACCACAAGGTCCCTTCCGTATTCGAGTTCTTGTCGCGATTGATCAAATCATGCCACGAACCGAATACGAGAGGAGTGCGCTAGAGTTGTTGAAGAATCGCAACTTTGCACATGTTACTGTCTTCAGCTCTCTCCTTCTCATCAAGACGGACTTGGGACATGACATGGATCGCGCATTCAAGAATGCAGGTAGGGAGAACTTCCACACCATCACGGAATCAGGTTCGAGTCTTCTCACTATTGAATTTCTGATGAGTTTGAATATCGAAACCACCCCAAAAGAAACTATCATTCGATTTCGATTTTTCAATGAGGATTTTATTTTGAACTCTAGCCAGTTTAGCAATGCTCTTGGTTTTCATCAACGTTGCATTTTGAACCCCAATATTTTGGAGAAGGACCACCGTTATGAGCGAACCTCATGGTGGGACTCCATCTCTGATGATTCTTTCAGCACCAAAAACAGCATAACTTCCATTCATAATCCTACGCTGCGGTTTTTGGCAAAATGGATTGCTATGGTTGTTCATCCTTGTGCAGATTTACGACTTTGTCTTAATGCTGAGTTGCCTTGCCTTTACGCTATGGCTAAAAAGATAAAGTTTTCTCCCGTGTTGAGTATGCTTAGTCATTGGAAAAGGATGGTGACTACAAAATGCACCATCGACATTACTTCGCTGGTGACTCGTATCGCCAAGTATGTCGGTGTTTTGACAAATGCAGAAGTCACCTACTTACCATTGACACAGGAGTATCAAACCCAAATTGGTCTTGATCATTTTGTGCAAGGGCATTTGATGCGGGAAGGGCCGAATCATACTCTTTTTATGTGTTACCCCGGGTACGAGGAAGAGATTGAGCTTCCCTGCTCAAACCTCGGACTCTACTCGGTGAAGCGGCTTAAATTGCAGATGAGAAAGAAGGAACCAACACGCCACAGTGTGGCTGGGACACGACCAACAACACGTAGCAGGACCCGGCTAGAAAGGCAGACCGAGGCAGGCACTTCACAGATGCCATCATCTGGAGAGCCTGGGACATCACAAATGCCTCCACCTAACCCGACTGCCAACATGACCTTCGAGCAAACGTACGACTACTTCCAAGGAGGGTCAGGCCAGTACACTGGAACCATGCCAGGCTATGGCCAGGATCCCGGGAACTACTACTCCGGAGGTATGGGTTCTTATGGTCCACACGTTGGACCATCCACTTCAGCCCGATACGACTACGAGAACCCGTTCACTCAGGAAATCTCGCAGATCAACACCCGGCTCAGTGAGCTCTACCAGCAGCAGCAGCAAATGAACCAGGACATAGCACACAACATGGATCTCACACAGCAGAACTGGGCGATGGTGACATCCATGCACTACGACATCTCAACCATCTTCCAGCGCATGGATCTCAACCCCAACCAGCAGAACCCCGACCAGTCAGACCACTGAGCTTCATCGAAGCTTGGGGGAGGTATCACAAGTAAGTTATCTGTCGTTCCTTTGACGTTTGATTTCTTGAAATGCCATGACATGCTTTAAAATTTTATTAATAATAATAAAAGGAAGAGAATTCTCCAAGTAATTTATACATGGAAAGTTTTGCAAGTTCTCTTTTGGACATGATGAATAGTTGCTCTGTTTATGCTTTACACGTGCCTCGTACATAACCCTTTACTCTCTTAGTACTTGAGTTCTTTGGCATGTGGCGTTCCCCTATGCTTCATTCTAGTGGGGGCATAAGCAATAGTTGTCAAAGTCTAGTTGTTGGGAATATTGATATGGTTTGAACTAGAGTAAGAATGCATGCTCAATAAGGAACCTCTCGGGAGTAGAATAGTTCATGGAAAACACCCCGATGGATGATTGACCCACCAGAGCCATATATGCAAAAATTTTATTCTAGCCACCATATGCAGTCTTGTGTTACTTTGAGATTTGTTGAGCGGTGTGTTCTCGTGAAGGAAATGCTTATCATCTACCTACTCCTTCTCCTTCGCGTAACCATTGTTTGCTAGCCTCAAACTATCCGGCATGTTGATTTCTCACTCCGAGAATTAACATCCACCTTCGCCGGACAACACATTTCACCAACCAGCCCAAAATCTCCACTGTGTACCTATTCTACCCATGATTCAAGGAAAAGGCTCCAATGAAAATACTCATGAATTCAAGCAAGGATCTAAGCTCCTATTTTTACCTATCCTCTCTCCTCCTAAAAAAGAGAGAGAGAGAGAGAAAGAAATAAGAGAAAGGAGAAAGAAGATCTACAAAAAGAGTACAATATGAGCCTAATAATCAAGCAATCTTTCCATGTGTGAGTCCATTCTCTCCTCTTCCCATGAACATTAAATTCCAAGGATGGGAATTTGATGAGCACTACTTCTCGAGAATTGCCATTCGGCTTGTCAACAAAGGTAACCAAGGTATGCTTCTTTTTCCCTACCCAAAGCTCCAGATATCGGCTGTTAGAGTAGGAGTCATGGTCGGTTCGACCAAGGTGAGGATTTATACACTTGAGTGACTCGAGAGTACCCTCGGGGATATTTACCGTCTTTGTGAAAATTATCTCCCCAAGGAGGAACCTGAACAGCTGCAGGAAACTCCGGTGATGATCGTTCAGCTTTCCAACTGCATGTGACAAAGACGAAAAGCAATAAGCCCCACAGATGAGCAAAGGTATGAATTGATTATGTGCCAATTAATTCAATCTACTTTGTCAGAGTTTAGGTTTATGCACAGGGTACTTGTAGGGGGTATGCATTGACGCAACCCCTGATCCACCGAGCCTAAGTTTTAGCTTTGCTCGAGGACGAGCAAAGGGATAAGCTTGGGGGTGTGTTGACGGCCATTATGACACCTTGTGACCGTCAACATTTCGAATAAAATGAGAATTTTGCACAATGTTCCATGTATATTTTGCTTATATTTAACAAATTCCACAAGTTTTGGTGAAGTTGTGAATGCAGGGACACGTGGCAGAAAATAGGACAAAAACGGGCAAAAAGCCTGGCCGGCCGGCCAGACATCTAGGCCAAAGGACAAGTCACTGATCCAGGAGCAAACTAGCACACATGCAAGGCATCCAAGCCATTCATCCAATGACGGTTTGATCAAAGGGCCCAGAAGGCACATCACATGGATTAGAGGGCCCACCTGCATGCCTTAACTGCCAGGCAGTTAATGACTGTCATAACTACCGACACCAGGGGGCAATCCAGAGCGTTGCTGCGAAAGGCGGTGCCAGATGGCGACGAACCCTGGCCGATCGGCCAGGATCCGCCCGAACGGCCTGCCACCGGCTCCGTTCAAGGCGCTCTTTTGAGGACGGTTGCATGCTGAGCTAACTTAACCGCCAAGATGCTGAACCGACCTGCTCAAGCTATAAAAGGAGGCCTCCACTTCACTTCTCAACACACACCAAGAAGGAGCTTCTCTTACTTTTTATATTTTCTAGAGTAGATTAGGGTTGGGAGTTAGAGTTGAGTCGAGCTTGCCTCGAGGTTCCGGAGTCTCTCGGAGATCGGGTAAAGTTCTTGTATCTTTTCTTTATACTTCGAATATTTTCTTTATCAATATAGTTATCTTCTTTACTTTATCAGTTAAGCTTTCCTTTCCTGCTTTCCTTAGTTTATCTAGGAAAGTAGAGTGATCCGTTCATCTCATAACCTTTAGATTCAGTTAGAGTCTAGTTAGTTTGTCAGGCTTTTACCTTACGGGTTTCTCGCCCGGACTAGGAGATTTAGCCGTCTCCTAGGTTGAGGGGGGTTTCTTGTGAAGGCCACACAAGAAATCCTAGCATCGAACCCAGACGTGGTGTTTGGCTAGGTGTTAGCTAGAATTGTGTTCCACCCCACGGAAAGTGAGTGGTAGGCGGCAAGTGGTGACAGCCTTGTCCGTCCTTTGTGCGACCACAACGTTTGGGTGTTTTCATAGCAGTAGTTGCAGGTTGCCGTTAGGTCCCCCTTCTCTCCCGTCTTGACCTTTCCTCTTCCAGCCGCCGAAGTAAGCTCTTTTCCCTGACAGCTAGGTAGAGTTCTAGTCTAGATCTTTAGAGGCTTTCTGATAAGTTTAGGAGTGTCTTAGGAATCCTTTCTCGCTCGTTGCTCTCCCAGCTTCTTTTCTATCTCTAAGTGTAGAAGTCTCCTGTGTTGCTGGTCATTTTGACCTTCTATCTAGCTTACCTTTTTAGATAAGCTAAGGCATTTAGGGCAGCCACCTATCATATCTTTGCGCCCCAGTTATCTCCCCTAAGATAGTTGGTGTATAATTCTAGAACGTGTTCCTGATATAATTTCTCAATATCACTTTAACCAAAGAGCTTCCCCGTGGAAATTTACGATACCCTGGAATACTCCAAGGTGAAGTGCTACACGGTCATTCTGTGCGCTTGCAGAATATCTTATTCTATAGGGCAAGAGTTTCCCACTGGCTTTCTAACGCCACAATTCCAGTGACGTTAAGAAGTGCCAACAAAGGTCACCATTTGATTGAATGCATTTCATGTTGGAGCATTTTATTTTGAGTGTTGAATTCAAATTGAATTGAATTCAAATTGATAGTTGAACTAAAAAAAAGAGAAAAGTCATTCTTAATCCAGCCCAAACCAACATGTCAGCCGGGCCACCTCCTCTTCCTTCCTCTCCCCTGCCGGCCCAGCTCCCTCTCTCTCCCTTCGCGCTTGGCCCAGCCCAGTTCCAGCTGCAGCTCTCACTCCTCTCTCTCTATCTCACTAACAGCCCGACCCCACCCGTCATCCCTCACCTCCGGCTGAACCAGACTCGGGTTCGAACCCGAGCCACGCCGCACCGTCGCATCCTTCCCTCGGCGTGCGCGCCACGCCAAGGTCCTCCCCACGCATAGATAAAGCGCCGTCACATCCCTCTCGAGCTCCTTTTGCTGCCACCCCAAACCCTAGCGCCGCCACAGAGCTCTCCCAACACCAAACCCTAGCTCACCGCCGCCACTGTCAATCCCTCGTCCCAGCGCCTCCTCATGGTCAAGAGCTCACTTCAGAGCTTTGTGGGAAGGTGAGTAGTACGCCGCACCAGCCTTTTACCTCTCCTGTGCTCTCACATGCCCGTGCGACATCATCGTCGATGGCGATCCACCATTGCTCGTTGCCGCCCTTCACCATCGCCTAAACCTCCGCAATAACCCTCCAGATCGAATCCCATATTCCCAACTTGCTCCTGCGCCCTGAATCGGTGGAAACCATCGATTCTAGCCCCGATTCCGCTAGACTCCGGCGAAGCGCCGCCCTGCTCCGCCGCCGCCAGTGGTCTTTCCGTTGAGCCTCTCGCCTCGATGAATCGCATCCGTTCGATTCAAATCCTACGGCCAAGAATAAATCCAATCCAAGTCTACATAGATCTAACCGGCCACTTTGGCTTTTGCAGAAACACCCCCGTATTTCTTGCTAATAAACCCACAGTCCATCTCAGTTCAAAAGCAACTAGATATAGGTTCTGTTTTTTTCAGTTTAGCCCCAGTACTTTTGTATATTTGAACCCGTCAACCTTGGCTGCTAGTTTTACATGTTAGCCCTCGGGTTTTCATACGTAATTATGTATAAGCCCTTGGTTTCCTGTGTTCAAGTCCCTGAAAGCCAAGTTTTCTCGCAGTTAAGCCCCAAACCTTGTTTAGCCTATAGATTCCACATTTAAGCTCTTTTTAAACCCGTTCTTGTTACGTTAATCTTCTAAAAGCATAGAGTTTAGTTCACTAGTGTTGTTTACCATGTTTTATGTTTTGAAATAAATAAATATTAATTTTCCTAATTCTAATTTAACTAGCATTTTATATTAAAAGCAAATTAGAGTTCTACCGTCATGTTTTATAATGAAAGTTAATTTGATTAATCATTATTGAACTAGACTTTTGTAATTAAAATATGGTTAGATTTATATCTTGTCTTTTCATAGGAAAAAATGTTAACTTGGTTAATGATTATTCAATTGTTTTATGAATAAAAGCTACATAGGTTATAACTCGAGTTTTCATTATTATATGTTAAATCGACTAATATGAATATAAATGTTTTTATAATTATAAATGACTAGTTAAACACGAATAATAAAGTTATTCGATTGGATGCTCATATATAATTCTTTTCTAAAGTTAATTGTTTAATTGTTATAATTTATGTATAATATTTACAAATAAAATTGATTAGGCCTTAATCCGCCTTTTCTTATGAAAGTATAACTCGAATTAGTTCAAATATGAATTTCTCTCCAAAATATTCATTGCACATGTTTTCTTAATGAAGCATATAGTCTTTGATTTATTTTATAATAATAATCTTCCAATAGTTGTACCTTTACAACCCTAGCCGTTTTAAGCGTTGCTCCTTCCCTCGCGATCCTTACCAAGACCTCGATATGCTTCTATGGTTGTTTAACATTGTTGCCCATGTTTGGTGTACTGTTTATTTGTTTGTGCATTTGTTTGATTGTATGTGCTCGTGTGACGATAGACGTTGTTCAAGTTGAGCTTGGAAGATCTAGCTGTGAGGAGTTCGTTGAAGATCAAGTCTACGAAAGAATTGAGCAATAGCAGATATTACTATATTTAAGGCAAGTGGATTTCTCCCTTAGCATACTCTCTTTTGACCTATGCAACATCATGTTAATTAATGTTTACTTTATGTATGTATATTGCATTAATTTGATGGGTCCTATTTAAGGATCAATAGTCTTTTTTCCCTAAGCCTTGTTACACCAGGTTTACTTCATGTTGGGTAGCTTTGCTTAGCTGCTATAATTGGGAATGGTTCACACTAATTATGAAGATAATAATTTTGTGCTACCATTTATCAAGATATTTATATCCATGTTCTGATGATGAAGTTAAACAAGATCATATGATTAATTGGAACATGGAACGGCAACCTGGGATTTTCCCGTACAACCACAATACCATATGGCTCTGGTTTTGGCTAAGTAACTAGATGAACTATGTGTTGTGTTTGCACTGTTAGTGGTGGAATTTGGGGGCATTACCGGCATGGAAGGTGCGGGGATCGGAAGGCGAGAGAAGCCTTGCCGTTGTAACCGTGGTTTTTTGGGGAGCAAACACATACATATAGGAATTCTTTTGAAAGGCCTCGTAGCGTCCCTATGCAATCACACCTTGGCAGTGTGGTACGTGCCTGATTAGCACAATGTGGTTGGGTCTAAAGTTCTTCGGAGCCATGTTCGCGGTTATGACAGCCGTGTTCGCGGTTATGAACGGCACGGATCCTCAAATGATAACTGAACTTGAAGATGAAAATAAATTGTGGTTCCTGGTTAAGGAATCAGTGCTTTGGCACGAATGACGTGATATGATATACCTCTTTATATTATTAATTGGGTTGGTATATACCTATACCTTAGTAATCAGGTGCTTGCTAATAAACTTGATCAATTAAAATGCTGACAGCTCTTAGCCAAGCCTTTCCTTGAAAGCTTTGCATTTTTCCCCCACTTGTTGAGTACCAACCATAAGTGTACTCACCCTTGCTAAACATTGGATCAGAAGAGGAAGATGTGGAGTTCTTCAGTGACTTCAATGAAGATTGTTAGGCAAGAGTTGAAGATTCCGCTGCTATAAAACATTTGTATTGTATTTATTTTATTCTTTCCGCTGTACTTTGTATTCTGTATTCATAAAGTCTATCATATGTGTGAAACTTGATCCTGGCGCACATATGAGATGCATTCGATTTGTCCTTTATAAAACCAGGTGTGACAGAAGCAGTCACAACCCTCCCTATTAGGCATAGTGTCTTAGCTAAGCCCACTTCCTAAGAGGACCGGGCCGTACACCGTCATCCACCGGCCCTCATGCCCTTTAGGTAAGATCATTCATAGTGTCTTAGCTAAGCCCACTTTCGGTAAGACCAGAGCCAATATGGTATTGTGGTTGTACGGATAAATCCCAGGTTGTCGCTCCTTGTTCCAATTAACAAAGGTGAGGTTATATTAATATGGCACAACATAAACATGAAGATATTCATTATTGTTGGATAGAATCCACCATAACCCAGTGTTAAGCATCTAGCATAGTTACCCAACGTAAAAGTAAACCCGGTATATCCAGATTTAGGAGTAAAAGACTAGTCATCCTTACATTGGACCCATCAAATTAATGCAACGCGAGAAAATGTAAATTTAATCGTCATGCAATGTATATAGGTTCAAAAGAGTATGCTGAGGGGGGGGGAATCAACTTGCCATCCTCAAAGTACTACGGTGGCTCTTCCTTGTAGGCTTGATCTTGATCTCCCTCAAATGGACCGTTCTCTACACGACCACACAAGCATTCAATCAATAAAAAGCAAAACAATACACCATGGAACTTTGAAAGATGAAAAGATGTGTCCAAAACTACTATTGATGCAGATACGATTGCAAGAGAGCAAAGATCACTCAAATAGGATTTAACACGTTTAAAATATGGCCAAAACAAAGTTCAGGGGCTTCTCGGCACTAAATCTAACCTTACAGGGCCTTAGATTGAAAAAACAGAGGACCTAAAGCATAATTTCATATAAAAATAGAAGGGCTTTTGAGCAAAAGAGTAAGACATGATGGCAGGTTAGAATTCCATAGAAGACAGGGGCTAAATCAGAAACAGAGGGGCTTTTCTGCAGAATCGGCTCGGCTGAGCGGTATAGTGTTAGGTTGACTTGAACTAGATCTATTCTGGGCCATTGGATTGAGATCTAAGGGCTAGGGTTAAAAGAGGGAGACGCCGGCGGTAGGTGGCGACGGCGAGCGGCGGCGCTTCGCCGGAGTTGAATGAAAATCCGTCTAGTGTGCTCGGTTTGGAGGGATTCGAAGCTTCTATTTATAATGCTGAGAAGGCAAAACAACAGAAAGTTTAAGGCTATTTATAGCCCATAAGAGACGGCAAGAACTTTGGATTCAACAAGCAAACCATACTAGTTGCTTATTTGGGAGAAGGGTTTACAGACATGGGAATTCGGTTTTGGTGGTTTTTGCTGAGGATTGAGCGACGGGAACAACTCACAGCAAGCGGAAGCACCACGGCCATGACCGGCGAGACGAGACGACCGTAAGAGAGCAATAAAAAGAGAGAATAGAGACTCGGCGAGTTCCTCACCTCCACGCGAAGTTTGGCGGCGAGTTTGTAGCGTCGAGAAGGCGTTTGAGAGCTCGAATCGAGTCGGCAGCTTAAAGCTAGGGTTTGGGTCGTCAGCGGGAGCTCCGGTGGCAGCGGAAGCTAGGGTTATGGTTTGGGAGACCACAGGACATGACGGCATGCTTATAAAGGCCGAGGAGGCAACGCCTAGGCGTGCTCACCAAGGGAAGGCGACATGGAGTCGTGGCCAGCTCGGACTCGACGGAGGAGTTGTGCTCGCACACGGTGAGAGGTTAGGGATGACAAGAAAGACAGAGGCAAAGGGAGAGCAGCTGGGCCGCGGGGTGGCGCGCTGGGAAGAGAAAAGGAAATTGGACCAGGAAAAGAAATGGCCGGTGCTTGGGAAAAGAATATGGGTTGGGCTGGAAAGAGAAAGAGAGAGGAGAAAGGTTTTAAAATGTTTAAACATTTGTAAACATTTTCAAATTCAAACTTGCACTCAAAATTATATGTAGCAGCATGAATGCTACAGAGTCTTATTTATCTATAATTTAAATGCTATTCAAATGTTTATGAACCAAGATTTATATTTTAAATTTAACTTATCCTCAAAAAATAATAAAAACCTAAAACAATATGTTGCTTATATTGATTTAAGTGTGATGATCAAAATTAGGGTGTTACAAATCATACCCCCTTTAAGAAGAATCTCTTCCTCGAGATTCGGAAAGATCAGGGAACAACAGAGGAAATTCTGCAATAAGCTCATCTTCTCCCAAGTAGCCTCATCCTCTGTATGATGACTACATTGCACTTAGCACATCTTAATCACTTTGTTGATAGTAACCCTTTCTGAAGTCTCCAATGTCTTGACCGGATATTCTGAGTAAGTCAAATCATCCTTCACAAGTTCACATTAAGTTCCTCCAATGGTAATTCCTCCTCTGGCACGCTTAAACATTTCTCCAATTGTGAGACATGAAACACATCGTGCACATCTGACAATCGGGCAGGCAATTCTAACGGATAGGCTACCTCACCCATTCTTCCCATGATCTTAAAGGGACCGATGAAACAAGGGGACAACTTCCCTTTGACCTTGAACCTGAGAAGACCTCTGATCGGTGACACCTTAAGATACACATAGTCTCCAACCTAAAAGATCAACTCTTTTCGTCTTGTGTCCGCATAACTCTTCTGTCTAGATTGTGCAGTCCTGAGATTATCTCTAATAACTTGTACCGGCCTCTTAGCATCCTGAAGAACTTTTGGTCCCAACACTTTGCCTTCTCTAGTCTGACTCTAGTACAACAGTGTTCAGCACTTTCTCCCATACAAAGCCTCAAATGGGGACATTTTGAGACTTGTCTGGTAACTGTTGTTAGAAGAGAACTCTGCATATGTCAAACTATTATCCCGACTACCACTATGCTTCAATGCACAAGCTCTTAACATATCCTCAAGAATTTGGTTGGTCCTCTCAGTCTGTCCATTCGTTTGAGGATGATAAGCCGAACTAAAATTAAGGTTAGTATCAATCAACTCATGCAGCTTCTGCTAAAATCGTGACGTGAACTGGGTACCACAATCGGACACAATCTTCTTCGGAACACTATACAAACACACAACCCTTGACATATAAAGCTCTGCAAATCTGGCACTATCATGAGTTGTCTTGACGGGAATGAAGTAAGCAGATTTGGTTAATCGATCAACAATAACCCAAATGGAATTATAGCCAGAACGGGTTTGGGGTAACCCAACGATGAAATCCATACCAATTTCTTCCCACTTCCACTCCGGTACTTTCAAAGGCTGAAGTAGACCCACTGGCTTCTGATGCTCTGCTTTAACCCTCTGGCAAACATCGCACAGGGCCACGTGGGCAGCAACATCTCTTTTCATACCATACCACCAATACTTTTCTTTCAAATCTTCGTACATCTTGGTGCTCCCTGGATGAATGGAGTAGGCTGAATCATGTTCTTCCTTTAACATGAGCTCACGAAGGTCATCGATGTCAGGCACACAAATCCACTTCCTAAACACAATGTTCCCTGTTCATCTTCAGTGAAATCCTTGGTGTTTCCCAAATGAATCAATTCGTTGATTTCGTTTCTGTTTTCATCCTCCAACTGTCCTTTCCTGATTTCTTGCTCTAATTGTGGCTCTACTTCCATAGTCACAACTTCTGTATGAGCACAGACCCCCAGATTAAGTCGTTCCATCTCCCAACATAGTTCTTGCGGTATCAATCTACCAATAACCGAGTTAACTTGACTCCTACAACTTAGAGCATCTGCAACAATATTGCCTTTCTGGGATGATATTGAATATCCACATCAAAATCATTGATCAGCTCAAGCCATCTGCGCTGTCTCAGGTTAAGATCCCTCTGGGTGAAGATATACTTCAGACTCTTATGGTCGGTGAAGATTCGACAACGTTTTCCAACCATATAGTGTCTCCAAATCTTCAGTGCATGAACAAATGTCGCTGACAATTCTTCTAATGCTTCCTCAGCTGCCTAGAAGCATAGGCCACTATTCTGCCTTCTTGCATAAACACACATCCGAGTCCTATGTGTGAAGCATCATAGTACGCGTTGAACCCTTTTTGGATATCATGTATTACTAGCACAGGAGCGGTGGTCAACTTCTTCCACAATTCCTCCAAACTCTGGTGACAGGCATCATCTCACTTGAATTCTCGTCCCTTTTCCAAGAACAAAGTCATAGGTTTAGTAATTTTGGAGAAACCTTCCATGAATCTACGATAAAAACCTGCCAATCCTAGAAAACTTCTGATCTCTGCAACACTCTGAGGTGGCTTCCAATTCAACACATCACGAACCTTACTCGGATCCACCACGATTCCTCCATCTGTTATGACATGCCCACGAAAAGAAACTTCTTTCAACCAGAACTCACATGTAGTGAACTTGGCATACAACATATGCTCCCATAGCTTCTGTAACAATAGCCTCAAATGTTCCTATTGCTCTTATTCATTCTTATAAAACACCATAATATCATCGATGAATACCACCATGAACTTATCAAGATACTCCATGAATACCTTATTCATCATATGCATGAAGTTTGCGGGTGCATTTATCAAACCAATCGACATCACCAAATACTCATAAAGGCCATATATGCAAGTGAACGCAGTTTTAGGAATATCCTCCTTCCGAATCTTCACTTGATGATAGCCTTGATGATAGCCTGAACGCAAATCAATCTTGGAGAAGACTTTTGCACCTCTTATCTGGTCGAACAAATCTTCATTTCTAGGGAGCGGATACTTATTCTTGATAGTCACCTCATTAAGAGCTCTATAATCTACACACATCCTTCTAGTACCATCATTGTTATCAACAAAGATAACAGGGGCTCCCCATGGAGACAAACTAGGTCAAATAAAACCCTTAGCTAAAAGTTCATCTATCTGTTTCATTTATTCTACTAAATCTTTTACATCCATTCTATATTCTCTGTTTGAAATAGGTGCGGTGCCGGGTCTAAACTTTGCCCATCTCAAATACATTTTTCTATATGATTTGTGACGCGTCTCAAGGCTATACATCTATTATTTTCCTTGCGTCGTGGCCTGGCATAAATAATAGTGACACATCACAATTATGGCAGTCATGTTTCCGGTTTTCATGCCCCTTTTTGTAAGTCTGTTTTTCTATTAATTTCTGATGTAGTGACTGGAGCCTTCTTTGTTAGGCCAGTATAAGTGGGAGGGTCATCACACATTTACCAAGACTGTAAATTTAGAGACCCGTGCTAGCCAAGGGTCATGGTGATGACCCTCCCCTCTCATTCCATGACCCTCTCTCTCCTCTGTCCTCATAAATAACCCTGCCATGTAAGCAAATTTGCTGATGTGGCATGATATTTAATATCATGACCCTCCTCAATGACCCTCCCACTGAGACTGGGCTTAAGTACCTGGCAAGACTACCATGGTCGGTCATTATTGTGGGTCCATGATGACATTTAAGCATGGGAAATTGGCGTGTAGCCTCCTTGGCCACTCAAAGAAACAGCTCCACGCCTAGGCCGTCACCCCTGGCCTTCAGAGTCATTGTCCAGAAGACAAAGTCATCAGTCAATCCGATTAAGCACGCTTCCTTCTTCGAGTCGTTGCCCTGATTTTTTTGCATCCCGAACTGAGTTGCATGTGAACTTGCCACACCCCTGACCCTGCTGCATTCTGCATGAACATGGCAGGTGCACTTGTTGAAAACGAAGGGTCCTGGGTTCAGACTGTTGGTTTGATGCCTCTGCAGGACGAGTGATTTCCCATGCCTATTTGCGCATATATACACGACTAGCCATTGTTCCATCTGCTGCTCAAATCCCAATTCCTAATGTCTCTCAATCCCATTGTTTTGTCCACAAACCTATAGCGATCAATCCAGTAGGACCAGTACCCCGGCCGTCTGGGTCATGGAAGAACATACGGCTCTCCTCTCTTCTATGTTTCTACCCAACCAAATGGAAGTTCGGCTCTTATATATAAGCATGTACGTAGCATAAGGAGTATATATATATGACCAATACCTGTGGGATGCATAGAGAGGTTGTTGGACATCTCGTGTCTTGTACTCTTGTGATAAAGTACTCCTCTCGTTTCCTCATTGCTGCGTTTTAATGCCATTCAACAGACGTAGCCTAATCGGACGACCAGACCAGAATGCAAGTGCCATCAGAGACGCCAACACTGCTGCAGTACAGATCCTGCACGGTCAAGTTTGCACCCGGACGATCAAACACACTTTCTTAGAAACCCAAGCTGAGTCCCCACACTAACTTTCCTCGAAACCGATCCTGCATGGCTGCATATGGCCATGCCTGTACCGTTTCGACAATATTCGTCAGGAGTAGGTAATACTGACGCCTGGAGAAATTTTGGAGAGTACCGACTATTCTGAAACTTGTACAACACTACAACTATCTCACCAAATTAAAATACGGGAGGACCCCATGAGCCCAGCAAGCCACATAGGCTGAAAGGTGGGTCCATGGGGACAACGTTTTCTAGTTTTATCTAACAGAAGTGGCGTATTAGGTTGTTGCAATGATGATCATCAAATGTTGTAGTTTTCAACAATATACATTGAAATATTTTTTTCTAAATATCGATATAGTTGTTGAATTTAGGCTTCTGAAATTTACTCCAAATGGCTATATCACAGTATTTTTTCACATTTTCCACCGTAAAGAAACAAGAATCCAGAAATCATGTTCCCACCTAGGCCCTGTTCGGCAACCAGCGACTTAAAGTGACTTGTTTTGAAATAAATCCTCCCCAATCCTCCTCAAACCAGAGGTGGAACTTTTTTCAACCAAATGAGCCCTTGGAGTCGCGCAAGACTAACGGATGCACGCAGCTGTAACGGATAACGGAGGGAAGGAAGTGTGTCGACATTCTATGGCTAGTATCCAATCACGTTGCAACCGATTACAGAGCGGCCCAACCAAACATGTATCAAAGGCATCGGATAGCACTGTGAACCCTTTACAGCCCAAAAACCATGAACCAAACATCAACCTAATTTGTACTCCTATGTACAAACTGCTTTGTGCTGGTCTGATCTGCTTCTGTTTGGGAGGTTAGCTGAATTTCACCCAATTGGTGAGTACGTCTGGCACTTGAAGCTGAGGAATGAGGATCAGCATCGTCGCCACCACCACACGTCACGCGTCTGCGGTACGTGGCTCATTCCCCACAGGCAAAGCGCAGCTTGCACGAGTAAGCGTGTGCTGCCCATAAGTTGTCTGGGCCAACACAACGGCACTAACCCCATGTATTCTCTGCGTGCTTGAACTTTACTTTCCCGATTCATCCCATTCCCGAGCTTTTGGGAATTATATATGCTCAATGGTAGTTTATATGAACTGGTGTTCCACTTGGCAATGCCTTTGCTATATATCATCCAACCTGGTCACTGTATTTAAGATTTAGCTAATGCAGAAGCAAAGGCCGCTCGGACGCCAATGCGAATGTTTAGCATTTGAAGACTGCAGGAGGTAATTCACCAACCACATACAAGGACAGCGTATTTACTAACAACATTACTGCGCTACTAACCACCTAATACACTATATAGTACTGCTATACTTTCAGCCAAAGAATAAAAATACAGTTCATAAGAATTAAAAAGTTGCATATTTCATAATTGTTGTGGACAAATTCCGCACATGGCTGGACCTGGATCGCAGATGGCCGGACAGTGTGGCGCGTTGTGGAGGGTAGCAGAACAGGGGCTGCGGCATACTGCTAAGACTGTCACGTGATACCTTAATCCGTGTCCCAATCCAAACAGTGTCGTGTGGTCTCCCTTTATGTACATGCTGGCGCCCTGTCTCGTTTGCTGCTTGTAGATGCACAAAAAGAACACTGTATCTATTATGCTACTTGATTGGTGACGGGCCAGGTCTCAACGTTACCCATGTCAAATACATTTTCTTTATGATTTCTGACGCGTCTCAAGGTTATGTATCTCTTATTTTGTTTGCACCAGGGCATATAGCCAAAATAATAGTGACACATCCAAATATGGTAGTCATTAATTTCATAGTAGTGACATTTCGGGTTTTCACGTCTCTGTTTTTAGTGTCTCATTTTTCCATTAATTTCTGACGTAGTGACTGAATGGTTCTTTGTTACGTACGTGGCAAGATTACCATGGACGGTCATTATTGTGGGTAGATGATGGCGTTTATGCATGGGACATTGGCATATAGCCTTAAGCACTCAAAGAAACCCCTCCACAGCTACACTGCCACCACTGGCCTACAAACAGCCACCCTAAGGAAACAAGAATTCATAAATCGTGTTCCCACCTAGATAGGAGTCGCGCGAGAGAAACGGATGCACACATGCTGTATCGGATAACGCAGGGAAGGAAGCGTATCGACATTCTATGGCCTATTATCCATTCACGTTGCAAACGATTACAGAGCGGCCCAACTAAACATAGGTATCTGGTACACTGTGAACTGATGACAGCCAAAAAAAAGCACGAACCAAACATCAACCTAATTTATACTCCTAGGGACCGCTTATCCATTCTGTTTCGGAGGTTTGCTGAATTTCACCCGAACGGTGAGCACGTCTAGCGCTTGGAGCTGAGGAAATGAGGAACAGCATCGACCTCACCACCACAGAACACGTGTTTGTGGTACGTCGCTCCTTCTCCACAGGCAAAGCGCAGCTTGGACGACTAAGCGTATGCTGCGCTTAAGCTGTCCGGGCCAACGCAACGGCACTAACCCCATGAATTTTCTGCGCCCTTAAACTTTACTTTCCCCATTCATCCCATTCCCGAGCTTTTGGAAATTATGCTCAATGGTATTTCTATTCATCTGGTGTTCCACTCAACATTGCACGACCCGCTTATGTACCTGCCGCTCTGTCTCGTTTGCTGCATCTAGTTGTCTAGCTCCACCACTTCCTCCATTGCCTGATTATGAGTTCAAAGTGCAAGCAACTATGTATAGCAAACGATGATCTGCTCCACTATTCTAATCTTATCTAAGATTACGGCCGATGTATCCTACAAGGATCAATTGTTAATGCTAATCAGCTTTTGGATATGATACGTCCATGTCTGGCTTAGATGGTGAATGTTCTGGCGACCAGATTAGCTAGGAAAGTGCACAGAACCCAACTGCACTAGCACTTCCAGTACCAGCAGTGCGAGCATTCACACCCCACTCCACTCCCAGCCAAGAGGTCATAAAAATGCAACTACCGCCATTCTGACATACTTCGCGTAACCTAGTTGGTCCACAATTAAGCAATCCTATATAAGCCAATCTATTTATTAAGTCATTAATGAAAATTGGTTGAACCGCACAATTCAGGATAATCCATACATGCATTGCTAGATATGAATACAATGAAACAGACCCTAGAAGTACAAGAAAACTTGATGCTGAAAAAAAACATAGCGGAGTAGCATTACAGCGCCCATCAGTTCCATTATCTACTAAGTAGTGCAGGACATGTACTCTGTTCATTACAAAAGAAGTCCACTGTGCTCCTCCTTGCTCCTTCAGAGGCCGTGGCGTCGTGCCAAAATTGAACAGAGTGGACGCGATTATTTCATCGGCTAGGACACGCGGCAGGGGAGTTTGGTTGTTGTATCCAACTGATCACGTGTAGACAGGTAGAACACTCATGAAACTGCAGTTCGGGAAACTGCAGTTCCTGATACTCTGCCTTGATGTCCGGCCTAGATGGTGGATGTTCTAATGCCCAGTTCAGGAAACTGCAGTTAAGCCACTCCCAGCAGACCTCAGGTCTAACAGCTCAGGGAGCATTCCCTTTGCATCCCACTCCCAGCAAGCGGGTTGTAAAAACAAAAGGAACTGCCGCCATTATTCTAGACGTATGACTGAATGGCACAACCTAGCCCAGATACCTGCCGCTATTATTCAAGGCGTAGAACCTAATATTTATGGGACACCCACGTCCAAGCTACATGGGCTGGCCTCTTTACACGACGGTAATGAGGAATATCCATATTATATTTTTAACGTAAGTCATGATCTCAGCAGTTCCCAAGAATCGAAAATAGTGTAGGGGTTACTTGGAGTTTTTAAGAATTTGTGGCTACTCAGAGTAAGCAAGTAAATGAGCAGAGTAACTTAATTTCTTTCCTATTATTTAATCCTCTTATACGGAGGTAATATCGGCTATAGATGATCTGTTTCTTGGTGTGTGTGTGCGCGCTAGAATTTTAACATATTCATATGACTCTGCATACCATGTAAAAGTTAAATGGACTAGCTAAAATTAACTGGAGAAAACACTACGTGAAAACCTCAAATAGGTAAGGCAACATTGGTAACGGGCACATAAAGCCCGTTACAGGGTATAGATTAGTAACGGGCACGAAACAACGCCGTTATTAATAAATCCTTCAGACCGTAGTTCGACACCCTGGCGGCGCCCCTCCCTGCTTCTCCCTCCGGTGCTAGGACCTCCTCGCTGCCCCTCCATCTGGCCCCCTCCTACCGCCAGCGGCGGCTTCACCCCCCTACGGCCTCCCTCCGCCCTTCTCCCAGACGCATGGCTTCCTCCTCCAGGGCGCAGATCCACAGGGCGTACGGCTTCTTCGTCCGGGGCGCAGATCCACCAGGCACCGGCTCCTCGGACTACAAGATGCGGACCAGCAGTGCTAACACCTGCTGGCGAGCTCCCATGCCACACCTCTCGTCATCAGGTGTGTGTGCTGCTCCCCTCCGCCTCGTTGCTCCCAGCGCCGATATGCTAATTACCTCGTCCTGTGTGGTGCGATGGATCAGAAGGACAACTACTTCAACTGATTCCACCAGCCCTGCAACGGCATGTATTTGTCTGATGCTACAAACGTAAGAGATCAAGGTGAAAAAAATTCACTACCCCCCACCTGTACCAGCCCTATCTTTACGCATGTGCACTACTATTACTAGATTACTCTGAATTTACTTTGAATACATCATCAGGCTTTGTAATGAATCCTCGTCGCTGGTAGCTTGTCACTGATGCCATTTTTACCAATCACCAGCTATAAAATATGGCAACTTCAGCAAGATCTTTAGTGAACAGATAGCCTGTAAATCATTAGAGGTTTATTCGGCCACATGTGTTTCATCACAGTTCAGGGCCTTGATGTTTTTGTTGCTTATTATATTGCAGGACTATCTGAATGTGGTAGTACTAAAACAAGAAGGGGCATTGTAGTTGCTGCGTGCTGGTACTTCTATCACTGTGGTGGCAGTGAAGGAAGGTTTGCAGTTTGAGATAAAGTGGCCTTGCATCTAGAAATCCAAGGTCTGCATAATGGATTTATATTGCTTTGTGCATCTGTTTCAGTATATAGGTGAGTGGTTGCAGTTTATGCTAGAGCGACCTTGATTCTTCAAAAAATCATCCATATTGACTTGAGCCTTTCCCTTACTTGATGCATTAAGATTGGTTTTACATTGTAGTTTATCTCATATAATTATTGTGACCATGTGCTATCTTGTGCTGATTTAATTACATAATAAGAAAACGTATAATTAGAAAGGGGAGAGAAATGATATCTATTTTGCATATATTTGCCATATGTTTACAGACTTATATCTATGTTCTTCTAAACATTCTAAAGTAAGAATTCTCTTTGTGGTTATACAGTTCCCTTCCAGTTGTCTGTGTTCTAAACTATGCATGCCTATGGATATATCTCATTTACATCATGGGATCACATGCATTTTTTACCTGATGTATGCTTTTGTTTGGTTCATGGTTGCAGGATTCTCCCTTGAATAAGGAACCAGTATGTCAATATATGCAAAACTGTAAGAGCTTACCATAATGCCCGTTACTGATGACAGTTATTCGTAACGGGCATGTGCCCGTTAGCAATGTGGAGTCATTAGTAACACAAGAACGGTAACGGGCACTATGTCCGTTACAAATGCGGATCTATGCCCGTTACCAATGGCCTGTTCTCATGCAGTGAAAACAGACAGTCATACACCATCTAGCTAATGATTCACGAGCCAAAAACATCTCCACGGTTTAGCTAAAACTAATTTCAGATAATACAGTATTTTCTTGTCACAGTAATAATGGGAAAGAAACACCTCTATGTATCAAGGAGCTTTAGAATGGTTGGAAAAAATAATAACCATTGGTAAGGTTAACAGTATTAGGTGTTACTAGAAGGTACCCAAAGGAAGGTACCGGGAGGTAGTAATTATATATATTATTTTTCGTATAAATAAATACTCCGCTGAAATCAACGGCTACCGTTAATCAGCCAAAAATCATGTTTTGTAGTAATGAAAGTACAATTGTTGACCGAACTAGTGCATGGCTCATTCATATGAAGGCAATTGGTGGAACGTGCAGGCACAGGGGCGATTCTTCACAACTAACAAGTGCGAGCGACACAGTTAGCTGACTGCTGTCTGACCTGAATGGAAGCATATCCATCAGTCTCCCTATAATCATCTCCCACTAACTCATATTAGGAGATGTCTCAATACCTGTTTTAGCATTTTTGGGAGAGTTGTTTTTACATTCTCCCAATAAACCTTACCCCGTAATTATTTTTTTTTCATTTTTAATGTATATAAACACTATAAACACTTCATAGGCATCCAAATAATTAAAACACATGAAATTCATAATTTGAAGCCAATATCTAATCATATGGATGACTAAAATAATCAAACCAGATGATATCCCGGGCACTTTTCGTTCGTTGGTCTTTATAGATAAAAATTGGCAAATTGTTCTGAAATAGAAGAGCCACAAAGCGATGCTCACCATGTCAGGTTGCCTTGAGGGAGAGGAAAGGCTAAACTAAATGGAACCAAATTAACTCACATCATGCACTAATGTTGGCCAATAAAAAACAACCAACACAGGTCACATCGATATCTTGGCTCCATGCTATGGCGGCGGACGACTAGTTTCTGCCCAGACGGCTCACCTCGGCAATGAGGGGCACTTCTTCCTCAAACGGCGAGCACTCGGCAATAGCAACGTTGCGAGTAGAGATACTTGAGCAACCCGGTGCTAACCCCTCCTTATTCATTAAAAAAAACCAGGATGGACAATGACCAACGGCAAACCTAGGTGATGGAAGCCAGGTGGTGGTGTGGCTTGTGAGTGGACTTTGGAGAGGATTGATACTAACTATCCATGCATGTGCATTCGTACTAATCTGTACCATTTATAAGTCGTTTCAGGAGTGTCTCATGTCCTTAATCAGTGTTGGTGGCATCGTTGTATTCTGTTACGGCCTTCCAAGATTTCCCTAATACTCCATCCCCTGATGTTTCCAGTCCCCACTGTTGGTATGATTATAAACTTTGGCTCTCTTCGACCTAGTTGCTATGGTCTCATCGACTTAGTTGCGTACCAGACAAACTAAGGGCAAGTGATTATAAACTTTGGCTCTCTTCTACCTCCAGCAGCCAGTTGCAACTTGCACGTTAGGACTCCTTATATAGGGCAATGGATGAAGGAGGATAGGGTAAGACTAAGCAAGACATGCATGGGTAGTTAGTGCCATTTTTCTTATGATAGTATTCATTTCTATCTTTCACCCATGTTGACTTTTATCTTTCATTCACACGATGTTCAACCGGGAAACTTATGTGGCACACCAGCTGCAGGTGGGGTCTTATAATAAGCGTTAATGCGGGTTGTGGTGGGAGCACGCCACCTTGATATTATATTAAGCAAGTAGTTGGTCCACACCTCTGTCTTTTGCTTGGTCCACTTTTGTGCAATCGCAACTTTTTTAAAAAAATTCCAACATGAGCACAAGATGCTCCGTGCCGTGTAACCCACGAGCTACATACTTTAATTTTTTTCTTAAAAAGATAATTTGCAAATCTCTTAGACATCTCATGCAAACAAATCATTCGATTTCACACGATGCCTGTCTATCTTGTGCCACTAAAAAACCATTTTTGGAGACGATAAAAAAAATCGAATGTGTACCTCATCCGAATCAAAGCTTCTGCAAATAAGACATTTTCGGAGGCGGTCTGGGTTCATCTTCATTAATTGAATAAAATAAAAAACAATACCATTGGATGGGCCCACCGAGCCCACCGAGGCGGCGCACCACCGCCGGATTCACGTCTGCCGTGCCCTTCGCTGCTAGCCTTGGCCGCCGCCGACACCGAGCGACGCACCTTGCCCATACCTCGGCCTCCCCCCGCATCACGCGGGGGCTGCCATTGCCTGGAGAGGATCTATGTCGGTCGCTATCAATGCTTTGCGCCAGTAGCTTGACCATCCATGCATCACCGCTGAATCGGATCCGTGTAGATCCACGCCGCCAATCTGCTGTAGGGAGCCACGCCATACGAGGACAGAGGAGCTGTTACCGCTCACCTTGGCTGCTTCCGCAGCTCTGTTGTTGCCGCTCCCGCTCTCGCAGGCCGCACACGCCGCTGCCCCAACACGTTGCGCCGCCATTTCACCCGAGAGGGAGTGGGAGAAAGGGGTGGGGGAGAGAGAGGATAGATTTAGGGTTGACATAATATTAGACCATTGCAAGTGGATGTGAGGCAACACAAGTGTGCTCGGTTCAGATAAATATTATTTACTGCAAAATCCCAAAAACCAGGAGGAGACACCCAACCAGGCAAGCGGCAGAGATGATTCTCGCCGAGACTTGACATTCTGAAAGTACGACAGGGACTGCTGCCTGGAGGTCATCAAGTTCATCGAGAAGTGGCATCACGAAAAGTGCTACCAGCAGGTGCGGTCTGACTACCTCATTGGTCTGCATGTTGGTGAAGAAGCGCACCGACACCATGTATTTTCCCATAGTGGAAGGAGATCATATCATACAACACACCAAAAACTGATACAACAATTCATGTCAAAGAAGAACCCGCTGATTCAGCAATCTCTTCCTTTGAAGAGGAAAATATGCAGCAGTAGAAGCCTAGTTGATAGTGCGTTTATGATTGACAAAAAAAGGTAAGCATATATGGTAGCCCACGAACCGACGATGCTCTCGTGCCTCTTCGTGGAACCTTCTATAGAGTGGTCGATCATTAAGAAAAAATGGGAGGAGAAAAAAATGAATTGCCCAAAGAAGACAAAAGAAAATACTGCCTTGCAGTGAAGATAAGGATGTTAAATTTTTGTCTAATTTTTTAAGTCGTCATCTAATTTTTATCTATTTTTTTAGAATGGTCAACCCTCCAACCAATTGCTGAAGGAGAGCTACTTATGCATTAGAGATGTGTCATTTCCACTCTTAGGTTTAGTGCAATGCAATATTCGCAACTAGGTTAGGCGATCAGATTGAGACACAAAAGACAGATAGGGGAAGTTTGATTCATCAACTTGAATTATGCGATGAGGTATAGAGAAATGTTAATACTAATAATGTGGACTCTGGAAAATATAATAATGGCGAAAAAATCGAGTTGTGCAGGAATGGAAGTGTGTTCGAGCAATGAGGAAATATTTTTGTAATATGTTTCTCCAAAATAAGCATATATATATAATGATGATGTGATAGCAAGTTGGTCCAGCACTGTCTGGTCCGCAAAGATTCGTGATGCCTGATATGTGAAGGAGGTACCTTGTGATCATGCGGACTCAGTTTTCGCCAACCTTTTACCTCATAGAGGTTGCACCCAGCAGCTAGCTTTAGCTGTTTGTACAGGTTTGGCGCCTATGGAAGATATCAAGTTCGGCCTGCTTGCATGGACAGTCAGCTAAGAATAGCTACCCTCCAAGTTCGAATCCAATTCCATAATGCTTCCCAATCCCGTAGTAGTTGTCTACGTTTCTTTTTGTAAGTTGCGTGGCCCTGACTGCATATTGGTGTTGGGCAATATTATAGATCAACCTATCTAGCACCGTCATTGGTGTTCTTCATATTGTTGTCTATGTTACTTTTTTGTAAGTTGAATAAATCATTGCACCGTCTTTTTTATTTTCAAATATATTGACCACAGATTAAGAAAGCACACATGTACGTGGGTTAGTTGCTTGTCAATGGGGGGCACCTACTAAAGGACACAAGGTAAGTGATATATATAATGGTATTCAGTATTGTTTTTCATTGATCTTCATTTTCTTTCTTTTTTTCTAGCTCAGGCTTCAGAAAGTAGTTTAGGCGTACGTCCTGATCTCGATGGATTCAGTGCAACTCGACACTTAATCTGAGCATGTCTTATTCATATAACAACACATCAATGGTCTGTTTGCTATATGTTGGCAATTGCGCCATACATAATGCCTCCCGTCCTGGCCACACGGTCATCGGGGACGCGACGATCGCCCCGCAGCACGCTAACACCTTCTTACTTGGATCTGCTCGTCACGTTTGTGAGACCTGAAATTGTATTCCAGTGACTCCTCTCGAGTACCAACGTAACTGGCACCAACCATCGGATTTCTTCAGATCATTGCTGTGCTGTCATGGTGTTTCGGCTGCATTATGAGCATGTCAGCGCAAACGAATCAAGTAACAACTAACATAAGCATTGGAATTTCTTGCTGATGCTTCGATTTCATAGTGTGTTTCTCTACGGACACTCCACAGATGGACTTTTTGTTGAGTGCCCGATGAAATGCACTCAGCAAACTTTCAGACTTACGAACAATTGGACAAAAAAATTAATTTCTAGTGCATATATATGCTGCATTGAGAAGTTGATGTGCTAAGTTATTTCCTGCTAGCAACAAAACTAGCTAGTTACATAATTATTAGATTGCACATGCATGGAGATTTATGCCATTTGGGGCGTGCAATAGACCGTGCCAAAAGATTTGTGTTCTTGACTTTTTGTGTTAATGGTGATGAATCCATGCGGTACTATATCAATCATTTTTTTATTTTTAGGTTAAATGGCTATGAATAATGATACATCTAGATGAGTGTTGGTTTCCTATAACTATTTTGAAGGGGAAAAAATTGTGCAAGATTCATATACATGTGATCTCTGTATTCTGCAAATGTAAGAGACGACAGCTCATCTCTTTCCTCGCTATAATTTTGCTAAAGCTTGACCGGCCTCCATTGGGATACAGATTTCCTCAAGAGTCAAACCCATGCTGCAGATTTTCAAGAGCATTAGACGACAGCTTTAGGTTCCTTTTTACATTAAGACACTACTACAAAACGATTTTCAGAGGCGGGCAAGAACGATTTTCGGAGGCGGTTCTCCGTTCTGCCTCCGAACGAGTGCTTCTGTTAGTAGATATTAACAGGGACAGTTTTCTGTTCGTCACTTAAAATTAGGCAAAAAAATGAAAAAAGGGGAAAGCCCACCGAGCCTATCTTGGGCCCGTCGAGCCTAACGGCAGGGCCACCGCCGAATCCACCTCGTGTCTGCAGATCCACATAGCTCCTCGCCGCCACCGCCGCCTGCTCCACCTCACGCCTTCAGATCCACCGCCACCGCCTCCTACTCCAACCTGCCTCTCCAGATCTGCCGCCTGCTCCACCTCGCCTACCACAGCCACATATGCCAGCCCCACCGCCTCACAGCCGCAGATGCCAGCCTCGCCGTCGCACAGCACCTCGTAGCACCTTTGCCATCCCAGCTGCCGCGCCGCTCCTCGCAGCGCAGCTGCTCACCCCGCCACACAGTTGGAGTCCTCGTCGTCGCAGTGCGCGGACAGAGGAGCAGGATAAGGCACTGGCGGCTCACGGACGGAGGAGGAGGAGAAGGCACTGGTGGCACGCAGACGGAGGAGGAGAAAGGGCGCTGGCAGCATGCGGATGGGAGGAGGAGAAAGGGCGCTGGTGGCTTGCAGATGCTAGGAGAAACCGAGGGGGAGGAGAAGAAAATGATGGGTTAGGGTTTGAGAAGGTGATGTTCGTTTATATATTAGGAGGGGTTATTGGGTCGAGCTGGGCTAGGCCTTTTTAGGAAGTGGGCCTTATATATGTCTGCGGACATCTTAAGATAACCGCCTCCAAAAATAAATAATTTTTTGAGACTTTTTTTTAAATGTCTGTCTCTGTAAATCGATTTCAGAGGCGGTCATATGGAAACACCTCCGAAAATAAAATATGTCCGCCTCCGTTAATGCCTAGGATTAACGGAAGCGGATGAAATTTGTCCGACTCTAAGGCCGATTTTGAAGTGCCTCGCAAAATGTTTTTCTGTAGTAGTGAGAGCATAGTACTAATGTCATGGAGTATCTGGACTGGACAATCGAAATGCCTGGCTGTTTCAGGATAAAAACCCAACAGTTCATAGTCAATTGGTAGAATCGATGCATGAAGTTTCTAATTACTGTGTTTTAATTATTTTAAATTTTAATATAACCAGTTGGGCTTGCTACGATCCGAGCTGCAGGTTCCAGATTTTTTGGTATCCAGGAATTTGTCCTTTCACTCCTTTGACTATTTGCTGAGGTTAAATGTTCATAATGTAATGGTCGAGCAGATGATGATTCAGTTATATAAATTCCACACTCAACTCACATAGATGTCCGATGAACCTTTATAGTCTGAATGGCGATCGAGGTCCAAACCAGAGCTAAATAGCCAATCAATCCAAATTTGTGAATGTGTCTTTCTTTTGCCTGGTAGAGTAAGAACCGTGGTTATGAAATCCTGACCCGGATACATCGACAATTACAAATATATCTGGCCAATTGATCATAGACTCGTGGAAGAAGAGAGAGTATTGTGCAAACAGATGAGACAGGAACTGAGCACTGCCATCATCAAGTACATTAACCCATATGTGGTGAAGATGCCACTCACTACAAGGAAAACGAGCATTCATCCCTCTCACGTTAGTACCGGTTGTTTCTTTGAGACGGCACTAACGTGACACTGGCCCTTGCTGGAAAGAACACGAGCAGTTTAGTACCGGTTGATGGCTTGAGCCAGTATTAAATGGTGCCACCAGCACCAAGAAACATAGCTAGATTCCTTCCCAGATCATTTAGTACCGGGTAATAGTTCCAGCCGATACTAAATGTATATCGTTAGTACCAGCTAGAGCCACCAGCCGGTACAAAGTATTTAGTACTGGCTGGTGGCTCTAACCGGTATTGAATAGATCGTTTAATACCGGTTGGAATCACCGGTGTTCGTGCTCTCTCTTATCTACTTGCCTCTCTTGCTCTCCGTTCTTCTACTTAGCCTTTTCTCATTCCTATCTCTTCCTCTCTCGTTCTTACATGTTCCTCGCCGCAGACTCATTGACCTGATCTATTTTTAATCCTCCCCTGCAGGAGCAAGATCAGCACAGAGCTGGCGGGCATGACGGAGGAGCAGGATAAAGCGGGGGCTAGCGGCGGACGACGCGTCCTGGGGCAGCGAATAAGCACGGCGGCGTGTGCCTGCAGGTGATGGGGCTGCCGAGCACGGATGCGGAAGCGCGAGCTGCTGCTGGATGCGGAAGCAGAAGCAGAAGCTGCAGGATTGGCGCTAGATATTGAGGTGCATGCTCCATTGGCTATGGATGTTGAGGTCCGTGTTGGATTTGACCTGCTCTCATGGTTTTGCATTTTTTTTGTGCTGTAGCGTTCAAGTCAGTTTTGATTTGACCTGCTCTTCACATGGATTGGCGCCGGATGGAAAAGGTGTTCATGTCATTTTTATTCTGTTCTTTTTCATTAGCGAATAGCCACAGCAGACTGCTATTTGTAATGTACTCATCTTGTATTATGTCAGGAAGTAACTAGTTTTGTGGTGCGTTCTAATTTATGGATTTATGGATTCTTTGGCTGTAAATATTGCTGTTGCCTTGTTAAATGTCTGAATCGAAAAGCTATTCTGCATATGTAATGAATTGAAATGAGTTTGTGATGAATGGATTTTATGAATCATGAACAGCCGTTCGCTATGGGGACATTTTTTTTAACACAAAGTCATCTAGTACCGGTTTGTAAAACCAACCGGTACTAAATGAGACATTTAGTACCGGTTATTGCAGACGTTACTAAATGACTGCCCATTTAGTACCGGAAACGTGATACCGGTTCCATAACCGGTACTAATTGGGGTTGCAACCCAGTACTAAAGCTCTTATTTCTGGTAGTGACTCGTACGTACTACAGCACAAGAATCATCTACCAATTTTCGAGGTGATACCACAACCAAATTTTGGCACATTGCCATGCATGGACATGGCACCTGCACTTTAAGGGCTTGTTCGGTTCCATCGGAATCAATCCGGGTCGGGAATGAAAATATAACAAGAAATTTATGATAGGTACAATAAGAGACTGAGATTCATTCCGGGTCAAGAGCTAATTCACACACGATAGTGACACCAAAAGACAAGGAATCAATCCACTAGTCAAGAGGTGGAGAATCATTCCGGGTCTCTTGACGTATCCATCACGAATAAATTAGTTTATGACCCAGAATAAATCCTGGTCTCTAGATATTTCTATTATAAATTTCTTGTTACATTTATCATTCCGGGCCCGGATTGAATCTGATGGAACCGAACAAGCCCTAAGGCCTCGTTCGTTCCCTCCGGAATGGCCCGGAACAAGGCCCAATATAATCCGGCTGACCATGCTTTTGGAATAAATACAGCCCAACATGTTTATGCCGTTCGGTTAAGCCGTCCTAAGATAGGATCCTGGTCCCATTTCAGAGTACTCTATGGGCTGGAATGTTTCCACACCTTTTCACCTCTGGAATTTAGCCGAACAGATTCGCTTCTTGGATCGTTTCTAGGCTCCATTGCAACCGAACGAGCCCTAAGAGAGCTAAGAGACCTTCTGGTGGGTTTGATTCCTCCACAGCACAAGTAATTTGCCCTGCCTATATGCGTGTATATACACTAGCTGCTGCTCCATATTCCTCTCAAATCTCAATTCCTCATGTTTCCAAGTCCCATCGTTATTGTCTAGAAGCCTATATTATTGATACAGTATAAATTACCTCTTATCTGTTCTATAAGTTTCTTCCATAGTCTATACCCAGGTAGCTGCAAGTCGGGGCTCTTATATATATGGACCATCATAGAGAAAGACCTGATATAGGACAACATCCAAGACATGGGTGATACATTGAGAACAAGAACTTAGGTGTGTCCTAACACTCACAAGGTATCTCCATTATTAATATAAGTGTCGCACCAATTAATATCTTTCAGTTCAGATATCCATGTTAATTGCTTCATTCATTCAGAATACGTTACGTGCCACTAACCCCACACAAACAAATAAAACTCATGTTTTCCATACCTTGTGATCCCAAGCTAAACTAGGCCGATTGGGCATGTTCTCTGTTTACTCTCACTACCAGATTCGAGCTTTGTCGATAGGCGCCCTCGTTAACGCCCACTCGGTAAAGATTTTGATGGCAAATGCATCTTTGCTGGTGCTTTTTGTCGGGCAGTCGGCAAAGTTATCAGACACACATACACATAAAAACAAGGGAATATCAGACGTGGGCTAACTAATTCTAGCCTAGATTAAAGAACACAAAAGAGAAGTGTGCAGAGCCATGCGGTCAATGCATATTAATGTGGAACGTGATGGGAGGGGAGGGCTGCTTCGCATGGTGGAGTGCAGGAGGAGGCTCGTTATTAGCAACAGATGGAAAAATCATGATCCAATTCTGCAGACTTGGGGCCTTTCCGTGCTTCCTTGTGTATGTACACGGCCCAACAAAACTGTACCTTGACTATGGTTCCTGTTCCCTTGTGATGTTTCCCAACCCCATTTGTGCGTGTTAGCAGCAAGCATGCCCATCACACGGCAGCACCCGCATCTGCTCGATCGATCGTGAAATATCGTAATTAATCTAATAACTCCTCCTACCAAACCAGTAGCACCAACTACTCCCGGTGATGAACCACAAGACAAAGCCATCAGTCAATCCGATCAAGTATAGTTTCTTCTTCGAGTCGTTGCCATGATTTCTTCGCATCCCGAACTGAGTTGCATGTGAACTTGCCACACCAATGACCCTGCTGCATTCTGCATCAACATGGCACGTGCACTTGTTGAAAACGAAGGGTCCTGGATTCAGGCTGTGGGTTTGATGCCTCTGCAGGACGAGTGATTTCCCATGCCTATTTGCGCGTATATACACGACTAGCCATTGTTCCGTCTGCTAGTCAAATCCCAATTCCTAATGTTTCTCGATCCCATCGTTTTGGTCCGGAAACCTATATGGAAGAACATACGGCTCTCCTCTGTTCTATGTTTCTACCCAACCAAATGGAAGTTCGGCTCTTATATATAAGCATGTACGTACCATAAGGAGTATATATATAAGACCAAGACATGAGGGGGTGGGGGGGGGGTGCATAGAGCACCAGAGACGTACGTGTGTCCTATTTCTCAATAGCAAAATAAATACTATTGATCGACTCGTAGTCCACTGCTGTTTCCATCGTAGGCCGCACACCATCTGTCTTCAAGTAGCAATGATCATGTTGTACTATGATTCAATGCAATTTGATAGCCTAGCTCAATCCATGCCGCCCTGTTGTCACCACACTTCGATACCCCGTATGTATCCTTGTCCAATGGTGACTACCATATATCCAGACATGATGTGCACGGGCGCACGGCGATGAAGTCAGTCGTGGGCTGAGGAATATTTTGGCTATCGTTGAAATCATCTTTCTCATCCAGAGATAGGGCTCGATATCGAGCCAGCTCGGCTCGTTAGTGGCTCGACTCTTTATAGCTCGGTTTGTTAGAGCTCGGTTCGTTATAGCTCGCTAGCTAACGATCTTAAATCCTGGCTCGGCTCAGATTGTTGGCGAGCTTGAGCCAACTCGTTAGCTCGTGAGCCAGGACATCAAAAGTTTGACCATCTAACATATATTGAGAATATGAGATATTTTATTGAGAATATTTTTTATAAATCATCATCTTTGTCAGAGTTGTTTTCTTCATCCTCCTCCTCATCTATATGGTCCATGTGCTGCACAAATAGTAGGAAAACGATTACTACTCTACTAGCTCTACTGCTCTACCTCTAGTATAAGTTGTCCGTTACAGATTGGCACAAATACTAACCGTGTCCGCAGAGGGTGTGGATCATGTCCGTGTGGCAGTAGCAACTTGAGATGTTGATGGTGATGGAGAAACTTGAGGTCGACAGCGGCCACCACGCCCTGAGCATGACCTGGCCTTCTCCACCTCCTTCCCTGCCACGGACTTCATCCTCGATTCGCGACTTGCTGGTGCTGCTATAGCCTGCGCCTGGCCGTCGGCGTCGCTCTCCTTCTCCATGCGTGCGCACAACCGCTGGCGGCCGCAGGACGCGGGTACTGGGCGCCTGGGCGGCGTGCGTGAGAGGCTCTGAGGTTGAGAGCTGCTGTCGGAGAGAGCTGCGAAGGCGAAGGGAGCGGCGGCCTACTGGAGCCTGGAGTGCTGGCGGCGGCGCGGTTGGCGCCTGGCGGTGTGGGGAGGGGAATCGACGGAGGGATGCGTGCGTGTGTCGGTGGCTCCGTGACCGTGCGTGCGTGGGGGCTGGCGGCGGTGGTGTGGGGTGGACTGGTGGGTGGGAGGGAGATAGGGTTTGTGACTTTGTGGGATTTGCAGTGTGTTGGGCTTGTGGCCCATATAGTTTGTTGGGCCTGATTCGCATTTGGTGTTTGGGCTGCTAAACCACCTCAGCTCGTTTGAGCTCGTGAGCAGCTCGCGAGCCAGCTCGAGCTGGCTCGTTATAGGACCGAGCTAAAGGCTTGGCTCGGCTCGTTTGAAAATCCTAACGAGTCGAGTCGAGCCGAGCCAATAACGAGCGAGTTTACGAGTTACGAGTTTTTCGTCCAACCCTATCCGGAGACACCGACACGTACTTTCCCCGAACCCTTGCACGCACTAGTATTTTTTAAACTTGTAAAAAATGCATTTTTAGCAACTAATACACCTTGGGATTACCCATTTGCATGCTATAGTATAGTAGGCAGGTCCATGATGAGAAAAGCTGTAGCTTGTTGCAACAGAAGAAACCCTTGTAGTTTTTTCGTAGTGTGAACATGTGGATTTTGAAATTTGTCCAATAAGACATATTCACAGTTTTAATTTTTTCGAGGTTCTTATAGTTGATTTAGAATGCAGATCAGTTCAATACCCGTGATTAGTTGTATAAACTCTACCCGATGAAGAGAAAGCATAGTCCTACGCCATCATCATTCAAATTGATATAACTATACTGCAGTCTGCAGAACTACATGTGGGAGGTAACCAAATTCTCGTCCAAGGTTTTATTGGCACGAATTTATAATAGTGAGACTGTATGCTAGGTGTAAATTGAGATTGTATGTATTAACCATTTACACTCAAGCTATCTTCCAAGCTGATGTCCAAAAATAAACTACCTTTTTCTCATGTGAAAAAAAATTACAACCTGCATAGAGCATTTGCTTCCGTGACCTGGGCTCAATACTGTAGAGCATGTTTTTAGATCTCAAATTTGAGTGAAAACCAAAAAAAACTGTGGAATATCATATTGTAAGACCAATCCTTTTTCTGATGATTCATATCCATTTGACGCTGCACATTTGTCATATGCTGAGTAGCATTTGAACAACTTCTTCGACTTCGGTTCCTGTTCCCTGATGTTTCTCATTTCCATTTGATGTTGTCTACATGCTGAGTAGCTTCAAGGGAAGAGCCAGGGGGAGGGGACAAGTGCCGTGGCCCCCAACCTAACCGGCGAATTTTTTTTAAATAGCCCTATGTTTGTATTTTCAAAGTCAACATTGTGAAGGTTTCACTGTTTTGCCACCGATGCATGAGGCTATCCCACATAAGCAATTTGATGATGTGGCAGAGTAATTAAAGAGGGAAGAGAAGGACATGGTGTCTTGCATGAGAAACCATGTCTACACAAGAACCAAGAAAGAAAGCAAGATGATAGGGAGAGTAAAGAAGAGAGAAGACATAGGATTAGATGATAATTTATTTCTAGGAAACTTTGCATTGGGGAGTTAGTTTCTATGTATAGTGTCTACTTGACATGAATGTATGGACACTACAAGATAGTGTCTTGGGTTGGGGATGGCCTGAGAAGTGAAGCCGCCTGCGGATGGGTCATGACGCTTCTAACTGGGCTGCCTGCTACCTGCATGGCGCGGCGAGACAGCAGCCCTCCGCCTGGTGCAGCCAGGAAGCACATACTGAGCACTTTAATTTTTGAAAAACACATGACCAGCGGGAATACGCATGTTCTAACTTTTGAAAAACACATGATTAGACTAAGGGGATGTTTGGATCTTGGACTAAAATAAATTAGAACACGTCACAATGAAAGTTGGGAGGATATTTAGGTGCTAAATTTTAGTAGGTGATCCAGACACCCCCGAAAAGGAAAGACATATTATTTGTCATTATATTTTACAATCAGATTAAAATATTTTACATATGACTTTAATACTTAAATATTTTGCATTCGCCATCGCTGCTGCAGTATGTGCGCACCTTCTCTCTTCTGCTAGACTGTGGGATGAAGTCATAATCTGGTAACTCCTCTCGACCATCACGCACAACCACTGGCCGGCCGTTAACTGCATGGTGAGGCTGGCATCCGGCCGATCAAAGACACTTTCTTTGAATCCCAAACTGAGTCCCCAGACTAACTTTCCTCAAACCAGCGCCTGCATAGCTACATATGGTCATGCCTCTACCATTGCGACCACATTCGTCATGAGTAGGTACTAACTGATGCCTGGAAAAATTCTGGAGAGTACCAACTATTCTGAAACTTGTACAACACTACATCTGTCTCACAAAATTATACTACAACAGGACACCATCAGCCCACCAAACCACATAGGCTGAATGGTGGATCCATGGTGACGATGTTTTGTAGTTTTTTCTAACAGAAGTGGTGTATTGTGTTTTTGCAATAATGGGCATCAAATGTTGTAGTTTTCAACAATATACAGTAAATTTATTTTTCCCTAAAGTGTGAATTTCTTCGTAGGTCTGTTAACTTTTTATGAAGTCTCATTTAGGTCCATCAACTAAAAAACCAGAAATCTAGGTCCATGATCTATTAAAGAGGGGTAGTGGAGGTCCATAAGCGTCCAAGTAGGCATCTTTTGCCTATGTGGCAATGCCAGCAGGGCAATAATTTGCAAAAGGCCCCTTTGTCTTTTTTTCTCACTCATCCTCATCCCTACCAACGCCCTTGTCCTTGCCGCCTGCCGGTGATATTTTGACTGCCAGGTTCTCACCGGAGATAAGCCTGGACGTGGAGGTCTGGGCATGGTTGATTTGTGCTTGGGGCAGTGAGTTACATTGCTGGCCATGGTGTTCGAGCCACGCCGCCGGAGAGAGGGAGAGAAAGACGAGAAGGAGAGAGTAAAAAAAATGAGAGATAGAAGGGTTTTTTATTTATTTATTGCCACAGTAGTGTCGCCACATAGGCGAAAGATGCCTATGTGGACGCTTATGGACCTCCACTACCTCAGTTTAATAGATCATGGACCTAGATGACAGGTTTTTTAGTTAATAGACCTAGATGGGACTTCAGAGAAAGTTAACGGATCTACAGTGAAATTCACTCTTCCCTAAATGTAGATATGGTTGTAGGATTTAGGCTACAGAATTTGTTTTACACATTTTCCACATGAGAAAGAAGTTTTACACTACAACCCACCATCATGATACCAATGTACCATGGTACAATGTGGTGTGGCAGGTAACCAAATGAATTGCTGCAGGCTTTTTTTTCAGGATAAAAGTTGGTGACCTTGTAGTTTTGAGATAGTATTAACCATTTTAGCTCTGGCTATATATTCACAGTTGTGTTAATAAAGAACATCATATTTTTGTGTTGTGAAAATTATAGTTGTCTCTATAATCTAAGATAAATAACTTGCACCACCATATTTCACAAATTTTACGAAAATAAATGTGTAATATCGCTTTTGTGGAGATAGTATATATGCTTCTTTTCTGAAGGATTCTTCATGGAGCGAGGTAACCTTTCCATGTATGCAGTAAAAGATATACCTCCTGCACATCACTTATAAAAAGAACATGGGTTTTGTTCTCACAAAAAACATAGACTTCTCAAATAATGGAGCCACGGACACATCTTAATAATAAATGTTAATTCAGTTTAGAAGAAAGTTCAAACCTGCTACGCAACATATTAAACGGATGAAAAGTACAATTTAGAGCAAATTAATGTCAAACTGAACAATACATACTCATCACGCACTCCTTTGCCTGTGAAGAAGCATGAGCCGCTGCAGGTTTGGTGCCTATGCGGTGTAGCCCGATGTGCTTCCTTGAATATAATAGTGCCTCACAAAAGCTGTTCCCAACGTTGGTTCCTGTTCCCTGATTTTCCTAATCCCATTTGTGCATGTCACCCTTGTACCCAGATCCAGTTGCAAGCTCTGCCTCTTTACACATGGAATGTAGATTGAGGAGGATAGGACATGAATACACATGGACACTGGAAAAATGTTGATTCCCGTAGTTAACTGGACACATGGACATGAGTTATTTACACTGACAGGGGATTTCGGCTTTATATTTCATTGACCTTAAATTTCATTCATTTAGGGTAGTTCACTCAGTCTGTTGGGTGTGCTTGTGTCCGTGTGATGAATTTATATAATTCACATATATGTGCTTTCTCGTCTCCGCAGTCCACAATTCCGGGATTCAATGCTCCTCGGTAGGTAACTTAAGATGACCAAATCCATAGGTGATAATCGGTGGTACTGTGTGTTAGGTAGGTAACTTAAGGAACAAACAGATGAATTAGACTTTGCTCTACATTGATTTTTTTTTTCATGTGTAGTAGGACAGGGAAAGCACATTTCATATGCTCAAACATAAGGAGATAACAGGTGGTTGAGCACCGCCGTATCGTCTATGTGCAGTACTATGTTATAGCAATGACCTCATGCTCTGGGAAAATATGATTCCTATGGATTTGTATAGATATAATCCTGAGCACATGCGAGCTTGCTTCCAGCCATGTTAATTGATGGACATGACAGCTCCACATGTGGAGTAGCATGAGCCAGGTCTTGCGCACTGCCTGTCAAAGACACTGCGATTCTCTTCGCGTGCACACAAGGCCCACGTGAATTCCCCTCTATGCGGAAATCTTGTTACCCGATGTTTCCCAATCCCATTGTTCTGCTGTGGCCTATGGCCTTGCCTTGACTCTGTATCAGTGCTTGTGGAAGGTAATGGTGAAGCAACCTATCAAGAATTAGCATTCTCAAGCTAAGGGGCTATATGCACATGGGCCGTTAGCACTAATTAATGTTGGCTAAGTTCCATCGTTAACCAAAATATGTACCCTTGTGGTATAAGTTATTCATATTTTTGCTAATGCCAAGCCCCTTTGGACCTTAACAACTACTGACCCTCCATGCGGTCTATAATCCTTCTGGGTACTATAGGTTGCCCAATGCCATTGTAAAGCACTGATGCATAGTCAATGCTACGGACCACAATGAAAATGGGATTGGGAAACATTCGAGAACGTGATTTGAAATAATGAGGATGAGTGTCATGAGCTGTGCATACATGCAAACAAGGTAACCCTCACTACTAGATTTTGGGTATGTGGCGATGGCTGCTAAGATGTTGTAATAGCGTCCGTTTAGTTGCTATAGGTAGAAATTGCCACAATTAGTATCTATATATACCAATATCTTCTAACCATACTCTGATGTTTTAGGTGTTATCATTGTTAACAAATGAGATGCAATTACTTTACACTTTAATCGGGTTAAATTTATTCGTAGAGGGAAGCAGTACCGGATTCAGCTTAGTTCCGGGGTGCTCATGGCACTTGGCAAAGGCCTAGAAACACTCGGCAAAGCATTTGCCGAGTGTCACGCATGGGGAAGCTGACTCGGCAAACTTTTTGACGGCAAATAGCTCTTGCCCGAGTGTTTTCTATTAGGCCCTCGGCAAATGCTTTGTTGAGTACTGAAACGACTCTCGGCAAAAAAAAAAACACACTTGGTAAAGCATCTGTTTGCCTGTTGCCAGATGGAAAGCCCTCACAAACAACGGGGCACTCGACACACAGCAAGTTTCTAGTAGTGTCGGTCATGATGCCAGCCCGACATGCCCTACTGTCAGGTCCCTTGACATAGGCAATAATGGGCTTAGGCGTCTTATGATATTCTCTAAATTAGTCCTAAAAATATATTTGTTATCTTATACGCTGATGCAACATAAGCACCTCACTACTTGATTCCTAGAACCAGACGATTGGCCATAAGTCCAAGACTCTGAGTGGTACCTTGTGCCAACGCGAGCTCGTTTCCTGCTAGTGAAGAAGCATGAGGCAGTTCTACAGGTTTGGTGCCTATGAGGGATATTACGAAATGTTTGCTCGCATGCAGATATAGATAACGAGAACTTCAGTGGTGCATCGAATCCTATTCTCTTGTGTTTCCCAATCCCAGTCTCATTGTTGGCTGCAAGGAAACGGCATTGATCTACGTGCCTTGCACTACCACCCATAAAGGTCAAGCGACTATGGCTCCCTTGTGACTGTCTTGTACCCAGCAAGCTGCAACTGCATTTTGGTTCTATTTTTGTTACCTAATGTTAACCTTTCCGACCGCATCATACTTAATTCCTCCCTTCTTTTATTTCCATTTAAACCCCAGCAGATATTCTCAATCAGGGTCCAGATATGCCAGTGTAATGTGGCAAACAAACTGATGAAATATGGTACTCATGTTGCCACAATAAAAAAAAAACATGGAAACCTCTTTTAGCTGTCGCAGGCAGCAATTTATCCCATATTTGTAAGATAAGGGATGTATATGGTGTCTGGTATTCAAGGGTTAAAGCGGACTTGTGCCTTTCGAGTATTTGAGCTTATTACCATTTACACCATGACACAAATTTATGAACAAAATGGGTTCAATTCAGGTACATAACTACATATACACTTCATTGAGAAGTTCTGTTTATCAATGTATCTATCCTGTTGGCCAACAAAAGTAATTATGTGATTAGATTATTGCAACCGAGCTTGATGCAATTTGGTGAATGAAAAGGTCATGGACAAAGATTTGTTTTCTTAGGGCTTGTTTGGCAGAGCTTTAGATTACGGCAAAAATAGCTTTTGCACTAGATTGAGTTAAAATAGCTTCTCTGGCGTATTCCGAATTATATAGCTTACAATGTAGAGCCGTTTGGAAAACAACTTATCTATCAGCTTTTCAGGAGGATCAGCTGTAAAAAAGTGTTGACACCAAAACTTGGCCGTGCCGATCTGTTGATGCCAAAAATTTCGGTTACCTGCCGATTGAGGCATGGCCGATGAAAATCCCTCGACATCAACAATGACACATGTGGTGTTCCCGGCGTGCCAGTTAGCTTGACCATTCAGCTGATGAGGTATGAGATGGCAACGTATCGGCCAATTAATAGAATGAGGACACTGGACTTATATGATGTGACACCATTGAGTTTCTTATCTTGTTGCAGCGAGAACCATCAGCCTATAAGCTCATACTAACAATACTACCAATCTTTCTAGGTGAAACGACAGCGATGCGCCCGGAGGTTTCAATCTATAAATACTGGTAGCAATAAATTAATCTCCCGGTCGAGGCATTAACACTCTTACATGTGCCGGTGCTGCTGATGCTACTGTCTGGGTAACAACATGCTTGTCCAGATCTCCCGGGCGCCAGGATGCACATAGCGATGCACATTTACTTACTTGTTATCTACCAAGTTGATGGTCTTGCCACTCGTATAATTACTCGGCACCATGACACTGCTTCCCTTGCCCGTTTGTTTTCTTTGGTTGCTATCCACGCTGGGAAACATAATGGAAAAGAAAAAAAAATGCTTTTGATTATTTCCTATAAGACTGGAAGGTATTAGGAATGAAGGTAGCACTAGCGTTTCTTCAGAGCTATTGTCCCGTCTACAGCATTGGTCATGGGGCAGATAGGAGCTGAGGAGTAAGGATTCCTTTGGCACTCCGTCTCTGGGTTTTGTTCAGAGGAGCCGGGCATATTTACAGGACAACCAAGTAGGAGGCACTGTGTTGGGGAGACGCCCCTTGGAATCGTATTTTCTATTTCTGCAGGCGAGACAGAAGAAGTTATAACGAAGAAGACAAATGTGAAGCTAATTCGAAGAGGTTAAAGTCGCAGGCGAGACTAGAGAGGTCGGGACGAAGATGACAAGCGCGAAGCTAATTCGAAGAGGTTAAAGCCTCGAGCGGGACCGAAGAAGTCAAGGCAAAGAAGCCAATAGAACGAGGCTGGTCACGAGACAGGGAGATGCCAGAACGAATCTGTCTCCTGTTACGAGGTTGAGATGAAGATTGGCGGGAAGCAACGGTCATCTGAAAGCTAGGATAGTTATAGGATTTCTGGCGGGAAGTAACGGTCTTGTAAACATGCGAGGTTGACCCCTATAAATAGCGGGTCAACAGTAACTGTAGGGGACAATTTTTGAAGGAACGAAGAAAAGACGATTGTAATCTATTCACTGTTCGTAATACTAGAAAAACCGTGTTACAACACACTGGAGACAATCCTGGCAGCTTTAGACGTTGGAACTAATGCAGGGTCTGATGCCAAAAATGAGCTCGGGGTATAGTTGTGGCTATCCTGACGTTTCTCCGAGCTCTCTCCAGCACGGTTTTGGTCGTCAGGAAACTGCTGCTGCCTGGCAGTGAGAAAATGAAAGACTTTCCACGCTCGAGTACACTTTCAGATTGCTTGCCCTACAGTCTCATGCTCATTTCCTACTGCATGCACAACCATTTTGTATATAAAAAATACTAAAGAATGAAACATTGGCTTAATATTATTGCAGAAGCTCATTGCTTTCAAGGTGAGATACATTATTAAGTGTGCTTGGTAGCACACAGGGATGGTTTCTTTCTCATGCATCGTTCGGTCAATATGCTTTATCCTCGGAACGCGTTAGCAGGTTGAAATGAAAGTATCAACTGAAAATATATATATCTACATATATATATATAGTAATACTATATCCTACCATGGGTACCGAATAGCTATTCAGTGCCCAACCACCCAGCCCCAAAGCCTCCGAGCAGAGCGCACGGCTACCCATGCCTCCGCCGTTTTTTTGCCGGTTCGCATAGGTGGGTTGTGTTCTTTTCCAGCTCGGAACAGATCGTGGGCATTTCGGTTTCTAATCCATCCGACGCTCTCCAGTTCCCATCCTGCCGCCCTGCGAGTCAGCAATACCGTGCCGGCGAGGCCATCCCTATCCTGTTCGGATCCGGCGAGCTGCAGACCTCCTCCCCCTTCTGCTACCTCGGTGAGTCTCCTGCCGGCGCGTTGGATCCTCTCAACGCATAGCTTCAGAGGTAAAACAGATCGTGAGTTGTGGGTTGGTTCCCATTCAGTTGTGGATTTTCTCTCCTCCGTCAATGCTGCATCATCCTCTGCTCACAGTTCGTTCACGAATAGGTCCCGCCGACGCCCAGGGTGCTGGTTGCAGTGCAGCTCCCTTGCCTGCCAGCGCCCAGGTGACAAGCAGACAAGGTGCGATCCAGCCATCCAGGTGACACATCTGAGGTTCCCCACTGGCGAGGATGGACCAGCTGGCGCAACCGCGCATATGCCGGTGAGGAGCAGCCAGCGAAGCTGCAGGCCGCCGCTCCCGTGGCCACGGACTGCTCGGTGATAAGATGTTATCTGGGTGACAACGCATCGAGGATTGCCCAGGCGAGGAGGACCTGGTGGCGCAAGTGCCGGTGAGGAGCAGCTGTCGCAGAGTCTTGCTGATCTAGACAGGTCTGGCACCGGCATGAGATTTCTTTTTTTTTTCTTCAAAATCAATCCCCAGTAATCTCTCATTTAGTGATAATTTATATTTCATTCAAATCCTCCAGATAACCCAATGCAAAGGATTGCTCATAGCGAATATTGTAAGTCTGCGCAACCGTCCGGCCTTCTCCTTGATGCCAAGCAGCTTGCTCATCATCTCTACTACCTGTGGTTTTCCACATATTCGTCCTCGCTGATGGAGCCATCTCACGCGTCAGTTTGTAATCCTTTCATTGTTTGTTTTGGTTCATTACGTGCCTTGTGAAGAGTTGTTTTGTGAACTGCCGTGTTTAGAGTGGTTTAGTATATCAATTCCATGCATTTTGCTAACTGAACTATCCTTTTGGTTAGTCTATTAAATCCTGCTGTCAGTATCTCTCCTGTTTATATATATTGAACTCCATTGTCATGTACGAGCATCAACCTGATTTCGGCAACTGATGACAATCGTAGATTAGCTATATGTTTTATGCATTAATAATATGCTGCGCAATTGATCTCAAGGCGAGATACTTACAGTTCCTTCTATTTATTTCCATGAAAAATATCCTTGTGTGCCACACTGAAGATCTTCGGCGAGGTTCACTGCAGGACTAGCTCGTATTTCCAGCAATTCCGCTGTGCTGTTAAACAAGTTCTTGTTAAACAGGATTCTATATTCCTCTGGTTGATTTGGAGCACGGTGTATGTGGTTTTTGATGGATACTGGAAGTAGCACGGGGACAGGCGGCAGGATCTCGTTCCCTCTACGCTGCTAGAAACCAGACCTGAATCGTGTCGCTTTCCTCACCCCTCTTCAGTCTACATCGCCGATTGCCTGTTTTTTTTTTCTTGCCTCAAATATTGAAAACAAAGTCATTGAAAATTCCAGTTAAGTTTGTAAATTTATGTTATTTTTTTCTGATTTGAAGCTAGTCTATTTCAGTCCATAGGATGGAGAAGATTATATAGGGTGTGTTTAGATTGGGGGAAGATTCCCCAAAAAAACACTTTAGACTAAAAAAACATTGTAGATGAATAGTATTTTGTGAGTGAGAGTCATGGGATAAATAGGAAAAAATTAGATAGGGAAAAAATTTTGAATCCAAACGGGGCCATAATTATGTTGCACCCCTTATATGTATTCAAAATTGTTAATCAATTTTTGTAAGTCCCGATTATAACATATGCTGCCAGAGGCAAACCAAACCTTCAAATGATTCATGTTTCTTCCTTCCAGTATATGATACATGCATCCTGCTTTCCTGTAGCCATGGAATCAATCATTTTAGGGTCGTCTCATATGAATGGAAACGTACACTTCATTTTCTGCACTAGCTCTAGAAACAATGGAGATCATTCCTAAACTTTGAACTGCTCATTTTTCTGGCAAAAAACTGATGCAGAGGTGAGCATAATCGCCTAGTAAAGCAAGCCTATGTTTATAACTTTATATCCATACAAATACTTCTGATTTGCCAAAGCTATACAGCATGCCAGTGCATCATCAGCTTGTCTTTAGCTATGCTCCATATCAATGCAGAGATATACTGTTGTTTGTCAGATGAGGATGTCCTAATCTCCATGCTAGCACTGTTCCATCTTGGTTGCTTGTGTTGCTATATCAACATGCTCCATCTTGTAAGATACTGAGTTTTCTGCATATACATTTTTCCTTTTTATGATAACAATCAATGTTAGATTGCAAGTAATTGAAATGTTTCCCGTCATACATGATATTTGTGATCAAGTATATGTGTACATACTTTATTTAGAAACCTCAAGTACGAAAAAATACCTTGTGATTTGTGAGATATACACAGTGGTGTAGCTACACAGTTTCTTTACGCAAAATTGAGTTTTTTCCAAACAAAGTAAACATGATATTTGTGATTTGTTTCGTCGATCCAATTGCAGGCTAGAAATGTGATTGTATACAGAGTTGCAAGCAAGCTGGACGAATGACAAGTCACGAGATGAACCATGAACGGGATAGTGATGAATTTACATTAATTCTTTTATTTGACTATCAGTTTGGATTTTTTTCATGATATTACTGTTGCAGTTAACAGTCCACATGGTTCCCTCGCTTAAATGCACACAATGCAAGGATTTTCTTAGAATAGTCAATTTTTACATGGTTTCTTGGCTTCATCTACAATTTTAGGATAGTTTGTGTGTACAAGGATTTTCCAGTTCCAGAGTGCTTTTCATCCATTTAATACAGCTGTGTAATACAATGTTTTTCTATGGTGTTTACTACTAAGTACTTCGCTGTTTGATCCAAGTTGTATCCTCCTCGATCCACGTTGTATGAGTGAAGAATGCAGTATTTACATGGATTATCACAGAGATTGGACAAAGAAATCCAATACGCACATGTAAATATACGTTTAGGTCCAACTGAATATAGCCTATATGTTAAATGTATCAGGTTGATTCGGTCAAACTCCGAAAGATACAGTATTTTTTATGCTAGTATGCACCTGCACGCTACAAAAATTTTAAAAGATGCTAATGTTCTGCCTGCATGCGACAACACAAGAAAAAAAATCGCTATCCGCACGTAGTGGAGCGATCGTCCACGGATCCAGCGCGAGGGGTTAAAAAGGCCGGTGTGAACCGCTGCCGTGCGTCGTGGGAGCGGGCGGACGCTCGGTGTGGGAAAAACCGGTGCCGTGCGTGGGAACTGGCGGACGCTCGCTGGGTCGGGTACCAAATATTATTCGGTACCAGGGTACCATTTAGTGCTGCCATATATATATATGTTGGGAATCTAATCTCTACTCGATAACGAACAAAGAAATAGGAGGTCCCCAAGGAATGAATAGGTTGTCTAAAAAAGCAGCATTTTCGGAGGTGGTAAAAAACAATTTTAGGAGGCGATTTTTGCGTCCACCTCCGAGGTTGTGTTTCTGTTAATGGGATTTCTATCAGAGGTGGGCAAAAAAATAAACAAAATCCAAAACCCTAAATCAGCACAACGAGCCCATCTTGCTTCCAAGCACCGTGTAGCCACGACCGCAGATCAAGCGCCACTACGGCCACCGACACCGCAGCCAACCCCCGCGTCACCATGTGCCTTGCGGCCGCCGCTGTGCCGCATCACGAGCTTTGTGAGGGAGAGAGGCACAGATACGCCGGTGAGGGAGATCTCGAGCTCGAATACGGAGGAGGCCAAGGAGGGTGGGAGCCTCGGCGCTGCCAAGGGAGAGAGAGAGAGAGGAGGGGGGAGGGGCTCGCATGGGATGCCACCGCTGGGGTGACAGGAGAGAGAAGTGAGGAAGAGAGGGTTAGGGTTAGGGAAAGAGAAGTGTTTTTATATATATTACAAGGGTTATCAGGCTAAGCTGGGCTTATTGGGCTTCAGCCTTTTTCGAAGGTGGGCCATATAAGCGTGCGCTTCCGAAAATCGATTTACGGAGACGGACATCATACGACGACTGCCTCAAAAAATAAACGATTTTTCAAGGCGATTTGTTTTCAAATATCCGCCTCCGTAAATCGATTTTCGAAACGCCTCCGAAAATAAAATTTGTCTGCCTCAGTTAATGTCTGGGATTAACGGAGACAGATGGAATTTGTGTCCGCCTCTAAGGCCAAATTTGAAGTCTTCGAATGTTTTCATAGTATGGATTACCATTTTATACTTCATTACAGGGAGTTATAAATTTTCCTTTCCATTTGCAAATGCTTGTCTTTTTCAATGGAGGTTGGCCACCTCTAGACATGCTGTCGGCTACACAATACTGATTATTTCTACGTCGGGAACCTATGGGCTACTGTATCGCCGATTAGACACTTGAGTACGTTGATTTATCCAAAAGTAGAGGTATCTCGTTGGTTGATGAAAATTAATAAACACACTCGGTAACGATCGTCTATCCAAAAGCGGAGCTACAAGTCTGCACCCGGTGTCCAGGTTGGTTGATGAAAATTAAAAAACACGCCCACTAGTCTGCACCCGTGAGTGCTTGCAGCTGTCAACGCTGTGCCAGGACCGGATGCACTAGTCCTGAACGAGAGAGAAGCAGGAACCATGACAAGAGCAGCCCATCAGCAATCAGGTCGACGACGACGACTAGGAGCAGGAGGGGCTCACGACTCTAGAATAGAGCTTTTTATGGTGGATTACCTTCATACCCTTGGTTGGTCTTACTGAACTATTTTCGATTCCTATGAAGTGATTGAAAATATGAACTTGAATGACCATAGATGGGATAAACATCATGGTAAAAATGATGCCATCGAAGGTGGCTCAAAGAAAAATTCATGCACATGTCCGTTTCACTATGCATCCCACTCCTAGGCAACACAACATCCACCGCATTTGGCATTTTCAATACCAGTGTCCTGATGATACAGTTGTTACAACCAAAACCATGTAGTAGTCGACCATCTAGTACTTGAAGCCTTGAAGGCTAGCATTCAAAGACTATTTCACTTTGGAATTTCATACTCAATATAAAGTAATGTAATGCCACTATTGATGTGTATCTGTAAGCCAATTACCGCGCTGCACGTTGTATCCAAACTTGTGTGATCAACAACCACCGGTGAAATATTCTGTAGGCCTGAAGTGTGTCTACTATAGCACTAGAGGCTTATTGTAATGATGCAGTATATTTATGGGCTTTTTTAAAAAGGAAAACTTTACACTGAACAAAAAGTGGAGGAGAAGGGAGATATTGCTACTCATCAAATTTAAAGGTGCATTGCCTGTACTCGGTGGAGGTCATGACAAGGACCCAAGATGAGTCCACAGTGCTTCAGTTTGTCCCTGGAGTGGCCCAGCCAGAATGCACGGTGGCTGTGTCTCTAGTTCTAACTCGCCACAGTGTTGAACATCAATGCTAACGTAGTACACGTAGAAGAACTGAATCCTATTATTTTTTTACATTATGGAAGATGCCAATTCAGGCGAAACAACAGAGGTTGCTTGGGCACATAGCACTTCTCTAATACGGCATGCCCTATTTTTCATTACTTGTGCTTTAGGATTGGTTCATGGAGTGGCAAGAGCAGAGAAGGATTTTTATTGAGGAGGATTAATCTTGTTTTCAAATCTATTATTTACTACTAAAAAAGACAACAAGAGTATTCGCGGGCAACCTCATGTCACGTGAGTCTTTGGTGTCATGCTTGGCTCCAGGCCTGCCTCCCACTCCCTCGTGTTGAACATATTGCAATCTGTTTTTTCCCTTCTGGCCGTCCGCCTTGTAACACTCCAAAAATAAAGTAATGAACCACTTCTAATGCAATGTTTCATAGCATAAATAATTTATGTTGCAACAACACATTCTACGGTCCATGATTTGGTTGTTTTTGTGGGAAGTCCATAGATGAAATTTGGTGCACCGTATTCCTAAGCAGATTGTAGCTGTGTCTGGAGGTAGTTGAGGCATGCATGGCCTCTTTTGGCAGCTCTAGAGGCTTTTCACACAAGGGAAAAGCTGGGATAGGAGGATCTAGTGACATTCCCTTTTTTTTACCTTATAATTACACTAAACCATGAATGATGCGATCCTGGTACTTTGGTTAAGCATATCTTGTGTTACAAACGGCCTTACTACCGTGGCTCATTTGGCTGTTAAAGAGCACAGTTATCAGACTTTTCTTAGGGCTTACTTTTCCATTTGTTTGTTTCTTCTCTTTACACACCAACTTCGATACCAACTGTAATGGGTAAGGTTTTAATATTTTCCATTTGTTTGTTTCTTCTCTTTACATAATTCTTTATATATTTTATTAAGGAAATATTAAGTTGCAAATTTAAATCTTGGCTCATAAATATTTAAACAACATTTAAATTAGAGTTAAATAAAGTTTTTGTTGCATTCATGCTGTTGCATATATTTTTGAGTGTTGGTTTGAATTTGAAAGAGTTTACAAAAGTTTAAATTTAGTTTTCAAACCTTCTCTTCTCTCCCTCTCTTTTCTAGCCCAACCCAGTTTCTTTTCCGTCGGCCTAATCCCTTTCTCTTGGCCCATTCCGCCAGCTCGTGGCCCAGCTGTTCTCTCTTCCCTCTCTCTTTCTTTCTCTGACGAGTGGGCCCACCTTGTCATCTTCAAGCTCGCGTCGTATTCGAGCAGGACTGCTCCAACAAGTCCGAGCCAGCCCCGCGTCCGCGTCGTTTTCCCCTTGCGCAAGCTGGATTCCCGGCCTTTATAAGCGCGCCGACCGAGCTCCCTTGATTCCCAACTCAACCCGCAGCTTCCGCCGCCACCAGAGCCTTGCGCCGCCGCAAACCCTAGCTTGAAGCCGCCGCCTCGATTCGAGCTCTCACCGCCTTCTCGCCGCTTCAATCTCGCCGCCAAGCTTCGCGTTGAGGTAAGGAACCCGCCGAGGCGGTTCTTTTCCACTGTTTCGCTTCCTCGCGGCCGTGTCATCTCGCCGGCTTTAGTCGAGCCACCATAGCTCGTCGCAAGCTTCCTCTGTCGCTCAGCCCTCGCTTATAACTCCCAAAATAGGTTCCCCGTGTTCCCAGCTAGCTCCCAAGCCTTGAGTCATGGAAAACCGTGCTTCCTAGCTCGAGATTGCGTCTACTCCGGCGAACTCCCGGTGAAGCACCGCCGCGCGCCGTCGTCTCAGCTGCCGGCGTCGCCCTCTTTCAACCCTAGCCATTAGATCTAGATCCAACGGCTGAAAACCGATCTGGCCCAAGTCAATTTGAGCTTTACCGGTCAGCTGTGCCAACATTGCGGAAAAGCCCCTCCGTTTCCTAGTAATCAACCCGCAGTCCTGTCCGGTTCAAAACTAATTAGATTTAGGTCCCTTTCTTTTTGTTTTGGCCCCTGTCTTCTTTAGATTTCAAACCCGCCGTCCTCTATGGACGTTTTTCCCAAAGCTTCTTCTGTTTGTTTTACACAATTACGTTTTAGGTCCTCTGTTTCTTCAATCTAAGCCCCTGGAAGGTTAGGATTAGTATAGAGAAGCCTCCGAACCTTGTTTTGGCCATATCTTAACCGTTTCAAATCTGATTTGAGTGATATTTACGCTCATGCGATCGTCTCTGCATCAACAGTAGTTCTGGACACGTCTTTGCGTCTTTAAAAGTTGTATAGTGTATTGTTTTACTTTTATTGATTGAATGCTTGTGCGATCGTGTAGAGAACGGTCCGTTCGAGGGAGATCAAGATCAAGTCTACGAGGAGGAGCCACCGCAGTACTTTGAGGAAGGCAAGTGGATTTCCCCCTCAGCATACTCTTTTGAACCTATACACATTGCATGACAGTTAAATTTATCTTTATGTTCGCGCTGCATTAATTAGATGGGTCCTATGTAAGGATGACTAGTCTTTTACACCTAAGCCTTGATACACCGGGTTTACCTTTATGTTGGGTAGCTATGCTAGATGCTTAACCTTGGTTCATGATGGGTTCTATCCAACATTGATGAATATCCTTATTGTTATATCTTGTCATGATAATTCAAGATTACCCTGTTAATCGGAACATGGAGAACCACCCAGGATTAACCGTACAACCACAATACTACATGGCTCTGTTCTTGGCTAATTAATTAGAAATCTTGGTTAGGAATAATCTTACCCAAAGGGCATGGGGGTGGCGGTTGACGGTGTATAGCCCGGTCCTCTCGAGAAGTGGGCTTAGCTAAGACACTACACCAGTTAGGGAGGGTTATGCCTGCTTCCGATCCGGATACCTTAGCGGATTGTTTCTAGCTAGGTAATCTTTGTAAAAGCCTCGTAGCGTCCCTATGCAATCACACCTTGAAAGTGTGGTATTGTGCCTACTTTTGCACAGCATGGTTGGGTTTAAAGTTCTTCGGAGCTTTTACGCGTATTATGGTGAAACTGTACAACCTCTGCAGAGTGTAAAACTGTTATAACAGCCGTGTTCGCGGTCATGAACGGCCTGGACCCTCACGTGATTAATCTATCGGAACATGAAGTCAAATTGTTTATGCATGTGTTATTGTTGTTGCTTATGATTTATTAATTATATGTTTATATGCTAATTTGATTGGTATATACTTATACGTTAGTAATAGTTGCTTATTAATAAAACTTGACCAATTAAAATGCTGATTGCTATAAACCAAGCCTCTCCTTGATAGCTTGCATATTTACCCCACTTGTTGAGTACCAACCATAAGTGTACTCATCCTTGCTTATATTGGATCAGAAGGTAACAATGGAGCGGAGTACCTCAGTGACCTTGATGACTTTTAGTGTCTGTTCCACCGTCAGATGCCTGTGGAGTGCTTTTGGAGTTATCATCTTTAGTTATCGTGTGAACCAGTTTATTTTGGCCTTCGTGCCTCAGTCGTGAGTGTAATAAATACTTTACTTATCAAATATTCGTTTGAGTATTGTTCCTGTTATTCACTCACTGTCTATGATATCTGTGTAATTTGATCCTGGCGCACATATGAGTTGTACTCAGTTCTATTTTGAAAACTGGGTATGACATAAAAATTCAGACTTTTAGCGGCACACAGTACTATAGGCTACACTACTATTCAAAAAGGAAAAGTCTGAAAGCCTCTAATGGTTGAAATGATTTGTAGACTACTAAGTTGGTGTTCACTAGCGCAAGTAGGGTGCAGTCCTTAGGCTGAACAATTCCCGGTGCCTTACATTTCTATCATATTTACCAAAACGGAAAAAGAGTCTTGTCAAACCGTTTGGTGTTTGTGTTTGAATGTAACCCCAGCACACCCCACACCCTTTTGTAGCCACCCTTTCCATCTAGATAAATAAATAGGTAAAGATATAATGTCCTTCTCAATAAAGTCCAATACATCAGATATAGACATAAAGTCCTATCAAATCATTCGGTCATGCTATCACAATGGTAAGAGAAAAAGAACACTACAAGACATGTGTTGAACCATGACGAAAAATTTTCATCACATATCATTGAAAAACCGTCATAACGCAACATCTATGACGTTTCTACGTAGCGTCATGGAACAAGTGTCATAGATCACACCTCGTGACATTTCAACTGTAAACGTCATGAATCTACTCAATCCGTGACGATTCTTAACCGTCATAGATTAGGCTCAGGCCCACTCAACCCAACCCAAGCCCAGACTCTGTAACGAAAATAAACGTCATAGATTGTCACCACGTGTGTCAATGTTCGTCACTGATCGAGCAGCCACGTCAGCAAAAGTTGACATGGCTGATGACGTGTTGGCTGACATGGTCAATGACACGTGGCAAATGACGTGGCCAGGTGATGTGTCATGATGACATGGTGAGATGACGTGGCATGATGACATGGCAGGATGGCATGATGACATTGCAGGATGACATGTGGCATGTGACGTCATCACAGTACATTAAGGGCCACAAAAGTTGGGCCTGGTTCCAGGCCGTTCCAAATTTCAACAGTTTAAAACACAATTTTCACCAAATTCCAGCCCATGATGCATATACTTTTAGTCCATGATACAATTTTTCTAACAACTTGAGCAGATTACCACATAATAGTGTTCCAGCAAAATGAATTGCATGCATGGTTTCATCTACCACCACAACAGAGCACCAAAAGACTACACAACAGTTCACTATGTCAACCACGCAGCAACAGAATGCATGGTTTAATCTACCATCACTTGTAGTTCACCATGCCAACCACACGACAACAGAAACAACATACACCACCAAAAGACCAACCAATGCAGCAGCCAAACTTTGGTTCCACTAAAATTCATACCACCATGTAGCTTATCTTGTTCAATTCTGAGTCAGGATGCGCTGCAGTGCCGCCTCCAACTCTGCTTGCTTCTTCTTCATCTCCTTCAGCTCCTCTTGGTCCCTTCTCCTTGCATCTTCTGTTTCTTGCATTTTCTTTGACATGTCATCCATTTTTGATTGAAGGTCAGCATTTGCCATCCTCTGCACTTCTAGTTCTGCTTCAACGCTCTCTGCATTACACCTCCGTCGTGCAATCTTGATCCCAACATTCTAAAGGAAGCGATTCTTTTTGGTGTGCTTATCAAGCACCGCAGCTACAACATCAGTCGCAGACTTGGGTGTGTTCACCCTCTGTTGGTGGTGCAGAGAGCTCATTTTGCATTTCATCCTAGCAACCAGGTAGCAAATATGGTGCATGTTCATAAAACACTGATAAAAGTATAAAATCACTAAAATCATAGTAGCACTTCTTAAATATGACTTACAATAGCCATCTGCACAATAGGTGTGTAGCCCTTTTTTTCTTGCTGAAGTGGCACACTTTGAACAAATCAAACGCATCAAGTTCCTTATCCTCAAACTCGTCTCCCTAGAAAAAAAAACGTTTATATGGACCAAAATCATTCAACTGATCACAACACTTGATGTAGGTGTAGCAAAAACTAATATTTTGCACAATTATACAATCTGATTTTGGAAACTTACAAACTAGTAACATAGTTTGTGAACATATGACAGAACATGCTCACAGTTTGCAAATATATGAGTACATGCTCAACCAGAATACTCACAGTATGCTCACAGTTTGCAAATATATGAGTCTATGCCCTACCAACAAGCACTAACAGATCACTGGTTTTGTAGTTTCAAAAGTGGACATTGACATTCGATACTAGGAAGTTGTAAGCAACAATGGAGACATCATGCATGTACGTAAAAATGGCTAACTTACCAAATTATTTTCAGCATGAACTTCATAGCTACGGACCCAGTTGTTTGATGGAACTTAACATTGCCTCGGTTATCTTTATTCTTGGTACATGCCTCCTACATCAAAAATAAAATATGTGTTAGTCATCTAGCACAGTAGCATCTACAATGCAAGATTTGATTTTACGGGAAAACATACCATTTTAGCAGGAGTCTTCCATGATTCCACAAGTTCAAGCCACTGCTCATCATTTGTGGATTTGACAGGAGACTTTTTTGGAACCAGATGTAGTGGAAAAGGATCAAAATACTTTTTCTTCAGCTTGTGTCTCTGTTGACGAACTGCATATTTCATCATCTCAAGACAACCCTTTCTAACTACAGGATTATTTGTGTCAATGTCAAACTTTGCCTGTTTAGATATGGGACATAGGTAGCTCAATGAACAGCCCTTAATTAAAAAGTTGAAAGAAAGCCACTCTTATTTACTAAGTGTTCATTCCATTCAGATTATTCGCAACATGAATAGGCAGCATAATGAATAGCTAGCAGCTGCTGCAGGAAGCAGCAAACTCAACAAAAAAAAAGTTAAAATAACATTTGCACTAGCAAAAGCTCCTGCAGCACTAGCAGCACTTAACCGAAGCAGCTGCAGCAAACAATAGCAGAAATTAAATGCGTCCTAAATTTCCTTTTATGTGGAATACAGTGAGAATGCACTTACACGAAGTTTTCCCAAGAAAAGATTAATTATAGCACGTTGGTTCTTATATTTCTTCCAGTGTGTGAGCACAGGCACATGGTTCCTAACTGCAATGTTGCATTCAGTTGCAAACTTCGCAGCAACAAGAGGTACCACGGGCCTGATATTCCCTTCATTTATGACAACTGTTAATTTTCCCCTCCTAGCTCGGCTCATCCTCTCAAGAGCATGCCCCATATTAAGTCCTCGGTCCTTTTCTTGCTCTTCAATTGAAATTGCAATGGTATATGATCAGTTAGATAGTAAAATAAATGCCCAAAAATTGCAATTGTATATGGAATCACAGGAGATCAGGTGCTAGAACAATTGCAATTGTATATGGAATCACTGGAGATCAGGTGCTAGAACAAGATATAACCTTCGTTGATCATCTGGTTGTCCCCAGCAGGAAGGGTAATGGCATCAGGTCCATCAACCATGGTGTTGTCATCGTTGTAGCCAACATCTCCAACAGCTAAAAAAAACAGCAAGTTATATGAGTTCATTCATCATGCTGGTCAACTCCATAGCATGTAAGAACACATGAATGAAACAACCAATGGTAATAGAATGATTGCAAGAAAGCATCACCTTCGCTGGATAAGTGGTTGTGCCCATCAGACCTGCCAATGTTATTTCCTCCACCCTCTAAAAAACAGTAGAGAATAATAAGAGGCCTTCATGGTGTAAGCAAAATTAATAGCCCTAGAAATATGGCAGTATAAGAAATAAAAACATGACCATAAGAAAGCATCACCTTCGCTGGACAAATGGTTGTGCCCATCAGACCTGGCAATGTCATCATCTCCATCCTCTAAAAAACAGAGGCACATAATAAGGGATCCTTCATCATGTAAGCAAACCTAAAAGAACAGGAAACATGAGTAAAATGAGCATTCACTAGCACCTTGTGGGTTATCTTCAAAGTTGCCAACAGGTTCTACAACTGGGGTCACAATAGTATATGACGGAGGTGGCACTTGGATGGCACTTGGTGTCCGGCTTGCATCTAGCACTGAATTGGTTCTCTTTGAACTTGGACCTTGATTAGGTAGTGCCGCTGCATAAACCCTTTTACGGGTCTGAAACTTGACTACAGTAGTAGGAGTTTGTTTGTTAGTTTTCTTGCGAGTCTTCCCATTAGAGCCCTGCTTGAAAAGGGTGAACAGATTGGTGAGTAGAGTGCATGGAATGATATTGCATTACCAACCAAGTCACAATTGAAGCCTTAACAAGATGGAGAAGCTATAGCACCTTTTCACTGCCATCCTCAATACAATCGTCTTCACTAGTATCATCCTGTACAGGATCATACTCAGATCCAGAGTCTTCTCTATTTCCATGTTTTTTCTTCTTGTCTCGAGAAATGGCAGCTGCATCTTCAAACATAGTGCGGATAGTAGGAATTCCAAGTTGCTGCAGCCTTGCACTATTCTGCATACATCGGCTCAGGCGTTGCTGCTCATATGGATGCAGAGGTGGATCTAACAAAAGATGAAACATTAACATGTTAGTGAACTACAAATAAATTCCTATAGATCTTGTCCTGAATTTTAAAAAGACTGAAACACTAGCTACAGATAATACATGGGAATGTAGTAACACTGAGCAAGGACTATGAAGATAGCCAACACTAACTAAAATAAGCTAACTGACTAAAATAAGCTTTTGCCCACATGACTGCAGCGTCTCTTTTTTAATTATGTGTCCATGGGACAAACTAGATCACAAGTGAATAAACAAAGCTGTCTACAAAGATAGCCAACAATATGATAGTAGCTAAAATAAGCTTTTTGCCACATATGACTGCAGCTTCTCTTTTTTAATTATGTGTCCACGGGACAAACTAGATCACAAGAGAATAAACAAAGTTGTCTACAAAGATAACCAACAATATGATAGTAACTAAGCTACTGGGAGGGAATCACTCGGATTTTTCATAGTAACTTTCTAGCAAACAATAACTCACGTGTGAACAGAGATCCAAGCACCCCCCCTGACTAACCAAAGAATCTAACGAACCCCAGGCATGAACCACAACAAGGAGAAAGGACGAACAGAGATCCAAGCACCACCGACCAACTAGAGAATCTAACAAACCACGGGCACGAGAATGAACCACAACAAGGGATGTATCAGCAAGGGGACAAATCTAACTAACCTTGAGTTTTCTTTGGTCCAACCTTAGTCGAAGGACCTTGAGATTTCTTTGTTCCACCCTTCGTCGGGCCTTTCATCGGCATCATGGTGTTGGAGGTTGTCGTTGAAGCAGCGCGACGATGCTCCTTCCAGCAGCCACCACCCGGTGGCTAGGGTTTTGGTGTGCATGGCGGCGGAGGAGATGTCGGGGTGGCGGAGTCGTGGAGGACGACGGGAGATGGGATAGGGATACGAATGCGCCTGAACGAGGGATTTGGGGATTTTGAGTCACTGGTGCGGGGATGGATTGAGGGTGTTGAATGACAAAGTTACCCTTCATATTTTGTTTTGGTGAAATGCAAATGGATGGGCAATAGGGTCAAATCCATACAAAATTTTCTGGTGGAGGCGGGAGGTGTGCGGGGGAAGTCTGCCCGGGCCGCCAAATTCACTTTGGGTTGGCATCGAATGATGGAAGGTTCTAGATAGATTAATACAAATATAACAGTGAAAAAAGTTGGAGCCAGAAATTAGTGCAAATATAGCAGTCTGAAAAAAACATAACTTGGGGTATCTTTAATAAAACGGGCATAACTTCTCGCTCGGTGCTCTGTTTTGGCTCAATTTTTTATAGCAGATTCATGACTCAGAGTTGGAGGAAAATTAAAAAAAATCGGGAAGAAATAGAAAAAAACTTCTGAAGTTGTTTTAGGGTTTTGAGAGAAAGTCTCAGAATTTCCCTAGACCGTATTCAATCACTGTTCGATCTGAAATTTCTTGTGCTTCCATCTTTGTTCCAACTTGTAATCATGGAAAGTTTCTCCATCCGCATGCGCGGTTGTTTACAAAATTTTGAATAGTTGACTACAACAAGCGTATGGACTTTGATATACAACATTTGATATGCAAAAGTCGACTACAACAAGCGAATTGACTTTGATGTTTTTTCCCTGGCACAAGTGTATGTTTAGTTCCAAAAATATTTGCAAAACCTACAATAGCAAACTATTTTGGGAAGCATGTCTGTGAGAGATATCTAGGTTTTCAATAGAATGAAGTTTGAAAAGTTTGCAAGGTTGAAGAAACTAAACGGGGCAAATTTTATATCTCGGTTTTCAATCTTACTTTTTTAATTTTATATCTCAGTTTTAATCTTACTTTCCATGGAAACTAAACGTTTGCAAGTTTTTGGGCATGTTTGGTTGCTGCCTAATTTTACCACTCCAAACTTTCTTACCCCTGTGGCCCACATGTCATACTCTAAATTTCTTGCCTAACTTTGCCACACTTGTAATCTAAAAAAAACTTTGCCACACTTGACTAAATTGTGGCTGAGAATTTTATATCTCGGTTTTCAATCTTCTCGATTTTCCATGGAACCTATGTAGTAGTTATGTTGAAGTTGGAGCGGCAATTTAAGTCTCTTATTCAATTCTTCTTATTTTTGTCCTTGCAAATAGGGCGGCGGCGGTTCAACATCCCGTAGTTAGAAGCTGAGACACTAACTCGTTATTTCTTATAAGCTGGTTAGACGTTTGTATTAAGCAAATTCAACATTTGACTCCAGCATGTTGAAACTAATAAGACGGAATGTTGAAATTGTAAGAAACAAATGGTGAAATATAAAAGTCAAAATGTTGAACAGAGCACTTCCGGGAGTGAAAGATCTCAGGCTAAGCACATATTACCAACAGAGTCTCAAGCGAAACTGCAAAGCACAATCTTCTGAACCAATGAACCTGACTCTAAATGAAAGAAATATCTTGGGACAAAGATAAGATATAAAATGCTTGAGAACTTGGAAAAAAAAGCAGTGTCTCAATTACATGTGTTTCATCATAACAATATTCCAAATTCTGCATACACAATAATAATTGCTAATTGAAAATAGCTATTCATCATCGCTGTCTACGTCAATTGTACCACCTCCTTCATCATCAGAACAATACTCCAAAACTGTGCCATCCTCCTCATATTCGCCATCAGTCATATGCCCTTCAATGCTGCCACTTTCTTTCACCATCCGAGCAATTTCAGTGGCCTGAAAAATAATGCCTTGTTCATCATCTCTATTTAAAGGAACATCACATGCATCTTCTACCACTGCTTGCCGCCTTCCCTCCTCATCAAAACATTCATCCTCCTGATATGCAATATCACAATGCTGTTCAGCCATAGTTTCCCTTACATTGTAAAGATGCCTATGGTCAAATGTCTGGACAACTTGCCAAATATTACCAAGCTTTGTGTCTGGCAAATAGAAGACCTTCCTAGCCTGAGTGGCTAATATTAAAGAATCATTCTTATACCATAGACTTCCAACATTGATGCTTCTAAAAAAACCATCATATTTAAGCTCATTTCTCTTCCCATCCAGTTTAAACCAGTCACATTTAAACAAAACAACTGTCCTATCATCAGAATTATATTCTAACTGAATTATCTCTTTCAAGGTTCCAAAAAAATCAATAAACTGGCCGTTATGTAGTCCTTGTGCCATTACTCCACTGTTCTGCGTTTTCTTATTTTTATCGCGTGCGACTGTGTTGAAACGCACACCATTCACTATGCATGAGGAGTATTTCCTGACCCTAAAGTCAGGACCACAAGCTAAGGAAAACAGATCCTCATCTACCTCTTGGTCATCACTATTCCGCAGCCTCATGATCTGTCACATGCAACAAATATATATAAGAGTTTTTACTACAAAATGGAATCTGTTCTACAAAATGAAATCTGTACTAACATGGTTCCTGAACCAAGTCTGAAATCCATGCTGAATCTTTCTTTCAATGTTCTCCAGCCCTTTTGACTCCAACTCATCGCGAAACATTCTGCCAAAAAATAAATAAATTAGCATATATAACATAAAGGTGGGATAAAAAAGCAATAAGTAAAACCTACTTCAAATATTTTTCGGCTTGACTACAGTTGTTCAGAACATACCACACCATTTGATCAAAACCATTATCATCATATAGATATTCAGGTGCAGAAGTAAAATGAACTCCATGCCCAAAAACGTCAACATCATAGTCCTCTGGATTAGAAAAACCAATATTTCTTGGTTCCCGATTAAACTTTGTTTCAACATCATCCATGTACTTAGAGCAAAAAGTCAGGCATTCATCAGCAATATATGCCTCGGCAATTGAACCTTCTGGTCGTGCTCTATTTCTCACATAGCGCTTCAAAGTATACAACCTCCTTTCAATCGGGTACATCCACCCAAATTGCACAGGACCTCGGAGTAACGCCTCATCAGGTAAGTGGATAGCTAGGTGAACAGACACATCAAAGAAAGCCGGGGGGGAAATTTTCTCAAGCTTCACCATAATTATAGGTATCTCTTTCTTCATTTCTCTCAACACCTCCTTGTTAAGGGTCCTACTGCATAGTTCCCTGAAAAACTTCCCTAACTCTGCTATTGCTTCATAAATATCCTTGTCCAAAAATCCTCTCATGGCAGCTGGTAAGATTCTTTGCAAAAGAATATGACAATCATGAGTTTTCAAGCCTTGTACCTTGGTTCCATCAGCATTTATATATCTTGAGATGTTGGAAGCAAAACCATCTGGAAATTTCACCTCCCATAAAAAGTCACAAAAGGCCCTTTTTTGTTTTGTGGACAAGGTATACCGAGCATTAGGCATCTCACACGAATCTCCATGCTCTCTAATTTGAAGCTCTTTTCTAATCCCCAAATCTTTCAGATCAAGCCTAGCTTTAAGTGTATCCTTTGTCTTTCCTGATATGCTCAGAATTGTCCCAATGAGGGCCTCCAATATGTTTTTCTCAATATGCATGACATCAAGATTATGTCTCAGTTTCAAATCTTTCCAATATGGTAACTTCCACAAACTAACCATTCGGCTCCAAATTGGCACATGGTTGCCATCAGAGCGCTTTCTTTTCCCACATTCTTGTTGCTTGCCAGGTCTAATATCTTTAACTTTCTCTAGTTCAGCCAACAACTCTTCTATAGTGAACTCACCTGGTGGGTCAATGCTTTCATGGAGCCCGGCAAACTGATTATTTCTCCGCAAACGATGTCCCTTTGGAAGGAATTGAAAGTGCCCCAAATACCCAATTTTGCTCTTTAGCCCATATGAAAGAGGGTGTTTGTCACAATGTATACATCCAAAATAGCCTTTTGTGGTACGTCCTGAAATAGTACTCACAACCTTCCAAAGTTCAAGCAAATCTTCAATAAGGGGCTCTAAGAATATATCAAAATCTTTCTTGGGTGCTTCAGGTCCTGGAATAAGCAAAGCCATTATGAAGTTTGACTCCTGCATGCATGCCCAAGGTGGATGGTTGTATGGCACAACAAAAACAGGCCACATGCTGTATCTTGAGTTCTGTTCTGAAAAAGGATTAAATCCATCAGTAGCAAGTCCAAGTCCAAGGTTTCTTTGCTCTCTCTTAAAATCTGGATACACTCGATCAAAATCTTTCCATGCCTCACCATCAGCTGGATGGCTCATTTCCTTCTCATTGGCCTCCCGCTTTAACTTATGCCATTGTGCTTCTTCTGATGCTTCCTTCGTTGAAAACATCCTTTGTAGCCTAGGTACCAATGGAAAATGCCGCAACACCTTTTGTGGTATTTTTTTTCTTTCTGGGTCTTTCCATCTTGAGAGACTACATATAGGGCAATTGTCAAGCTTGGCATATTTTTTTCTGAACAACACACAATTATTATAGCACACATGTATTGATTCATATCCAAGACCTAATTCCTTTAGAATACTCTTTGCTTCATTATATGATTTTGGAAGCGTATTGCCTTCTGGGAATGCTTCAGCTAGTAGCTTCATTACCTCAGAGAAAGCAGAATTGCTGATCCTATACAATGACTTCATATGAAGAAGCTTTACCACAAAGGAGAACCTTGAAAATTTGGTAGAACCTGGATAAAGCTGACGCTTTGCCTCTCTCATAGCTATTTTGAAAAACGAATCTTGTGCATTAGGTTCTGCATGACCATCCTGATTTTCTCCATCACCTCTTGTTTGTTCAGCTGCAGCTTGTAGGTCTGTTAAAACATGTTCCAAAGGATCAGCACCATAGTTGTCCTCCTCTATCATCCTATCAACCCCATCATGGACACTACCAATATGATCAATTACATCTACATCCAAGTCCTCCCCATGATGAATCCATCGACTATAGCTACTTTCCATGCCATTCATCAATATGTGCTTTTTGACAAGGGCCTGGCATTGGTACTTCTGATTTAGGCATTTACTACATGGGCATAGGATCTCCGCATTGTCACCGAATTTCCCTTGAACAAAGCTCATAAATTCTTTTACACCATTTATGTGTTCAGGTGAAAACATTCTGGCACGCAGCCAACTTCGATCCATCTATTCAAAAAAAATGCAGAATAACCCAAATAAACAAGTCTGCACCAATTCAGAAACTATATTCAACTAAAATTCAGAAGCTATAAAAAGTATTAGGGATATATACCTCCACTGCTGCTCTGTGTTGAGGTGGGGAAGATGTGCCTCGCAGGCCTTCGATGATGTGCTCCTGTGGCCGTCGACGTAGGTGTGCCAATGGCCGCGGCTCTTTGCGAGATCTGGCAGCAGTGCCACGTCGCCGCAGCGCGGTGGTGGAAGATGTGGCCCCAAGCGGCAGCAATGGTGTGAGGGGTGCCGGGCGTGTGGGGGTGGGGGCAGTGGAGGCCGGGGGCAGCAGCGGCTGCCTCAGATGTTAGCGCAGCGGGGGCAGCGGCGGCTGGCTCAGATGTGGCCACAGGGGACGCCAGCGGGGGCAGTGGTGGTGCCGGAAAAGGATCTGGGTGAGGGCGGTGGGTCATGGCGGCGACGGCAGTGCGCATCGAGCGGCGCCGAGCGAGATGTGGTGCCCGTTACGAATGAATCTCGCCTGGTGGATTGCTGATGATGTAGTATAGCTTCTAGAGTATAGATAAAATAAAATGAGCCAACCAAACAAAGCTAATCTAGTTACCTCAGTGGTAAGGCTGAATCTTTATTGACGTGAGGTGGGCAGTTTGAATCCTGCTCAGGTTCTATTTTGCCTATTTGCCTCATATTTTGCTTCTAATTCCTGTACGTTGACTCGCCGCGGCCGGGGATGAGGTGGCGCTAGCTGTTGCTGCCTCTTAAACAAAAAGCGTAAAAAAAATTGTAGACAATATTGCAACAAAACGTATAATTGACTCAATGGTTAGCTGAATAGCACCAAAGAACAATGAGATCCTAGGTTAAGACTTACTTTTTCTTTTTTTCATGAAATTTTTTTGTTCCTATATTTTCTTTTTACTATCTATGACTATTTTCTATTCTATTGATTATGACAAAATTAATAAACCGTCACAGTATTTTGGGCCACATTGCGACAAATTCAATAAAATGTCACGGTGTGATGGGCTTAATATCCACCAATATAGATCTATGACGAAAAATAGAAAATTGTCGTAGATGCAGTGTCGTTCATGACGTTCTCTGGAAACGTCATGAAAACTTCGTCATAGATCAACATATTTTTTGTAGTGGGTAAAAGGCTGACAGTTGGAACTACTAAGGCCATCCCCAACTCTCCATGTCAGCTAGTGTCATTGACACTAAATAGCCTGTCACTGAAGCAAAATGCCGAGAGGCAAGAGAGTTGATGATAAAAGGGGAGAAAAATGATGGAAACCGTTTCTAATGCACGACCCGGTTACTACACGCCAATCAATACGGAAGACACGAGGAGAACCGCTGAACCAGCGGTGGGGTGACCCATCATTTCCATATGTAGGCCAATTAGCTGTCATCGCCATTGAGGCGAGTAGTCTGTTCGAACTCACCGCTGGCCTATGCCGCTCCGGCCTGGTCTCCGCCCGCCGTCGGGGCCCCAGTTTACGTGCGGGTGCCCCCTCCGGCCACTGCTCGGGGCTGATCTCTGCCATTTAAGGCAGCTCTCCCTGGGTCCACTCTGCCTTGCCGGGCGGAGGTACTTCCAACGGCCTCGCTGGGCTGCCGCTCATGGCTTGCCGTCTCACCTGGAGAAGCAAGCAAGCTAGAGAAGAAAGCTTCTCGCAGACTTCGGCGAGGTGCTGGATCCGTGCAGAGAGAAAGAAAAGAAAGAGGAGAGATAAAAAAGAGAGGAGAGAGTGGTGGAACACTACTACAGATATAAGCATTGGTACCGGCTCATATGTGCATTTAGTACCGGATGTGTGCCCGGTACCCCGTTTCCGGTACTAATAGGCAGTCATTGAGTACCGGCTGCAACAACCGGTACTAAATATCTAACTTAGGACCGGCTGGAGGCTCCGACCGGTATTAAATGGTTGTCTGCGTCGGCACATGGGGGACGCCCATTCAGCTCGTACTAACCGTCCAGTCTTATTGTGTTTCATGTTTGCTTTTTTTTTTCGTTTTTTAAGAGGAGATTCTGCGCTCTCTTATTTCGGTTTACTCGAGAATGGAAGAAGACAGCAAATTAAACATGCATATCTAGACCAGTGATAGCTGCCATACTCGTTTAGAGCCTTTATTTAATTATTTACATGGTTGCACATATACAGAGAAAAAGAAAACAACAAATCAAAGAATAGAAAACCAAGACTACAAGAGGCCACGAAGAGGATCCATCTTCCACCCAATTACAGAAAAAAGAAAGACAAATCAAAGAACTGGCCTATAGGGATGGGCGAGTGTGGGCTACAATGCCACCGGACTTGCTGTGGGTAGCTCAAGAGGTCTGCCTATGGTTCAATTGACAGGTGGTTGTTTTTTTGGGTTGTAGTTTTTTGGAAGGCTTTCTGCGTTCAGTCAATCTACGCAGAGTGAATCGGTCCCTAAGGAACCCCCGAAAGGGCTGCCGTCTGATGGGTACACGAAAGTGACGAAGTTGCTTTGACTACTGAACCATGCCTGGATCGTCGGAGCGAATTGGATTATCTCCAAGAGGTCACAAATGGGAATTCATCTTCCACCCACTCACTGGCTCCATCGACTCCTTTCCTGCTCCCTGCCTCCCTGCTCTCCGCCAGCAAATGGTTTCTGATAGGGATAGGCACAAAAAAATAAGAAAACAAGAAAATAAGGAATCAAGAGCAAGAGCGCTAACCCGTATAGACCTACACACCAGATGGCATGCTCCAACGCTGGCCAGCCCTGGGTCTGCGCCAGCCCAGCCCCCCACGCGCTGCCGCACTCCCGCATGCGCTGGACGAGCAAGCCACCCCCGGTGTGCATGCGCATAGATCTGCAGGCCTGTCCCGTGTCTGCATGCGGGAGTTAGGAAGAGAGATAAGATAAGGACGAGAGAAGAGATAAGCATGACCACTGGAAGATGACGGATGGAGAGAAATAAATAGAGGGCCAGGCGCCTGTGACTTAGAAAAAATTTGGACGAAGCATGCGCAGTGTTCCAGAGCTGTTTACTACCGGTTGATGACTCCAACTGGTACTAAACGTTCCATACAGTATCAGCTGGTACTAAGGGTGTATATCTAATACCGGTTGGAGCTACCAGACGGTACTAAATGGCGCCATGGAATATAGTTGTTGCCCCTAGTGTCAGGTGGTGTCATTTAGTACTGGCTGGTGGTTCCAGTCGGTAGTAAATCGGCCTGGTGATGTCGCCCGAGGCCTGTTTTGCATGTTAGTACAGGCTCAGTGTAACCGGTACTAACGTGAGAAGGATGAATGCTCATGTTTCTAGTAGTGGAAGGAAACAAAATTATTACGGGCCCACATGAAGACATGATAGGTTAGAAAACGCAGTTTCTAAGCTAGTGTCTAGTTGATGTGGCATCAAGGACACTATCTATGGAAAGTCTAGGTTAGGGATGGCCTATGGGCATGCCCAGTGCAGACATATATATACTAGTAGTGGTCTCATGAAAAAGTTGTATCCACATACAGATAAAGTTTTTGAGACCACCAAAGCTTCAATGCTAGTTTTACAATCTTTTTATGCTATGACTCTGCTCCCAACTCACCTTTTACTTGTCACTTTTGCTCTCTCACCATGACCAACGCTGTTGCATTTGAACCCAATCCACTTTATCTTCAGCAAGCGGCACTGACACACTCCAAACACCGAAGCTTGCTGAGATGGAAGTTTGTGTCAGGTGGGTGGAGTTGAGGCTACCAGACATGTCTTAGCGTTGGGTTTGAGCTATGATCAAAACAGGGAAATGTGCTATCCCATATTCCTATTACTATTGGAACGATTCTTTCCATCTGTCTTTCCTCTTTTAAGAGAAGTATGTCCAGTGCTGGATGTTGTATTTCACCAAATATACTCATGACCACGAAATCCTCTTGCATTGTAACCCTCTTTTTTCTAACGAACCAGATAAGATCAGTGTAACCTCAAATTTCGACTACCCTAAATAACTTGCACTGTATTTGGACTCCTAAAAAATCTGAACTCCTATAAATCTTATCTGTGATTACACATATACAAAAAATACCGTGCCAAAAATATTCCTTTTATATTTGATTAAGATCAATTAATTGAAAATTAACATTACTCGTGGAGATTATTGGCGACATCAACATACTGAAATTCGAACGGTAGTCAATACAACTCTGCTCCTTCAGAGACGCCACTTATGCCTGGATGGGGTACCTGAAGGGCTCAAGCTGCCTGGCACAAAAAAAACCCCGCCAACTCACATTCACTGTTGTCCCTTTCTCCCTCATGCGTGCTATACTGCTTTTATGTCCAATTAGGACTTCATGCGACTAACGGGGGTAGTTAAGCTGCTAGGCTGTTTCCTTGTGCCTTCCATTCATGAAGGAGGAAGATAAATATCTTGCTAGCTTTCATATTATTGATCTGTGCTGCCATTTTACATACTGAGTCCGGCCAGCTAGAGGCCGGGAAAGAAGAAGAAAGCAGCAGGCCAGCAGCTGGCCCTACTGTCTTATGACAGAGGTGAGAAAAGAAAGATAAATTTGGGGGTCTATATATACAAGGTGTGACGATGGTGCATCGTACACAATATTAAGTGCCTTTGAGACGATTCAGGAATGATAGTAATAGAAAGATGGCTCATTGGCCCATGCATCGCACGGTTACTTCTTTCTCTTTTTTTTTTAGAAAAACGACAAGGTAGGTGAAACTGCCCAATATTAATAAATAGGAAGTTTGAACCCATAACGACCAGTATAAAAAAGAGTAAACCCACTCCTACCGTATAACATATATGCTTGTTCCTCATTTCGTATTTATATTATGCTCCTTTTCCTCGTGGAGCAACACACTTGCACAAGGCCAAGAAAGGGAGGACAGATATTGCTAATGTATAGTTTTAAGTGGCGCATGGTGCTGATGTAGCTAATTTTGGATTTGGGGATGAACAACATAACAAACTCCACATCTATGATGCATATGGTATCTGCTGCAGATTAATAGCAGCTTAAGAAACAGCAACGAAAAATTGGTCTCTTTTCAAGAAAAGGGAGATGCCTTATGCGGGTAAATGACGTGAAAAAAGGTAAGCATGTGTTGAGAGGTCATGAGTTTGAATCCTTCCGGCCGCGTAACGTGTAGATTTTACATGGAAATGTGGGGACCGTGCGGCGGCTGGGCAGCAAGGCCTCCCTACAGAAAAAAATATTGTTTTACGTTTCTTTCTAGTTGTTTTTGAAAATGATGTTTGCCATGTGCTAGCTGGATGGGGCATACGGCAAAGCCACCCGTTGCCGCCAGGCCCGCGCCGTCGGCTCTTTTTTTCGCCGTGTGCCCACAAATGCAAAGGTTTTCCGTGTCCCTAAGAAAAAGGCTCATGGCAAAGCGGCTTTGCCATACGTTTGTGCTTGTCACCGTTGGGGCCTTCATTATGGACCACGGACGGTAAACCCTTTGCCGTGTGCATTTAGACCTTGGCCGTCCGGAGTAGTGCTAGTTCTTAGAATTGGGCCTGCATGGAGTTGGGCGTGAAGTGACGCCCGTACCAAAGGCAGTGGTGCTTTGGAGTCCAGACCTGACCGTTTGGTCCATTCACTTAATCACATTTTTTTAGTTGATTCACTTAATCACTTGGCACTGAGGAAATCAGCACGTTCCACAAAGAAGGACAACATGTGGTAGCATATTTTCTGGCACCTCCTCCTCACAATGCAAGGTTCCATGCATCTTATGTACAAGCTACTCTCTATTCCCTTGACGGGCTGGGTTGGTCCAGCCACCATGGCCGAATCAAAATAATATAGTTTTTTCAAACTTTATGGTTGCGTTGGTTCCTAACAGAGGAGCAAGAAGGTAGTGCTTATAGACATTGGACCGTTGCCCTTGGTTTATATATTGCTTGGTAGTAGGCCGAGTGAGGAATCAATTTATTTTACATGCCCTCGACTAACAAGGTGGTACAAACATTAGTAACCAGGCATAATCGAACCGGCTGTGATGCCCCTTCACATCCGGTTGCAACAAAACCGGCTGTGAAGAGGGTGTTTGCCTATTGTCACATGTGTAGTAGTGAGTGCACACGACCACATCAATAATGGTCTCCAGGAATAATAATGTATACACACTTCTATTTTAAGGTCAAACCTGGAAATTAAATATGCGTGATGAAGCACTGGTCTTCGTTGCTGATCTTTCGGGCAAAATGGCAAAAGTAGTGTGTATATTTTATAGAGGATGACAAGAAAATGGAGGGTGATGTTATATAACATATAGGAGACAGACAGATGTAAGCAACGCGAACAACGTCCTCCATGCAGGCTAGCTCTTACATCAGTCAGTTTGTTGTTTGTCGGTGGGCCAACAGCTAGCAGATGATTGGAGATGAAGGCGGCTGTGTATGTTTCTGTTGAATGGTCGGCGGCACCCGGGCGGCCTGACCGTCTCAATGGTCAAATAGCGAATAGAGCATACATAAGCAGTTGATGTACTTGAGCAAGTGAAAATTCATTGACTTTGGATGCTGAGGTCCTTTAGTTTAGTTTCCTCTCCGGCAGGCGGTAGCCCATGAATGCATAAGATTGCCAGCTAGCCCATCTAGAGCTTCCCCTGCAGTACCTCCATAGCACACATGGTGTACTTGGATTAGCAAAGTTACATAGGGACAATCTCAGCGAACCATGTCTCTGCGGATTTGCTCCAGCTAGCAGCTCCATCTGAGCGACTCTTTTCTGAACACGGGAGGTTGCCCTCCGGTATGTTTGCGTAATCGAATGCTAACCTCATAGAGAACTTAGGAAGCATGTTCCTGATGGGATCCTATTCTCATCGAAGTTCATGGATCCTGCTAACTAAGACGTACTCTTTTGCTACTACTAATATATATATCAGGTTCTCCTCCAGGCTCCATCCGGCTCATTAGCCTTTTGTGGGCCAGAACACAATGGCAGTATATATATAACAACAAACCCTTGTACATCTAGTTTATTGTTAATTTGGTACACCTACATAACATATTGATAAGCCGGCCAAGAGCATTTATATATCTTAGACAGATATATATAGTTGTACTTAATTGGGGAGGATGCATGCCGCTGAAGTTTCTGCTGTCAATGCACATGTCTTGTGCACAAAAGTACAAATTAGTCATTAGCTATATGACCAATTCTAACACGTGAAGGGAATAAAAGAGACTCAGTAATTTCACATGTGAATAGAAGACATACACTGATATTGTTTCAGTAATTATTTGGCTGCCATACATTAATCCGCATTCTCTAGGGGCGCGCATTAATTGGAGTATCTGCGTGCGTGACGATCTGTTCACTGCACTTGCTGCACGGGCTAGCTATCACAGATGATCGAGTTATGTGGTAAAAAATAAAAGCACTGATCATTGGTTAGGCTAATTCGATTGATAGGTATATAGAGAATTAAGCTTTTTTAGAAAATGATTGCACGTACCTGGAAGTACATGTAGATACTTTAGTACCTTGTTAGTACTTGTGGGTACCTTTGGAAACAAAATTTCAAAATTTAATTAATAATAAAAGGTATTTTAATTTGGTATTTCATCATGCCTTGATTAATGTATACACGTTCATTTATACAACTGCAAACGCCCGCCGCCTGCTCCTCACCTGGCCTCATCATGCATGAATCCCTGCCGCCCTTCTCCCTCGCGGTCGCGGCGCTGCGACCCTCGAAGCGCCGCCTCACATAATCCGCGACGGTCAAAGAACATCAATGGTCGTAAACCACCTGGGCCCCACAAAAAACTAATCAAACTGTAAATGATAAATCAAATGTGAACTGACATATATATCCATTGTTGTCACGGAATAATAAAAGAAATACATATCAGGCCCACTAATTTGGTACTTGTCACACAAATTTGGTATTTTTTGGTACTTTTTTAAGTCTTAACATATTTCTAAAAAAATCGCCACCATCCAATTCTTATTTTTTGGTACTTGAAGATACTTGCCAATGCAATCATTCTAAAAGAGCGCTAGAGAATTATAGGATCCGAGTCCAACAACACATCTCCTAGAGTCTACATATCACACTTTGCACATCATATGGTAATGACTAAATGAGGAAAGCACTGATCATTGGTCAGGCTCGGCGCATACCGGCTTCAAGGAGTACGGGTGTGGCACACACACTGCGAGCATCACGAATTGCCGGATGGCCGGGCTACAGCACGGTGAAAGGTAGCTAAACGGATAGTGTAAGATGACCTCTGCCGAATAATAAAGTTGCATATACGCACATTTTTTTCAGTCCTGCACACCATGCATGCAGAGTGGTGCACAGTTAACCGCACACCATGGATCCATCTCCATCAAGGAAGACTCTTGCACTGCTTCATTAATGAGCCTAGCTCCACCCCACTCGTATGTGAAAAATATGTAGCTCAACACCGTCCCCCTCTATTTTTTGCACCTCACTATATATATATGCTCAACATATGACTTCATGTATTGTGTCAGAAGAGGCTCATGAGAGGGTACTATAAAGAATTAAGTGATGCAGTATATAGTGAGGGAAGAAACCAGAGAGAGGGAGACACAAAAGAACAAGAGAGGGTAAAGCAAAAAAAAGAAAGATGTTCGTATATTTCTACAACTCAAACCTGGATTATATATTTTTTGTAGCTCATCCGAAAAATAAAAACACATGCATGCGCACAGTCGTCTGTTCTTGTAGCTCATCACCGTCGCCTCTCTATTTTTGTGCCATTCTCAACTTATATATTTCGTGTTTGGAGTAACACAATGACTTGAGTGTAATACTATGGTTGTATGTCATAAGAGATGCTGAATCAGTACCACTGGAATCAAAACCTTTGCTAAGCGTTTTGTTTCAAGTGGCCAACCGGCCGGATTCATGTTTGCTGCATTATTTTGGCCTAATGGCTGTGAGTTTATGGTTTTCACATGTGACTGTACTGAGAGCTAGCAGAAATTAATCAGGATCTAGTAATTTACCGGCCAAGAAAAATTAAGGGAAGAGTAGATGACATGTGTGAAGCTATTCAGCCCCTGTCGGACACAAATCATGGACCAGTAATTACTAGGAACAGGTCTTGTCAGACACAATCATGGACCAGTAATTACTCTAGTAAAAGTTTACATATCTTGTAGTGAAGTGAGGAGGTATAATTTTGGCATGCGAGCATGAGATGATTTTATAAAGCAGGGGGCAGAGAGCTTGGTAGACTTTGTTGATATCAAATTACTATGTGTAGATGGTTAGATATTAGTATCCATACAAGAACAGTAGAATTAGTGGAAGAAACATACTCAGATGCCGTGTTTTCAGAGCAAGGACTGGCTATGGGACATCATTCATAAAGTAAAACCCACAATATGAATGATGAAAATAAAATGAAAAAAAAAAGGCCAGTTTAGGCGATGTGACCATCCACATTAAGAAGCAATATGTATTCTGCTATACTTCGTCTCCCATTATGTTTTGAATTTTTGAATATGATTTTATGAAACGTGAGGTTATCCTCGTGGCAGCTGGTGAAAACCTGTATATATATGCTGAACTATGTGACATCACCGTACTGTATCAAAATTGAGTGCGCATTAAGTGAGTACCATAACAGAATTTGATGCAATTATATATTGTGAGGGAATCAACCACAATAGAGAGGGAATTAAAATCTAGTTTATAAGAAACAAAACATTCGATATTTCTCAACTAAACTTAAAATTGATCTAGAATTTTTCTATATCAGGATTAAGTCTTTTTTCGAAATTCAATTAAATATATTGTATGATGCTATTTATGATTGCTAGAATTCTTTATCACTACCGGTTGCTAGGCACCCATTATATCGGTTATGCAAACAAACCTTGGCATGTCATAGTGGCACGCGATGTTGATCTACAATCACAAGGCATCTTGATACATCCCACATGTTCCCCTCTCCCGCCTACTGGTTTGGTAGACCCATTTTTACCTCTCTTACTTGCCTCTTCGTTTTCAAGATATGGACCGTTCCCTTAGGCATCAACACTCGCCTCCCATTCTTCATGCCTGGTCAGTGGTCACTCCATCCGCTAAGACACATCAGTTCTCTTTTCTGTTACGGATAGTTGCCAGTCTCTCAATCAATATACATGGTCGCCCATCTTGATCTCAGCATACGTGTAATAGAAAAAAATTCATGACCAGCAAAAAACGCAACATTAGCCCCTACATTAGTGGTTTACTGCTTTTCATATGAAGGTATCCCCTGTGCCTTCCATTCCTAATTCCAGTGACAGTGCATTCTTATAGGCATTAGCACAACATTTCACCAAATGAAGGTGCCGACGTGAGGTACTTTGGTGAATTATGATGAGCTGGTGGTTGGGTGTCAAAATGCTGGAGAGCAACTGCCATAAAAATGATTTAGGGGACACTCCAAATGCCTCTCAGAGGCGGATGGGCCACGGCACACCTCTGTTAATTGTGACTGGTCCTGCAGTCATCTAAGCTGCCTCTGTTAATGATAACGGAGGTGGATATTTAAACACACACATCAGAAATTCAATAGTTTCGGAGGCGTCATGTAAAGGTGTCCAGCCTCTGTAAACCGATTTTCGGACACGGACCACGTCACTCTCCCTCTTTTCTCTCCACATTCTCCCCTCCAGTTGCTGGGCATTGGAGGCACTCAGTCATCCTCCACTTTCACGGAGCCGTGCCTCGCTACCCCACCCACTGTTGTAGCTCCTTGCCTCGCGGCCCGCCGTGAGGCCAGCACCCACTGTGTCACCGCCTCGTCCTCGCCTCGGTCCCCACTGTGGCTGCACAAATGACCACACGCCACAACCTTGTCGCCGCGCTGCCGCCCACATGCCAGCTAGCCACTGCCGCCTCGGGCTAGGGCCCCACTCATGCCCTCGCTCACGCGCCGCCAGCCGCCGCCGGTGTAGAGTAGGGAGAGAAAGAGAAAGAGAGGAGTGAGGTGAGGAAATCCTAGTTATTATTTATTGTAAAAAGGGGATAGTTATACGTATGGATAGCTGTACTTATTCCTTAATTTGAAAGCGTGAATAAGGTGAATCGATGGTGCATCTATAGACTTTATTTAATAAAAATTTTATATGGTTATCTAGA